>CATIWC010001011.1:0-226331 GCA_948472305.1 Vicia faba
ATATATATAATATATATATATATATATATATATATATATATATATATATATATATATATATATATATATATATATATATATATATATATATATATATATATATATATATATATATATATATATATATATATATATTTTATTGAATAATAAGAACAAAAAACACAAAAATAATACATTTTTATTGTTATTAATACCTTTTTTTAATATACTTTTATTTTTTGTACAAATTAATACATTATTGTATATAAATAACAAATAATATTATTTATTTAAGAAATTAGGGTTTTTGCCCTAAAGAACAAAATAATTAAAATTGACTTTTTTTATTATTTACACTTCACATTTAAAAATACTTTTTACATACATAAAAATCTTTTTTTTGCATAACACATTTTATCTAACATTTATTTAGTGTATTTAATTATTGTACATTTAAATATTGTATCTTATGCATTCAATTTGGTTGTAATAATTTAGAATTTAATTTCTTGCAAAATAATCCCCAATTCAAATTTGTATCCCCCCTCCCTATATCATGTTGTAATAGTGTAGAATTTAAATTCTCGCACCTTTAAATGCTTCCAATTATGCCATGATTAGACTTAGGGTTTGTATGCAAAATCAAATCAACAAATAGTTTGACCTAATCAAAGACAAAATGCATGAAAAACAAACACAATGCACACTTGCACCCCCTAAGGTTTCAATCCACTTGTTGCCTTCAAAAATGGGCCATGATATGCATGTCAAGTTACTTTGGCAAAACAAAGATCATAGTCCCCTCGATGACGCTATCTGAGTTTCCTAAACAAAATTATCAAGTCCCTCAAGAAAATTGCCAAAAATACCTGACACTATTGCTATCATGGTCTAATACGATGACCCGCGTCTGTCCCGTTTAACATCCTAACACAAGGTTGTTCACCAAATACAATGGTGAAGCAACACTGTTAAAAGGGTTAAAAACATAAGAAAGATCTTTGAGTAAAATAGGGTAGACAACTCTTAGTTACTTGATCAAAGCTTGCAAAAACATCCTTGCTATCTTCAAAATACACTTCACAACACAATTTTAAAACCCTACTTTCAAACATTGAAAACTTTTCAAAAGACAAAAACACCTTTGTATACATTTAAAACAAGAATCATTACAAAGGTTGCCACAACGATGGCCTCTTTTCAAAACATCTTTCAAAATCACACACAAAGCACCATTTCAAACAATTGAAGAGCACCATTTAAAACAATTAAAGAGCACCATTTCAAACAATTGAAAAGCAAAGCAAGTGATCTAAGCAAGTAACTAAGAGCCCATGGATAACCATGGATAGAAAGGGTGCTAATACCTTCCCTTTCTATAATATACTCCCCGAACCCAAGAAAACATCTCAAAGGTCTTTCCTGTGCTTTTTGACCTTTCCTTAGGATAAAATAAAAAGTCGGTGGCGACTCTTACTAAACCGAAACATTTGCGAACACAAACGCAAAATCCCAAGACAGCTCTCCCACCGTATCACAGAACTGGCGACTCTGCTGGGGAATTCTTTAAAAGTGGAGTAACCTTAGGGCTTAGATCACCCTTTGCATGATTATATTGTTTTCCTTGATTGCTTTACATTTGGTTCTCTTGTTTGGGCTTGAAATCCTCTACCCGGATTTGGGAAACATTCATAGGTAAATAGCAATACGTTTTGGAAACTGTGCGGGGTATACCGACATGGTTGAAGCAATAGCTATATTAGTGCGACATATTTGTGAGTACCGGTAGCCTTTGAGTCAATCAAAGAGAATACGGGGCCGCTGAGTGATGTCATGAAGCACTAATGAACTCTTAGAACTTTACTTGACCATCTTGTCCTTTTATTAGGGGTAGTGAGATGACCGGCTTTGGTGCAGTCCGAAGTTGGTAGATACTCGATACTACACTCATTGAGGGTTATTTTCTTGGAATATTTTGGTTGCTAGTTAAGTGGCTAAACCAAAACAATGAACATAGAAAACAATCCAGTGATATTGAGCTCCTTAGAACCCGGTTACTATTTATAGGACAGGTTTTGAGCCAACTAAACTCAAGAGGGTACTTACCTGAAACTAGGGTTTTGTGTGACTTTCTTGTACATGTGCTTGTGCATACATCATGAACATCATAAAGCATCATATGCATCCACTAACCATTTCAAGGGTTTGGATCTTCATCTATGTTCTTGTTTTGTAGGTCATGGAATCTCTTCGCAGGAAAACAATTCAAGTCAACCTTGTGAGAATCCCTCCTCAACTCAAGGAGCTTACTTCTAGGATTCCAGAGAATTCTCTCTTCAGTGAAAGACATGGTAGACTCCTCAACTTGGTCAACACCAACATTGAAGAAGACATGGTGAAAGTCCTCTTCCAGTTCTTTGACCCCCTACACCACTATTTCAAATTCCCTGATTACCAGTTGGTGCCTACTTTGGAGGAATTTTCTCAACTCTTGAGAATTCCTATTCTTAATCAACTACCCTACAACGGTACGGAAAAAGAACCAAAGCCTGAAGATGTTGCTCAAGCATTACACTTGCAACCATCTAACATCAAGGGGCATTGGGAAACGAGAAGTGGTGTCAAGGGTTTCTTGGCAAAGTTTCTGTTTAAGAAGGCACAAGACTGCTGGAATTCTCTTAATCTACAAGCCTTTGAAGAGATTGTGGAACTCCTCATCTATGGGTTGGTCTTGTTCCCAAACCCTGACCAACTTATAGATGTGAATGCTGTCAAGATTTTCATATCCAGGAATCCTATACCTACATTGCTTGGGGACATCCTACACTCATTTTACACACGAACAATAGGGAAAAGGGGTGTTTTCATGTGATGTACTCCTCTCCTAGCAAGGTGGTTTATTTCTCACCTTCCACAATCAGTTTTGAAAAATGAGCAGGGTTTAAGGTGGTCACAACGATTGATGACCCTCACACATTCTGATGTACATTGGTGTTCTCGATCCAGAGAAAATGTCATCATCATTGATCGTTGTGGGGAATTCCCTAATGTCCCACTACTTGGCATTAGGGGAGGCATTACCTACAACCCCTGTCTAGCTTTGAGACAATTTGGATATGCTCAGAGGTATGGCCCTCATGACATGCTGATTCCTGACCTAGTTTTTGACTTTGATAATGATGCGCAAGGACTTCAACAAAGGTTCATCAGAGCTTGGAGGATGCCCAACAAAGTGGATAGTAAGACACTGGGGCACAAAAATTCCATCCCCCTTGAGCCTTATCTCAAGTGGGTATGAACCCGCGCCCAGAATCTTATGATGCCATACCCTCACATTCTCCCCTTGATCAAAGAGCCTGTTATGGAAGGAGAGGTTCCATACACCATCCTACATCCTGACATGCCAACATCATGGGAAGAAATTCAAAAGAGTTGGATCCAACTCAAGGAAGAGCGGAATACTTTTGAAGCCAGCTTCTATGCCCGTGAGAAGAAGGTTTTGGAACTTACCCGCCGACTTCATGAGGAGGAAACTCTCAACACTTACATCGCACCAAAGAGGATGCGCAATGTCTTTTTACATTAAGAATTTTGTAATATTTTGCCCATGGGGCACTTATGTACTAACAATTTCTTCTTAATATGACGTGCGTTCTTTTTGTTTACAACAAATTTGAATTTCTGAATCCTTGAATGCATTACATGAATAACATACCATTCATCATATGCATAAACAGGTCTTCACACCAGGTTTCCTTATCTTTCTACTGTTTATTTCAGCAAGATGGATTTGGAGCAGACGGTAAAGGATCTGCAGGCACAAAATTCACAATTCCAGCAACTCCTCATGACCTTGGCAAAGGGTCAAGAGGACCTCAAAGCTCTGTTGAAGAAGAATAAAGAGAAAAAGAAAAAGAGACCTGAAGTAGCCACTTTTGGAAGAAGGTTTGAGAGCAATGCGAGGAAGGTTCTTGAGTTCCCCTCAACGTCTGATGAAGGGGCCGGTAAAGGGAAAGGGATTGTTGTACCTTATGAATTTGAGGTTGAAGAGGAGGAAGAGGAAGAAGACGAAGACTACTCCGAACAACAGTATCCACCAGCGGATGATAAATATAAGAATCTTGAGGATAGACTGGCAGCCATGGAGTTGCAGAGGGTACCCGGTTTGGATTTTGAAGAACTAGGGCTGGTAGCTAGGATTGTTATCCCTCCCAAGTTCAAGGTGCCAACATTTGCTAAGTACGACGGTCTGTCTTGCCCAAAGATGCACCTGAGATTGTATGTCAGAAAAATCCAACCCCACTCATCTGATAAAGACCTCTGGGTACACTTTTTCCAAGACAGTTTGTCTGGCACGCAGTTGGATTGGTTCTATCAGCTCGAGAGATCAGAGGTTCACAATTGGGAAGACTTAGCTGCCTCTTTTTATCGCCAATATCAATATAATGCTGACTTGGCGCCCACCCGTACTCAGTTACAAAGTATGGGGATGGCTTCCAATGAAGGGTTTAAAGAGTACACCCAGAAGTGGCGTGATCTGGCTGGAAGGGTGCAGCCACTGTTGTCAGATAGGGAGTTAGTTGACATGTTTCTGGGGACTCTGTCTGGCCCCTTCTTCAATCATCTAATCGGGAGTTCTTCCGCGGGATTTACTGAGCTAATTTTGACCGGCGAAAAGATTGAGGCCGGGATTAAAAGTGGAAATATTCAAAAGGATGCTTCCGCATCCACAGCTGTTAAGAAACCTTTCCCAGCTAAGAAGGAAGCATCTGCTATGTATTCTCAGAAGGGTCAGGGAAGAACCGAGCGTCGGCCGACTGTAGGGGCTGTGATGATTCAAAATTCTTCAAATGACCAACCTCGTAACAATCAGTCGAGACCTAATCAACAACGGGTAGAAAGGCCACAATGGCAGTTCACCCGAATCAACATGACGCCAGCTCAGGTACTCCCTCATTTGTTGAAGCTGAATCTTACCAGTTTGAAGGAAGCGCCAAAGAACCCTAACACCTGCTCTCCATAATACCACTCCAATGCCAAATGTGCTTACCATTCCGATAGTGTTGGGCACGATACCAATAATTGTTGGGCGCTTAAGAATAAAATCCAGGACTTGATTGATGCCAAAGAAGTAGAATTCGATGCACCTGAGAAGCCCAGTGTTATATCTGCTCCGATGCCCAAGCACGGCCACAATATTCATGCCGTTATAGAAGACCTCCATGTTACTGATGTTGCCGATCTTTTGACTCCATTATTAGTGATTAAAGAGAAGTTGATGAGAGCCGGGATATTCCCAGGCTGCGGGAAGGACTTTTATTTTTGTTTGAACATACGAGTTGACTGCCCAATGTTGAAATCAAGTGTCCAACGCCTAATGGATACCCAAGAGATACTTTTCCAGAAAACCCTTGTTGATACCTTCAATCTTGTTTCTCCTGTTACTTTTGCTACTTCAACCAACGATATTGCGATCATAACCATTTCCGACAATCCTCCCAAGGCTTGCAAAAGGCCTATCAGGATTACACCCAGCTCTAAATGTGTACCATTAAAGATCACCATGCCGGGACCTGTCCCGTACCAATCAAGCAAAATGATACCATGGAACTATGGAGGAGAAATCTTTTATCATGGTATCAAACAAATTGAGGCAGTCCAAGAAAATTCTGAAGAAGAAAACCCTGATATAGGGAACATTGCGGGTACAAGCAAGATAACCCACAACGTTCGGATCTTTTCTCTGGAGATTGCTCCCCCTCGAGCAGTTTTCGGACCCTTGAAAGCTTCTGTACCTATTGGACCATCTGTGTAAGGCCCGATGATTGAAGAATTGGATACTCCTGAAGTAAGACCATCTGTTGATACTACCAATAAGGGTAAGGGGATACTAGAAGTGCCTGTCAGGACGAAGGCTCATGATGTGGTTATCCCCGAAACCACTCAGAAAGAAATGGATGAAATCTTGAAAATAATCAGAAAAAGTGACTACGACGTTGTGGAACAGCTAGGGCAGACCCCTTCTAAAATTTCAATGCTGGCTCTTCTGCTCTGTTCTGAGGCCCATGATAAGGCCCTAATCAAATTCTTGAAGGCGGCACATGTACCCCAAGAGACTTCAGCTGACCAGTTTTAGGAATGTGTGGCCAGTCTTACTGCTGACAATGGCATGGGCTTTTCCGATGCTGACTTAACCCCCAAAGGAACGAAACACAACAACGCACTACATGTTTCAGTTGAATGCATGGGGAACCACCCTCGCCCGTGTCTTAGTTGATACTGGTTGTTCCTTGAACGTGCTTCCGAAGAAAGCCTTAGACCGTTTGGACTGCGAAGGATTGACCCTTAAACCTAGTAACATCATTGTTAGGGCTTTTGATGGTTCCAAAAGAATGGTTCATGGAAAGGTTGATATTCCCATCAAAGTAGGCACATAAGTTTTCAATTCCACCTTTTACGTGATGGACATCCGTCCGTCATACTCGTGTTTGTTAGGAAGACCGTGGATCCATTATGTCGGGGCAGTTACCTCCTCTTTGCACCAAATGCTGAAATATCCTATTAAGGGTAAGATTATAACAGTGCACGGCGAGGAAGAGTACATGATAAGTCATCTCAATTCCTTCCGCTATGTGGAGTTGGATGGCGAGTTCATCGAAACGCCTTTCCAACATTTTGAGGAAGTTTCTCCTGGGGTAGCAGTTGCGAAGACAATGGTTGAGGTGCCTATCATTCCCAAGCATGTATCTAGGATGGCATCTCTCAAGGACGCAGAGGCTGTGGTTAAAGAAGGAAAGAGCACAGTGTGGGGGAAATTTCCTGATTTTCCCCATAAGACGGACACGTTTGGGTTAGGGTTCACTGATGCAGGACAAAAGGCTATGCGTCGCTCCAAGGCTGGAGGACCACCCGTCAAGATCTCTCACCATGGAATCAATGTAGTAGAAGATGAAGATGAAGAGAGCCACTTTGAAGACTGGATCTTTCCGACCGTCGAAGGGGGTTTAAGCAACTGGGAAGCAAAGGATTTTGTTCCCATCACCTTTATCAACCAGTATTTTTATCTTTGAACAATTTCCCATTTATGGTTTGTAATAACTAAAACAATTCGCACATTATTTTCACCTCATGCCTTGCCCGGGGCATGTAGGTCCATTTGTAAGGGCTTGATTTTCTTCATAATCATATGCCATGTTTTAATGAATCATTGGACGTTTTTCATCTATAAACTGATGTGTTCATTTTCTTTCCTTTTGCATTTTGTTTGTTTAAGGATGGTTATCCCTTACACACACACACACACTCACAAATGCAGGTACCCATCCACTCCGAATTCCATGGGTGACTATTCTGCTTTAGCCTTCGATAACTCTGAAGATTTGGTCAATCATGCTGAGTACGAAGTTGACGAAGATTGCGAAGTGTCGGGAGAGTTAGCCAGACTTTTGCAACAAGAAGAGAGGGCTATTCTGCCTCATGAAGAGTTGCTAGAAACCATCAACTTGGGGACAGAGGAAGACAGGAAAGAAGTAAAGATGGGTGCCAACCTGGAACCAAGTGTCAAGGAGCGCTTAGTGCAGTTGTTGAACTAATATGTTGAAATCTTCGCCTGGTCTTATGAAGACATGCCAGGGTTAGACACAGATATCGTGGTTCACTGTCTCCCTACAAGAGAAGACTGTCCACCGATCAAGCAAAAGGTCCGCCGGATGAGACCTAACATGTCTGAGAAGATTAAAGCTGAAGTAATGAAGCAATTCAACACTGGCTTTCTGGTTGTTACTTCCTATCCACAACGGGTTGCTAACATAGTGCCCGTGCCTAAGAAGGACGGCAAAGTCAGAATGTGTGTGGACTATCGGGACTTGAACAGGGCTAGCCCCAAGGATGATTTTCCACTACCACATATCGACATCTTGGTTGACAATACAGATCAACACAAGGTTTTTTCCTTCATGGACGGATTCTCGGGATACAACCAGATCAAAATGGCCCCCGAGGACATGGAGAAAACTACTTTTGTCACGCAATGGGGTACCTTCTGCTACAAAGTAATTCCATTCGGACTGAAGAATACAGGGGCAACCTATCAACGCGCCATGGTAGCTTTGTTTCATGATATGATACATCATGAGATATAAGTTTACGTAGACGACACGATAGCTCGATCACAGACAGAAGAAGAACACCTTGGTCATTTGCAAAAGCTATTTGCCAGGTTGAAGGAGTATAAGCTCAGACTGAACCCAAGCAAGTGCACTTTTGGGGTTAGGTCTGGTAAACTTTTGGGATTTATTATCAGCAACAAAGGCATTGAGGTTGATCCAGCTAAAGTAAAGGCTATACAAGAAATGCCTACCCCCCGCACTGAAAAGGAGGTTAGAGGATTCTTGGGACGCTTGAACTATATTGCGAGGTTCATCTCTCACCTGACATCTACCTGTGAGCCAATTTTCAAATTGTTGAAGAAAGATCAGGTAGTTGAATGGAACAATGATTGTCAAGTTGCTTTTGATAAGATCAAGGAGTATTTGCTAGAACCTCCTATTCCGATGCCACCCGTCGAAGGAAGGCCGTTAATCATGTATCTGGTTGTTTTGGATAACTTAATGGGGTGCGTACTGGGCCAACATAACGAGTATGGCCAAAAAGAGCATGACATTTATTACCTTAGCAAAAAGTTTACCGACTGTGAGACTCGCTACTCACTGCTCGAGAAAACTTGTTACGCTTTGGTATGGGATGCTCGCCGGCTAAGGCAGTATATGTTGACTCATACCACTTTGCTGATTTCCAAAATGGATCCGATCAAGTATATCTTCGAGAAGCCTGCTTTATCTGGAAGAATTGCTAGATGGAAAATGATCCTGACATAGTATGATATCCAGTATACTACCCAAAAAGCTATAAAGGGGAGTGTACTAGTTGACCATCTAGCTCATCAAGCCGTCGAAGATTACCAATCTATGAGATTCGACTTCCCTGACGAGGACATCATGACATTGGACAACATCGAAGGTAACAGACCGTATGACGGACCTGAACAAGGATCCCGATGGACCCTGTACTTTGATGGTGCTTCAAATGCACTTGGCAACGGTATCAGTGCGGTACTTATTTCTCCGGAAGGCTGCCATACACCCTTCACTGCCCGACTTTGCTTCAGCTGTACCAACAACATGGCTGAATATGAAGCTTGCATCTTTGGTCTCAAGGCTGCTATAGACTTGGGAATCAAATCTTTGGTCGTATTTGGGGACTCGGCTTTGGTTATCAGTCAAGTCAAAGGAGAGTGGGACACTAAACATCATAATCTTATCCCATACAAAGAACATGTCTTGACATTGTTGCCTCATTTCGAGCAGATTACTTTTGAGCACTTCCCGTGAGAAGAAAATCAGCTAGCAGATGCTCTGGCTACAATGTCTTCCATGTTTAAACTCAACTGGGATAATGAGGCTCCCCAAATCACCATCGAGTGAATGGACGAACTTGTGCACTGTCATGAGATTAATACCGAAGAAGTAGTGGAACAACCCTGGTTTCATGAAATCAAAAGGTATCTCCAGACTAGAGAATACCCCGAAGGAGCTTCCGTCAATGACAAAAAGTTCTTAAAGAGATTTGCTGCCAAGTTCTTCCTAAGTGATGGCATCCTCTATAAGCGCAGCCATGATTGTGTTCTACTTCGTTGTGTGGACAAAGCTGAAGCGGAGTTGATCATTACTGAGATACACAGTGGCACATTTGGCACCCACTTGAGCGGACATACGATGGCTAAGAAGATTCTAAGGGCAGGCTACTATTGGTCTACCATGGAAGCTGATTGTCATCAACATTCCCGTACTTGCCACAAATGCCAAGTCTATGCCGACAAGGTAC
Organism: Vicia faba; assembly: GCA_948472305.1. Classification (NCBI taxonomy): domain Eukaryota; kingdom Viridiplantae; phylum Streptophyta; class Magnoliopsida; order Fabales; family Fabaceae; genus Vicia; species Vicia faba. The sequence goes on from CATIWC010001011.1 coordinate 9,862, forward strand.
ATATTCCTCATGTTCCTCTCAATGTTCTGACAGCTCCTTGGCCATTCGCAATGTGGGGCATTGACATGATCGGAGAGATTAAACCTACAACATCCAATGGACATCGCTTCATCTTGGTCGCTATTGATTATTTCACCAAGTAGGTCGAAGCAGCTTCCTATGCCTCTGTTACCAAGAATATGGTTGCCCGCTTCATCAAGCAGAACCTCATATGTCGGTATGGTGTCCCCGACAGGATTATCACGGACAACGGTACAAATTTAAACAACATTATGATCACCGCTCTATGTGAACAGTTCAAGATTTATCATCACAATTCATCTCCCTATCGACCGAAGATGAACGATGTTGTTGAAGCCGCGGACAAAAATATCAAGAAGATTATTCAAAAGATGACAGTCACCTACAAGGACGGGCATGGGATATTACCGTTTGCTCTGCATGGATATCGTACCACGGCACGTACTTCAATAGGGGCAACCCCATTTTCTTTGGTATATGGCATGGAAGTTGTTCTACCCATGGAAGTTCAGATTCCTTCCTTGAGGATTATGAAGGACGCTGGTTTGAGTGAAGACGATTGGATTCAGACCCGGCTTGACCAAGTCAACTTGATCGACGAGAAGCGACTTACTGCTGTTTGTCATGGTCAAACGTATCAAAAACGGATGATCAAGGCTTTCAACAAGAAAGTCAGGCGTCAGGTATATCAAGTCGGAGATCTTGTAATCAAGCGGATCATCTTGCCGCAAAGTGATCCCAGGGGCAAGTGGACTCCTACCTACGAAGGACCATTTGTGATCAAAAGCATCTTTTCTGGTGGGGCAATGATTCTGACCACCATGGACGGCGACGACTTGCCGCACCCTGTGAATGCAGACATAGTCAAAAGATACTACGCATAAAACAACTCGGCAAGTTGAAAACCCGAAAAGGCAACTTGGGCAAAAATGGGCATCCCGGTGAATCGAAAACCCGAAAGGCGGTTCAGGCAAAAATTAGGGATAAAACAAAAAAATATGTACACCCGGCAAGTTGAAAACCCGAAAGGGCGACTTGGGCAAAAAAGGGTTTCCTGGTGGATCGAAAACCCGAAAGGGCGGTCCAGGCAAAAGTTAGGGAATTAAAGTGTATGGCTATGTCTCGTCGGATCACTTTAAGAACAATCCCTTCACCAACAAGCTCCAAGCTTCTGATCAATCCAGTCATCGGCGGACGAAGCAGCAAATGGACAAGATATTCAGAGTTGTGAAGGCTATAGAAGAATGGGAATCCCGTGGAATTGTTACACATAACCATCTTTCTTTTGTATAAAATTTCTCAATTTTTATGACAACGTTCTCTTACTAGGATGTCTGTCTCCTTTGTACAAAGATACTCACGAAAGTTAAATACAAATATACTTCAAAGTGCAGAAATTTGCTTACCTTTCTTTTCTTTTTACACTTATGTTTTATTTGAAAAATGTCTAATGTTTTGTTAAATAGGCATATGCATTTGAATATAATCACTGCCTACAAATAAAACGAAATTGAAAAAGAATAATTACTGATAGGTTGAAGGTATAGGAAGATATCTTTGTGCCATTTCAGGAGAAATCCCCTACGATACATCATCCAGATCCTCAACAAAGCTAAAATTTGGAGTATATTTCCCCAGTGGAGTTAAGCCTCAAGATCCTCAGCGGAGCCAGTGCATTCTAAAACTTGATTCCCCATTTGAGTTAGGTTTCAGAATTCCCATCAGAGTTAAGCTTCAAGATCCCCAGTGGAGCCCGAAAACCCTGAAAATTCCTATCCCCCACAGAGTTATCTTCCAAAAGGTTGAAGATTCCCGGTCTCATTTCTCCAAGCAGAAGCCTTCAAGGTTTCAATTCCCCGATAGAGATTTTAAGACTTTTCCCTATATACCAGGAAAGTCATGAAAGATTCTCATTCCCTGCAGAAGTCGTCAAAGGCCTTGTTAATCCCCACGAATCGTCGAGGATTTTCAATCTCCAGCAGTGGTCTAAGGATTTCTCCTTCTCAACAATCAGAGATCTTTAATCCCCAAGCAGTCAGCAAGGATTTCTCATCTTCAATAATCAAGATTTTTGGAATCCCCAGCATCGGTCAAGGATTTACTTTCCCCGACAGTAGTCAAAGATTTCTTTATCTCTGGTTATCAAGGATTTATTTTCCTCGGTGAGATAGCTACTCAGCTTACATGCACATCCATTACATTCATATATCATAAACATTGATGAAACACAATTCATTGCATCATACATATCATGCAACATAACTTTGTGTTTTAGCTAACATTTTACCCTTTTCAGGATAAGATTAAAAGGTTGTTGATAACAATTATTCAGATACAGTATGGATACACCCTAGACACGGCGGTCATTCTACTACTCATTCAGACTTCAGCAATCCGATACAGACTAGATACGCTCCAGACACGGCAGCCATTCTATCTCTCATTCAGATTCAACTATCAACCATAAGTTCATATACGCTCCAGACACGGATGCCATTCTGGCCTTTACATCAGCAGTGTGATTCTTCCCAGTGCAGTCGCCACGGAAGTCATTATGTCACTTATTCATATCCCAGTTACAGTCTCAGATACACTCCAGACACGGAATTCAATCTGCTACTCATACAGATCTCAACTATAGATACAGTCCAGATACGCTCCAGACACGGTTTCCATTTTGTCACTCATTCGGAATTTATCCCCAGCCCAGAGATGCTCCATACACTGATATTTCTCTGTCGCTCATTCAGAATTCAGATACAATACAGATACACTCCAGACATGGCAGTCATTCTGATATTCATTCAAAGTTCAAATACAGTTACAGCTCAGATACGCTCCATACACGGACGCCATTCTTTCGCTCATACATACTCAGTCTCCAGATACAGTTCAAATGCATTTCAGACACGAATACCATTTTAATACTCATTCTTCTGACCTACCACATTGCAATTCAACAAATATTCTTGGATGGCATCTTTAAGCCCATCTCCAGCAAGATTCTACCACCTCCAAATGGCATCTTTAAGCCCATTCTCGCATCTATGTTTTGACGAGTGCAAATTTACAAGCACTCTAGTGTCCAATCCTCTTTTACCTCCGAGCCGCGAAAGGAAAACTTGCCAATCTAACTCTTCAGGTTCAAGAAGATTGAACAGGGTAAACTGTTGTACCCCAAAATTTTCCCTCTCATTTCATCAACATTTTTCATCACAAGACTCTTGGAACTCAAGAACAAGCTAGGGTTTGCTCTGCTTAAGACACCTCTTTGCACTATTGACCTAAATTAGGGTTTGAGTTTGCACAGTGATGTTTTAACCTACAATACCCAAATTTACTTTCATACTTCATGTTGGACTCACAAGTTTGTCCATACCAAGTTTCAAGCCTTGATCCAAATTTTTGCCCAGTCAATTGGACAGTTGACCTAGAAATCAACTATATTGGGGAAAAAGTCAATTGTGACCAATTGACAGTCAAACCTCATGAAATTTGACCCACATCAACATTATGAACTCATATAAACCATTTGATCAAGTTTGTATCACAATTCCATAAGAAATTTGATTAGATCACCAAAAGGGCAAAATGGTCATTTTTAGGGTTTTGACTGTGCAAAGGCAATTTTTGACTGTTTGACCTAACCAATGGCAAATCAAGCTCAATAATGGACTCAAGGACTCAATGACATTTTCTTGACCCATTCAACAAGTTCAAAAGATCTCAAATGCATAGGATTGAAAGATGAATTTTTCAGTCAACTGATCAAAATTTGACTGTATACTGAAAAGTCAAACTTTGACTTTTTAGTCAAAATCAAATGCCAAGGGTCATTTTTCATCAAGACATGCCAAATTATGAAACTTGTTCATCAAGAAACCCAAAAATGCAAATTAGGGTTTAAAATGGGAAAATTTCATAACTTAGAAATTTTCTAAGTTATAAAATTTTCTTATTTTTTTCCTAACTTTGTCCTATTTTTTCACTAAGATGAAAATGGATTAAAACAAAACTTGCAACATGAAAGTTGTAGTCCATCACAAATTATACAACTTTGATTCACAAAGTTTTCTCAAAAGAAGCTTTTATCTCAAGTTATAATTTTTGGAACAAGGGTACCTAAAACTTTTAACTTAGAGAAATTTTGCCCTAGTTTAGGCAGGATTTTGACCCATCTTCTTGGCCATTTTTCACATAGTTCCACTTGGAGTTTCAAGTTTCATTTCAAAGATGGATTATAGTACATGTTGCAAGCTTTCCAAATTGTCCAAGAACTCCTCAAACACCTTTGTGGTTAGGGAGAATCGAATGCTTGAAGTTGGCAAAAACTCACTTTGAAACCATGGCCAATACATGTTCATACCAAGTTGCAAATCTGACCAAACTAGATTAGTACATGATTACAGGCCTCTAAACCAATTTACACTCCAAAATTGAATGCAAATACATTGGATATTGGCATTGTTCTGATCAAGAGAGCTTTGTACATTGAACTTTTCCATTTTGAGCATAAAGGTCATACTTCCATTTTCATAAAGGCCACTTTATGTCAATTTCCATTTTCTTGAGCCTTGGACTTTTTTACTTGCAGCAAACAACTTCCCTAATCTCAGGCATAGTACACCAAGTTAAGCATGCTTGTAACTAGCCTGTACAGGCCCTAGCTTAGACAGTTCACAACTTTGCTTTCAAAATAAGTCAAATGGCCAAAAGCTCAGAACTTGCACATCTGTTATATTGAACTAAAGAAAAGTTTTAAAACTAGTTTCATACATCCTCACAAGTCAGAAGCACGAGCCTTTCACCCCTAAATCATCCTCATACTCCAAAACCCCATTTTCTTGCAAAACAGGGCCAGTTCTGCATTTTGCAAGCCATCATCAAATTCCACCGTACGTTTTGCCTAAAGCTACTTCAAACACCTTCCAAACAACATACCTGAGCTATCCAGACCATCCACAAGTTGTTGTAACTCCATTAACACACATTGCCATTTTTGTTTGGAATCTTTGCAGGTTGAGTTCTGTAGCACGATTCAGGCTACTTCAAAATAAGCCAAGCATTGGGAAAGCTTCATTGGACATCAGGCAAGCTCAAAAGAACCTCAAGCACTCTTGGAAGTTGCTGCATTGTCCAGCTCGAAGTCAACTGAAATAGGTATTTCATGAACTTCTATCTCTCTATTTAGGAATAGTTAGACTTAGGTTTGTGAATGAAAGATGTTGTACTCATAGCCCTGAAACCATACATGTGCTTAGTTTTCATTTATATTAATCGTGCTAGGAGAATTTTGTTCATGAACTTTCTGAAAAAACTAGGTTAAGAATTAGGGCCAGAGAAATTATCTCTGGTCTTTGAGAGTTAGCTTAAGTTTTTTATATGGTTAGATTCGTTGTTTGATGCTCTACAAGTTTCATGTTTTGAGTTTTGTCAAAGGATCACTGAAACAGGAGATACAGGTTTGTGTGGAAAACGCGCGTTTTTCAAACTTCTGGAGGTTGAAGATGAAGTCTGGGTTGGGTCTGGATTTCTTTACTTTTGACACCTCCCAATTCACTTCCAGCACCCCCTGGCCCATTGTTTTGTATTTTCATTATTTTTACATTTTTATTTTTTCTCTGACCTTGATATTTTATTTTCAAATATAAAAAAATACTTAAAAAATATTTTCATAAATTTTTATATTTATTTAGCATTTATTTTTAATTATTTCTAGTATTAATATATTAAATACTTTATATTTATTTTTGTTTAAATGTATAAATAATGTAAAAAATACTTTTATTTTTATTTATTATTTTTATACACACTTGCAAATATTTTCTTGAAATATATAGTATATTTTATTGAATAATAAGAACAAAAAACACAAAAATAATACATTTTTATTGTTTTTAATATTTTATACTAAAAATACTTTTTTTTTTAATATACTTTTATTTTTTGTACAAATTAATACATTATTGTATATAAATAACAAATAATACTATTTATTTAAGAAATTTGGGTTTTTGCCCTAAAGAACAAAATAATTAAAATTGATTTTTTTTATTATTTACACTTCACATTTAAAAATACTTTTTACATACATAAAAATCTTTTTTTTGCATAACACATTTTATCTAACATTTATTTATTGTATTTAATTATTGTACATTTAAATATTGTATCTTATGCATTCAATTTGGTTGTAATAATTTAGGATTTAATTTCTTGCAAAATAATCCCCAATTAAAATTTGTACCCCCCTCCCTATATCATGTTGTAATAGTGTAGAATTTAAATTCTCGCACCTTTAAATGCTTCCAATTATGTCATGATTAGACTTAGGGTTTGTATGCAAAATCAAATCAACAAATAGTTTGACCTAATCAAAGACAAAATGCATGAAAAACAAACACAATGCACACTTGCACCCCCTAGGGTTTCAATCCACTTGTTGCCTTCAAAAATGGGTCATGATATGCATGTCAAGTTACTTTGGCAAAACAAAAACAAAACAAAGATCATAGTCCCTCGATGACGCTATCTGAGTTGCCTAAACAAAATTATCAAGTCCCTCAAGAAAATTGCCAAAAATACCTGACACTATTGCTATCATGGTCTAATTCGATGACTCGCGCATGTCCCGTTTAACATCCTAACACAAGGTTGTTCACCAAATACAATGGTGAAGCAACACTGTTAAAAGGGTTAAAAACATAAGAAAGATCTTTGAGTAAAATAGGGTAGACAACTCTTAGTTACTTGATCAAAGCTTGCAAAAACATCCTTGCTATCTTCAAAATACACTTCACAACACAATTTCAAAACCCTACTTTCAAACATTGAAAACTTTTCAAAAGACAAAAACACCTTTGTATACATTCAAAACAAGAATCATTACAAAGGTTGCCACAATGATGGCCTCTTTTCAAAACATCTTTCAAAATCACACACAAAGCACCATTTCAAACAATTGAAGAGCACCATTTCAAACAATTGAAGAGCACCATTTCAAATAATTAAAAAGCAAAGCAAGTAACTAAGAGCCCATGGATAACCATGGATAGAAAGGGTGCTAATACCTTCCCTTTCTATAATCTACTCCCCGAACCCAAGAAAACATCTCAAAGGTCTTTCCTGTGCTTTTTGACCTTTCCTTAGGATAAAATAAAAAGTAGGTGGCGACTCTTGCTAAACCGAAACATTTATGAACACAAACGCAAAATCCCAAGTCAGTTCTCCCACCGTATCACAATCACGGTCAACTAAGATTGTTGAATGAAGAGGATCTTTGGCTTTCATATTTCAAGGAATATAAAATGGGGAAGATAGTTTCCCACAGACGACACCACTGGTCTTACTGGTTGATCAGAACCTGCAAGGTGGACGAATGATGATCTTATGTCGATTTGGAATGTCGAGGAGAAAAAAGGGAGTTTTACCTGCATCGCACTCTGATGATCAAGTGTGGGAGCAAAGAGATACAAGAAGAGTGTTAGGGTTTTAGTGGTGAATAGTGAATATTCGATACTTGGCCCTTATATGTGTGAGGGTTTATATAATGCCCCTGGTGCATGGCTATTGGTTCCAATTTTTGGACCCAAATATGCGGGTCCATGAAAATAGGTAACTTCCAGGACTTGGTCTTACCGAGCAGGTGTGCTTGTAACTAGCCGTTGGTACCAAGGAGGAGGTAGGTTATGGGCATCAGTCTGGTGGTTTCTGGTTGTCTGGCTGACTTGAGGTCGGGTAGACTGAGAGATGCTCGTCATATGTCGTAGGTCAATTCTGGTCCAAGAGGGAAAACGATCGATGATGCTCGACGGAGGGTGGGGGAGATCTGGGTTGTATCGTATGCGCCTTACCAAAGGAGGACTCTAGACTGGACTCATACAGGCTATCAGACCAGTCCAGAATAACTACCATTCATCATCACAAATGTTCCAAGTTATCACCAATCCCACGATTAGATTTTCTTTTCTTTTTTTTATCTAAGCATCAATTTTTCTAAAATTCATTTTCTTAAAAGTGATTTTCCAAACCTCTTTTTCCTTCATTTTAATTCACTCTCCATTCTCATTACATCAACTTTTAATCAATAACTCCTTTTCCCTCTCTCTAGAACTACAAATAAACCGTTTTTGGATAACACTAAAAAAATCATTCAAATGCAGTGAGAGATGGCTTTTCACGGTCATCTCCAGCCGAAAACATCATTCCAGCTATTCACACGGGAAGAAGACAAAGATATAGCGTCATGGATGAACATCAGCGTAAACGTGCGTCAACAGAATTTCATGCAATTGGAGCTAGAGCGGAGAGAAAAAAGCATGGATCGAAACCGGGGAGAGAACAATTGCAAAACAGAGGAGTTAAGAGAACACAAAGAAGAGATATTAGGTCATCCGCTTTACGATCAGTTGTTACCGGCTCATGTTTCGTGTCTCCAAATTGCGACTTCAGTGGACCAGCTTCCGACAATCCATGCGCATACTCAACAATCGCAACGTGTTCTTCACAAGTACTCTTACATTGGAATCGGAAATAAGGATCTCAAGGAGCTTGATCACTTTATGGTAATTTTACTTTTTTTTAATCTCTAATTTTTTGGCTTTATTTCATTATTTTTCAGTGTTCAATTACTAATTTATGTATTTTCTTCTAATCCACTTCTTATAGTTCATAGATTCTTAGTTGAATTCCAAGTGTTTATTTATTTGACTCAATGAATTCTAATCCCAACCTTTCTTTTCAGTTGTCTGGAGTCTAGACATTATTTTGTAGTATTAAATTAATTTATATTATGCTTCATTGCATCATTGGTGTATTTTAATCTGTGTATGTTTTAATGGACTTAGATCCCCTTCTTCATTTTTCTCTTTTTCTCTGTCTATCTCTTTTAATGTCACTCTTACCTATGTAAAAAAATAAAATATAATTAAGAGGGAGAATGAAATTAAGAGTGAGATAGAGAGGATGGAGAGAGAAGGAGAAGATCAAAGTGATGTACTAGTATAAACTTCCATATTTTAAAAATATTTTTTTTAAAATTATATAAAACATGAAGATATTTTAAAAAACAAACTTAATAAAAAAATATTGCTTTATGAATTGTTTATATTAAGCTCATCTTTTACTTTTTGTCCTTTTTTAATTTGTTGAAGACCCATTATCTTCGTTTGATGTGGGCATTCAAAGAACAGCGGCAACAACATGTCAGTTTTGGGTGCAGATTCTCTAACTTCCTATCTTCTAACTTCTCTTAACTTTAGGTTTATTTCATGAGAGAGAAGTGAAAACGAGGTGAAAAAATGAAGGTAAAACATATGAGAGAGACTGTGTTATTAGAGAGTAAGGGTGGGAATAGGTCAGGCCGACTAACAAGGGCCTACAGTCTATTCTATACAGGCCAAGGCTAGACCAGGTTTTTGTATGTAAAAAAGATCTAGGATTTTTTATAAGCCTATTTAATTAAATAGGCTAGGCTGTAGACCCTAAAAAAATCCTTTAAAGCCTATCAGACCGGTCTATTATGATAAATATGAATAAATTTATAATTTTTTATATTGTATTTTGTATTTTATATTAAAATATAAAAATAAAGTTTAGTTATCTTGAAGAACTTGTGAAAATAAGTTAAAAATTCCTTAGGAATAATGGCATAAGTTGTTTTCTTAAGTTCTCACAAAACTTATGCTACTATATAAGCTCAAATAAGTCCATGTAAACAAATATTTAGTCTCATTGTACTTTTGGTTATGTACTATATTTAAACATTAATTGAATTGCTTATTTACTTATGTTTAAGATATATGCTTTTAAACAGGATAATAGGCTAACCAGGTCTTCGAAAAGGTCAAGCTTAGACTGAAAAATAAGCCTATGATAGACCATAAGCCAGGCTTAGGCTTTGAATTTTTTAGCAGCCCAGGCTCAGGCTTGGCAAAGCCTAGCTCGACGCAACCTATTTCCAACCCTATTAGAGAGTGATAGAAGAAAAGGTAGGGTGCAGTTCCCTCAATAAAGTCAAAGGATCCACACTCGTCAGTTTTCATGCCATGGAGGCAGTGATGGCTTGTTGGGATCTTGACAATCTCTGCAAAATTTGACAGGTTCTTCTATACTCCCTCTGTTTCTTTTTAAATGTCGTTTTAGAAGAATTTTATTGTTTCTATTTAAGTATCGTTTTTATAGTTTAATGTTATAATTTATCAATTTTACCCTTACTTTCTCAATAACTTCACTTCACATTTTCTATAAAATTAATTATTTTCTTAATTAATTATTGCAAAAAGAAAATAAATTAGAGTATAATAGGAAAAACAACTCTAATAATCCACTATCTTGGATGAAGAGTTTTATACTAAAACGACACTTAAAAAAAATGAGGGTGTATCATATAAAAGGTTCTTTGGAAGAAAAATGAAAATTATAAGTGTAAAAATGAAAACAAACAAAATTCAACAATAGATTTATGTAGGAGGATTTGTCATATTTCATAAGAAAATTATCATTTAAAAAATTAAACAACTTAAATTTTAAGTTCAAAAGTATGAGAGGGAAACAAAACTGTTTAATTTTAAAATCTAGAGACCAATTTCGTAATTAAATAAGATAGATGATCAAAACTATAATTAAAACTTTAATATATATAAAAGCCACTTAGCTTGATGAAAATAGTTTGATTCTTGTTGTTTGTTGTTATTGAATGAAGTACCAAGTATTATAAGCCTATTAATTAAAAGAGTCGTTGTTGAAAGGTAATTTATTCACAAATATGCACCTTAATTATATATTTATTCAATTTGAACTTTTAATTCTAAAACTTTAGTATAGATTATCAATCAATTTATTAGTGTTGGTGCACAAAGAGAGATGAAAGACAAAAGAAATATATTGGATGCCGGCTATAAAATAAGGAGTAATGAATTGCACTAACCTACCTACTACTAGACTATTTATATACAATATTAGGGTATAATAAAATACTAAAGTACCCTCTAACAGAGTTAGTCAACAAGATATTGCTAAAATATAAATTATTTCCAACATCATCCCTTAATTTATATTTACACAAAACTGACAACATCAATTTCATCCCTCAAATAAAGAAATTGATGAGTCTTGATAGCCTTTGTTAGAACGTCTACCAGTTGCTTCTATGTGTTATAGTGCATAATTTCTAATATTCCACTCTGAACCTGATTCCTCATAAAGTGATAGTTGGTCTCAATATGCTTGATTCTCCAATGCAACACTGGGTTCTTGGCAAGATTGATTGCAGGCTTGCTATTAATCATCAACTTTAGAGGCTTGTTTACCTCGATCTTTAGATCCTACAGCAAGTTCAGAATCCACACATCTTGGCATGCAATCAGAGCGCCTGCAATATATTCAGCTTCACAGGTTGATAGCGCAACAACATGTTGCTTCTTGGAACACCAAGAAATGGGACCTCCCAGAAATTTGAATAAGTATCCAGAAGTACTTCTTCTGTCAACTCTGTCTCCACACCAATCAGAGTCTGAATAACTCAGAAGTTTTGATTCGGTATTTCTTCCAGAAGGAAATAACACTCCATACTTTAGAGTTCCTTTCACATACCTCAGAATCCTGACAGCAGCTTGGTAATGAGACCACTTTGATTTACTCATAAATCTTCTAACCATTTCAACTTCATAGCAAATATCAGGTCTGGTATTACACAAATACCTTAGAGAATCAACCAATTGTTTGAAGGTTGTAGAATCCACATCCTCTCCATCAGAATTAGAGTCCAACTTTTGATTCGTATCAGCAGGTGTGATAGCATTTGCAATTCTCCAATTTACATCTCTTCAGAAGCTCAAGTTCATACTTCATCTGATGCAAAATTATTCCTTTCTCAGAGTATATAAACTTCACCCCTAGAAAGTAACTCATTTTCCCAAGATTTGTCATCTCAAACCCATTCATCAAAACCTTCTTGAACTTAGCTATCTCTTGTTCAGAGATTCCTATTAGCAATATGTCATCAACATACAAACATACCAGAATCATATTTCCTTCTAAAGTGAGATGATCATAAACACCATACTACATCTCACACTTTTGAAACCCTTGTTCCTTGAAAAATGAATCAATCTTCAAATTCTAGGCTATGGGCGCTTGCTTCAATCCATACAAGGCTTTATGTAATCTGAACACCATCCCTTCCTGATTATTTTTCTTAAATCCAAGAGGTTGTGACAAGTATACCTCTTCTTGTAATAGACCATTCAGAAATGCAGATTTCATATCTAAATGCATTAGAGGCCAATTCCTGTTAGCAGCTATTGCAATCATTAGTCTGATTATTTCATGTCTCGCTACAGGTGCAAACACTTCAGAGTAATCCAGTCCAGGCTTCTGTAGAAAACCTCTTGCTACTAATCTTGCTTTGTGTTTTCCAATTGATCCATATGGCTTTAACTTCTGCTTGAAAACCCATATGACACTGGTGACTTTCTTTTCTTTTGTAAGTTCTGTTAGCTTCCAAGTCTTGTTTTTTTCTATAGCATCAAGTTATTCTTTCATGTCCTGTAACCAGAATTGCTGCTTAAGAGTCTCTTCTGTACTCACGGGTTCAAAATCTACTAACATTGCACACTGAATAACTTCTCCTTCGGGATCTACTTTAGTGTCTTGCAACATGTTGAACTCTACAAATCTTCTTGGAATGCTTCTAACTCTTTGTTGCCTCTTAAATTGAACATCATAACCTTGGACACCAGAACTTTCCCCTTCAGAAGCTCTTGCTTCAGAAATTGGACTTTCTCCAGAACTGTGATTATCTTCAGAGTTTGGAAAATTCCTAGAGTTTGAATCACCATCGGAGTTAGAGTCAGAATCACATTCACCTTTTGAATCTACTTCAGAGTTAGATTCACCAGCTTCAGAAACATGTGTTTCTGAACTTTCTTTAGGAGTTCTCTCACCAGACTTCTGATTCTTTTACAATGACATCTATCTTGAACTCAATTTTGTTAGTTTTTGGACAATAAAGTTTGTACGAACATGTACTGTGGTACCCTACCAGTAACATTACTTTACTTCTATCATCCAACTTCTGTCGTCTGGCTTCTGGGACATGTTTGTAACATGCAAAACCAAACACTTTTAGATGACTAACACTTTGCTTTTCTTCAGTCAACATCTGAATATGAACTACTTCCTTCAGCTTCTTCGTTGGACATTTGTTGAGCACATAACATGGAGTAGTAATAGCTTCTCCCCACAAAGTATGAGGAAGCTTTTTCTTTTTCAACATACTTCTCACCATATCAAGCCAAATATGGTTTCTTCTTTCAGTAAGACCATTGTGTTGAGGAGTATAGGGAGCAGTAACCTCATGCTCAATTCCATTCTCCTCGTAGAACCTTCTGTATTATGTGGAGTTATACTCACCACTACCATCAGTTCTAAGAATATTAAGAGTCTGGCCACTCTGATTCTCAACCTTCAGTCTGAACTTCTTAAATTCAGCAAACACCTCATGTTTGAACTTTATGATAGATACCCATGTCATTCTGGTGAACTCATTAACAAATGACACAAAGTATTTATTCCCTCCAATCGATGCTACTGGAAATTGACCACACACATCAGAATGCACTACTCTTAAGGCATACTTTTCTCTTGGAGCTACTTCTGACGCAAATGGAAATCTTGGTTTATTCCCTTGCATTACTTCTCAGGCTTCTTGGTTGTAGGAATTCCATGTACCAGCTTCTTAGATTTCAGATTCCCTAAGCTTCTGAAATTCAGATGAGCAAATCTTTTGTACCACAACTCACTCTCCTTGAAAACACTTATTGCACTAAGACATTCAGAGTTTGCAGTTATAACATTAACCTTGAATGTTTTGTTCCTTCCCTGTTCTGACTCAATAATCAACTTCTGGTTACATTCATACAACTTCAGAAGATTGTCCTTCGTGGTAACTGAAAAACCTTTCTCAATCAGTTGTACCACACTCATCAGATTTCTTTTCATGTCAGCTGCATACCACACATTTTAGATTATTCCTGCTTTCCCATTGTTTAGAATGACTCTGCCATTTCCCATACCTTCTGCATTGAGGTATTTATCATCAGCACATCTGATCTTTGTACTCTTCTATTGTAACTGGTTTTTTAATCAGAGTCGCCACCCTTAATTTTTATCCTAAGAAAGAGAATATAAAGGAATAACCCAAAAAGTTAGAGATTCTAAGTCGTTGACTCGGTTCTATACTAGGGGAAGGTGTTAGGAACCCCGCATCTACCTTGTTCATAAGGATACTAGGTTTAGAAGCGCGATTTTTAGGAAATATGGTTTTTTTATTTTATTAGAGGAACTCGCCATGATTTTAATCGTATGCCTATGTATCGTCTTATGAGGAATCAGAGTCCCAATTCGTAGTTCGTATTTTGTTGGTGTTTTTTTATAGGATTGCATAGAATTGCTTTTGATTTTATCCTTAAACCTTGTTTGGATTGAAAATTGAGTGATCGTAGACGTAGTTCACATTAAATTTTGATAACAATTCTCCTTAATCATTTTTCGAAAATGTTCTTGAATTTGATTATGTTAGTAAAAAAATGATTGAATTGTTGATTGAATTGTTGGTTAGCTGTTTTGAAATTTGGTTTGTTTATCGCGTATGGTTGGACATGGGGCGGGAGGAGTCTGATATAATTTCTTCATCACATGGTTAGATATTAACTTCATATTGCTCGTTATAAAGGATGAGGAGGGAATCTGATATAGTCTCTTTCATCATGTGGCCAGATATTAACCACGTGTTGCTTACGGTGGAATATTTGATGAATTACGTGGATTTTGATAATTTGATGAATTACGTGGATTTTGATAGTTGAATTTATTTTGAATAATAAACAGGTAGACGATGTACCGACCGATTTAATTACTTAAATATGGACATCCTATTATTTATTGAATGTTTGAATTAATTTAATTTAATAAAAAATGCATGGATTTGTGTACAAAATATTGATTTTATTTACAAAATGAATTTAATAGGGAGAATTTAATAGTTTGTACAAAGAAGTTATTATTATTATTATTATTTGATGTTTTTATAACAAAAATTAAATAAATTGAATAAAGTTCCTAAAACTAAATATAAAATTAACCTAAACTAGAAAAAAAAAACTATGGAAGACTATACTAAAATACAAATGCATAACCATTTAAACCATACATATTCTTTTTATTTTGAACCTAAATTAAATCAAAAAATTAAACTAATAAACTAAATTAGTTAAAAGTTAATGACTTAATAAAATAAAACAAATTTTCTTATTGTAAATTCCTAATAAATTAATAGATAACGTAGATTAACCAAAACTTAAAAACTATATTAATAATAAAGAACAACTAGAATCGAGAAGAATCTGCATAATAAGTAAAGCTAATCTAGAGACCAAAAAACCGCCCATCTCCCATATACAGTAACAAACTTTGACCCAAAATAAAGCTATCTACCAATCAAAACCCAACACTTGGCATAGATAAATAAAAATAAAATAGAAAATCATAACACTTATAGCTATTACCACACGTATTCTCTCTGTTTCTATGAAAATTGGATTTGATGGTTATTTTCCATGATAATTTTGCAATTTCTTGTCATGTTCTCTGCAACAAAAACTTCTATACAAATTGTATTGAGATGATATGTGCACTACTATAGAAGATTGTGAATGTTAGTGTGTAGAAATTGAGTTACTTGGAAAAGAGATTATGTACAGAAATAAGGAAAAAACAATGATTTTCTAATATGTTAAAAGATTGTGAAAACATGTATATGAGAATTTGTACGTGGGAATTGTTTTATGTACAGTGTGAATGGTCTCCATAAATATAGTGGAAAAGGTTAATTAAAAAAAGTTTAACAATAACAACAATATAATTTATCATATAATTGAGAAAAAAACATGCAAATTAAAATTAAAAAGATAGTTGAGAATATCAAAGAGGCCTCAATTTAATCATCGGCCAATAATAAAATAATAACACAAAAAAATTTTGAAAAGAAAAATTGAAAAGAAAGTGTGCGAAGAAAAAATAAAAAAAAGTTGTTAATAGAAGTCTAATTGTGAGAATTTGTTGATTTTGATAATGAAATTGTGGATCTGGTGATTGTGAGAAATTATGGATGTGTTGGTGAAACAATAAAACTATCAGTAATTATTATCATATGGTAAAAATAATAAATTAACAAAAATTTAAGAAATAACAAGGGAGGCCTCATATGAAATCATCAGCCAAAATAACAAAATAACACCAAAAGTGCTGAAAAGAAATTTTAAAAGAAAGTGTGTGGAATTGTGGGAAAGTATGAATTTTTTGGATATGTGGAAATTGTGAATGAAAAAATAAGACAAACTAAGGTCTATTTATAGACTTGAATTAGGTTAAACAAATACTTTGAGACTAAGTTATCCAAAAGCCCAAAAGAAAGCCAAAAGTTTGATCTCCAAAAAATGGAAGAAAATTAGTAAAAATAAGAAAAAATGTCTAAAATATGCCACACACGAGATTCAAACCCGCGATCTCATACTTAAAAGCATAATTCTTTACCAATTGTGCTATGTTACTCATTTCTAAATAAACCCAATTGAAAGTATATGAAAGATTAAGCAAATATTTATTTATTCAAAAATACAAATGATCTGAAATAAATCATTATATTTTTAAATAGGTTTGGAAGTGAATATTTATAAAAATCAAATAATATTATAAAAACAATGTTTAAAATATTTTTTACTTTAGAAATAAAGGGCGGGAAAATTTGGGGTATGACAGCTGCCCCTATTTAATCACTTTTCGATTGAATGGTGCGAGAATACGCAGGTCTCGTACATTCGAATCCGAGATTTATTAAATAATGGAAGATCCCAAAATTTGACCAAAGGTTTTCTAGATAAGAATACGCTGATATAGCATACCTCCAAGAGTTTTGAAAAAAAATAGGCAAAGATGATGATGTATCACCTTACCAGCGTTTGATCCAAAGTTTTTGATAGAACTTTAGACACGACGACGCAGATAACTCGTCAGTATCTAAGAGAGATTGTAGATTTTTTTGCATATTTACAAAAATACAAGTTTTGAATAAGTTGACTTACTAATGCTTGGAGAGTAATATAGTAAGTTTGGATTTGATTTGATTTTATCTATTCATCGCAACCTAGGGGATGAATTAAACAAAGTCTGATAACACATTACTGCCTGCAGACTGACGCAATGGATTATGCAGATTTATTTGCATATCTATCGTAACCTAGAGAGATTGTATATTTTTTTTGCATATTTACAAAAATACAAGTTTTGAATAAGTTGACTTACTAATGCTTGGAGAGTAATATAGTAAGTTTGGATTTGATTTGATTTTATCTATTCATCGTAACCTAGGGGATGAATAAAGCAAAGTCTAATAACACATTACTGCCTGCAGACTGATGCAATGGATTACGCAGATTTATTTGCATATCTATTGTAACCTAGGGGATAGATATTTGAAAAGAACTCGATAACTACATTGTTGCACGGAGCCTGACGCAATGAGTTATATTGTCAACTTCGTCATGTTTACTACAGCTGAGAGAGCAAATAATCCGAGGATGAATTCATGTATTCATTGCAAACTAGAGAATGAATAATATGAATCGGAAATTCTCACATCTACCACAACTTAGGGCATAGATGATTGAAAAATCTTGATAATAACATCGTTGCATCGAGACTGACGCAATGAGTTATATCGCAAATTTCCTACATCATTGCATGGAGACTAACGCAATGGTTATATTGCAGAGGAGGAAACTGTGTATTTATTACAACCCTGGGGATAAATAAAACACTGTTTGATAATACATTGCCGCATGAAGACTGATGCAATATTACGCGGATTTATTCGCATATTTATCGTAAACTAGGGAATAAATAATTGGAAAAAGATTGATAATTACATCGCTGCATGGAGACTGAGGCGATGAGTAATATTGCAGAGGAGGAAACAATGTATTTATCACAACCTAGGGGATAAATAAAGTACAGTTTGATAATACATTGTTGCATGGAGACTGATGCAATGGATTACACAGATTTATTCGCGTATCTAACGCAACCTAGGGGATAGTTAATTGAAAATAGCTTGATAACTACATTGCCGCATGGAGACAGAGGCGATGAGTTATATTGCATATTTCGCATATTGTTGCATGGAGCCTGATGCAATGAGCTATATCGCAGAAAAAGCTTGATAACAACATTGCTGCATGGAGACTGATGCAATGAGTTATATTGCAGAAAAAGCTTGATAACAACATTGTTGCATGGAGACTGATGCAATAAGTTATATCGTAAATTTCCCATATCGCTGCATGGAGACTGTGATCGGTGGATCTGGAACTGACTGTTTTAAACGCTGGTTCGCGAAATATCGCGGAAGCAAGAGTCGCCACCGTCTTTTATTTTCTCCAATAGGAAAGGACAAAAGCACAGAAAAATTCCTTAAAGAGATTGCTCTCGGTTCGGGAGGTAGGTTATAGAAAGGGAAGGTGTTAGCACCCTTTCTATCCATGGTTATCCATGGGCTCTTAGGTACTTGCTCAATGTGTTTTCAAAATTGTTTGCTTGCTTTTCAATGTGGGTTTCAAAAATATTCTTTGAAAAGTTTCAATTCAACTCGTACGTCAGAGTGTTCGAAAAGTTTGTTTTGAAAGTTTTTGAAAGTGTGTCGGTGTGAAAAGATTTCAGTTTGTTTTGAAATTAGAGCAAGTACCCTTGAGAACCTACCTACCCTAAGGAATTCGTCTGTGTAAAAGTCCTTTAAGGTAATGCCATCCCACCATTGAGAGGTAGGTAGCACCACCGTAGGAGGTGTTCGGGTCAATTCGAGTTTTAGGGACGTGGTGATCACCGGAGCAATAGGAAGACACCTTAGAAGCTACCCTCATGCCAGGTTCCCGGATCATGAGGACTTACTAAGACGCCCTCTACTCGACGATCACCTTTCGAAAGGCAACAGTGAGGCGTACCCTAGGGGTGGTGTGTGCGAATTGTGTGTCATTTTCAGTTTATTGTTCGTCTTGTCATGTATTGGTGATCTAACGATTCGATTTTATTTTTTGGGCATTCATTCTTTCATGCATATTTATTAGCAGTTATATATTTGCGAGAAAATAAATCTAAACTATTACAACTGGCGCGGGTCCACATCGCCAAAAAAAAACCGAACCCGATTTGACTGAAAATAAATAAAGCGAATAAATAAAGATGCGAGAATTTTAAATTACATGGCTTTGGGGCATATACAGAATTATTTAAACAATATAAAACAAATGCGCGAAATAAAGAGATTAAACAAAATTAGGGCTTTGGACCCTTTTACAAATAATTAAAATTAATCAAGGAATCTAAAATTAAAAATTAAATGAAAAATAATGTTTTTGTGTTTTTTAGGTCTAAAAGAAAAAGAGAAAAATTATTTAAAATTAAAATGCTAAACCCTAGTTCTAATGTTTTTAAATTTTTAAGAAAGAGATTTAATTTCTAACCTAATTTAATTCTAAATTAATTTATGTACAATTTTTGATTTATGAAAAATAAAAAAATAATATTATTATTCTGAAAAAAAGGGAAAAATAAAAAAAAGAAAATTAAAAGTCATTAATCCTAAATTCTATGTTGTTTTGGATTTTTATTAAAAAGAGATTAAAATTGCAAACCTAATTAAAACTAAATAATTTACACATTTTAATTTATTTATAAAAGTAATCAAAATTAATTATATTTTTTTTTGTCCTTTCTGTATTTTTAATGTTTTTATATTTTTGATTAAAAATTAAATAAAACAAATAATTAAAATAATATAACAATTAAAATAAATGATTAAAAGATATAAGAAAATAAATTAAATGGGCAAACCAGGGGGGGTAGACCCCAGAATTGGAGGTGCAATTTTGAAAAGCCTGGCCCATTTGCTTTGAATTTTGTGGACTTTTCCAATCATATGCACGCCTGTTGACTTTCCCCATGGTATTCCCCAGTGCACAACCCTTGATCTGATCCCACTAAGTGACGTGGCTGGCCTGATCTGGTGAGTGTATGGTAGTCTGCAACGTCATATCCACACCTGAATATATATGGAAAAAGAATATTGAAGTGAAGTAGACCTGGGAATCGAACCCAGGTCTTATGCATTACTCACGCGCTCGCTTGCCATCTGAGCCAGTTAATTCATTCGTTATATAATAAACAAATAAATCATATAAAATAAAAGCAACACGCTAGTGACTTGAAGCGCGCGAACTTTGAATGGACAAATCGCTGGTAGACACGTCTTCTTCTTCCTCGTGTCCCCTGTAACTAAAATACAACAGCAACGGTTTTGAAGCGTTGCATTATGTAAGCTACAAAAAAATAGCGAATAGCTTGTTTCCTAATATAAATTAGGCGCAAGCATGTAGATCTCTTCGTCCAGATGTATGGAGTGTGATGGTGTTGCTCTGAAGCTCTAATTTTACCTCTACTCAAAATCCCCAATTTAAGAACACTGTAACCCTAGAATTCGAAAATGGCAAAATCTTATTCATGGCACAAAAATGAAATTAAACGCAAGGGTTAGTTCAGAAACATCATCATGAGTATGAATATCTAAAAAAAACTGCAAGAATGTGCTTGAATCGTGCTATATGATTTCAAAATTTTTAAGATGCAATTGGACTCGTGGATACCAGTTCAAGGAGTTTTGGAAGATGTTATGATTTGGGATACGTTCAGAATTGTCTCAGGAAGCTTATGGTACAAAAATTAAGGCTTGAAAAGGTCCCTAGCTTTGAAATCAGATTTGCATTTTATGGTTCATTTTTCAAATTGCCAAATCACCTTTGAGCGAGCCTTTTGCTGCACTATGGTTAGGGTTTGACTCAATGCATCTCATGGAATGGAATTGACTAGTTTTTTGGCCTTAATTCATGCTTGGGAAAGAATTGGCCTTAGGGTTTCTTCCATTAACCATTTTTCCTACTTTTTAGCCAAAACCTAGACCTAGTGTGCAAATGAACCTTAGCCTGATTTTTGAGTTGGTTCATGATACATAGAACTTGTCCAAATTCATATGACACCATTTCATTGATTTTTAAATTTTATTTGAATTTTCAAAGAATTAAAATGAATTAAATCATCAAAAATTAAATAAAATAAAAAAGTCAACATTTGGTCTTGAAATTAACCATGGGACACGTGTGTGGCATGACAAGGATGAACAAAGTGAGAAAAATGGGGCCCTTTTGTCAAAAATTGGATTTTCAAAGATAGTTGACTTTTGCCATTTCACAAAAATTTCCCAACTTCTACAAGGCATAACTTGCTCAATTTTTAAGCTTTTCACATGTTCTTGGACATTTTGGAAAGGTCTTTGAGTCCTTTAACCAATGCCTTTGGTCCCATGTCATTTTGATTTACCAATCTCAAGTTATGGCCTTTGACTTAAAATCCCTTTTTGTTGACTTTTGAAAATGACCTATAATGTTGAAATTGATAACTTTTTGTGAGAGCATTTCTTGGACTTGAAGTATGAAGATGAGTTGTAGGAAATGTCTTTCTCTTCAAAATGAGCTTTGGATGGAATTTTTCTGATAATCCATGTGAAAGTTATGCCCTGGTCAATTTCAGTTGACTTTTTCAGCTGTCCAAATATAGCAACTTTTGCATCTTTGATGATTTCTGAGCCAAATTTTGAGAATCATGATCAAGCATTGATCAAATGATGTTTGTGGCTTCAAAATGATATGTTGACCAAAAATTTGAACTTTTGACTGTCAAATGACCATTTTGCCCCTACAGTTGACTGTAGTGCAATTTAGGGTTTTGACTGTGCAATCTTGAGCTGAATGCCTTGAAACTTGGTATGAGGATGCTTGACCATGTTTGTAAGCATATGAGACTTGATTGAGCCTTTGAAAACTTCCTTTTCTTGACCAACACACAAAACCTAGTTTTGACTGTATGGAGGCCTTTGCACTGTGCAATTCTTGGGGAATTTTGTAGCTTGGCTTGGCAGTTTATTGGAGAATATGGGAGGGCAAATTTTGGGGTACAACAGTTGCCCCTGTTCAATCTTCTTAGACCTGAGGATGGAGATTGGCTGACGTGCCTTTTGTAATCCGAGGGTAGAAGATGATTGGACACTAGAGTGCCCAGAAATTTGCGCTCACATGGTAGCAGTGTGGTGGGGGAATGGGCTTATAGATGCCATTTAGAGATTGATGGGTAGGATGATGGGCTTATAGATGCCATCTGGATGTTGATCGCGTAAGAGATTCCTTAGCGAGAACCTGCATACCTGCAAAGAAAATGAGTACCTGACACGTCGCAGGAGCTGGTTTTCAGATGCTTGGTATAGATATGTCCTGACTGGTTACAGGAGCTGGGTCTGGATCTTCAAACGGTGATGAAGTTGTCTCTACTGACAGGTTGTTTCCAAGGACGAGTGGTCTTTAACGATGGGTGTCTATAGCGACTAGTGTCTATGACGAATGTCTATAACGACAAGTGTCTACACTGACGAGTGTCTATCACGACGAGCGTCTATCACGACGAGTGTCTATCACGACGAGTGTCTATCACGACGAGTGTCTATCACGACGAGTGTCTATCACGACGAGTGCCTATCACGACAAGTGTCTATCACGACGAGTGTCTATCACGATAAGTGTCTATCACGACGAGTGTCTATCACGACGAGTGTTTATCACGACGAGTGTCTATCACGACGAGTGTCTATCACGACGAGTGTCTATCACGACGAGTGTCTATCACGACGAGTGTCTATCACGACGAGTGTCTATCACGACGAGTGTCTATCACGACGAGTGTCTATCACGACGAGTGTCTATCACGACGAGTGTCTATCACGACGAGTGTCTATAACGACGAGTGTCTATCACGACGAGTGTCTATCACGACGAGTGTCTATCACAACGAGTGTCTATCACGACGAGTGTCTATCACGACGAGTGTCTATCACGACGAGTGTCTATCACGACGAGTGTCTATCACGACGAGTGTCTATAACGACGAGTTGTATCAGAGGAATCTTTAGGCATTGATTTAAACTGGATTTGTATTCTTTGACCGGATTTGTCTCTTATGACGGGATTTGTCTTTTCTGACGGTGTTTTGTCTATTTTGACATAGCTGATCGTTCAACTGTATCCTTCCTGAAAGGTAAAGGTCAGTTATATGCAGTACGTGATATGAATCAAGCAACGGCATAAATGCAATTGTATGACATGATGCGTACATGCATGTGTCATGATGTACGAAAATGTGATGTTTATGAATGTATGCTTTCGTCTAGGAAAATAAATCCTTGACGGGTGCCGGGAAGTCACTCCTGGGCTGATGTTGGAGAATAAGCTTTTGCTTCCGCTGGGGATGATAAGACTTTACTGAGGACGGTCTTTTCCGTGGCTATTGGCTGAGGATAACCCAGTTATATCTTATTAAGGAAATAACTCTTTGAATAAAGCCGGACGACGCGTTCGTGTTCTGCGGGGAGTGAAAATATCTGGGTCGCATTCTTTAGCCGAACCTATGATGGACAGAGCAACCGGATCTTTTAGACAACTCCTTATTGCCCCGGTTTCAGTGGGAGGAGGCACTTGTGAGAGTACTTGACGAGTCTTCTGGTAGGCAGGTGCCGAGATGCTGGGACATACCCGTACGCTTTGACCCCTAACTTTTGCCTGGACCGCCTTTTCGGGTTTTCAGTCCACCGGGATACCCATTTTTGCTCAAGCCGCCTTTTCAGGTTTTCGACTTGCCGGGTGTACAAATTTTTTCATTTCATCCCTTATTTTTGCCCGAACCCTTTTTGTTCGCCGGGAATCCCTTATTTTTGCCTAGGTGTGTCAACCTAGCGGGTCTTTGATTTTGCGTAGTATTCTTTCGACTATGTCCATATTTCTCAGAATGTGGGGAGTTGCCCCTGTTGGAAATACTTTGTCATGCCCCAGATAATGGGCAATGCTCCTACTGTGCCTCTTGATTGGAGGTACTTCTGTTCACAAGATATTCATCGTGCGAATTTCCCTGCTGTTCAGACAAAAATTCATATGCAAACAAAGTTATTTTAAGAATGCAAAAGTCTATGTCTGTCTTGAATATTTTAAAAATGCATTTTGTTGTAATACAATACGGTGTCAACTCAAGATTTTACAGCAAACCTTCAGGAGTCAGGATACTTTCGTAACAGTATGCTTTCGAACTAACCCATGCTTCAGCTAGGACTTTTAAGGGTTATATCGTGGCCTGGTTCACGGTTTAAGAAACAAAGGATAAAGGCCCAAATTATTTGTACCCACCCGCTCTTTCGTGATGTTCTCCAACCCTAAACTCAGTTGATCATACGTTAGACCTTGTTTGAGTCTTTGCTCTGATTTTCCGGTGATGGTTCAAACATTGATGATTTATTCTGACTAGGCAGTCATTTTTTGTTGAGGGTTTGTGAGACCTCTTTCTTGATTTTTGTTATCCCTTTCTTTTTTTTGCCTGAACTGTTTCCTTTTTGGAATTACAGTCAGCGGGATGCCCCAGTTTCGTAAGTCTCTTTTCATAGGTTTTGACTTCTTGGGCTTTTCGTTTATGATTTTTTTTTTGATAATGACTGCCTGTCCTTATGATTGTTCGGAACCATCACTGTCTTTTGTTTTTGAAAAAACTCATTTGGTGCCATTCATTGTGCACTTGGATCAACTGAGAGAACTACCCTGCCCCAGGTTATGATTAAGGGTTTTGATTTTCGAAAATAAAACTCCTACTTCTTTGGCTCTGATGGGTTGGCGAGGGATTATCATCCTTATAACTCCAGTGTTTAGGGGTTGAAACAATGCCTGTACCTCATCAGCGGGGTCTGTTCAAAAGCATACTGTAAATCGTGGTATCGTTTTCGTCATCCTCCCTCAAGAGGCTTAGAATTATTAGTCGAACGTTGATCATCAGAAAAAAATATGAAAATAATTTGCACATAGTGAATATGAAATAATTACTTCAAAACAGACATGTGTAACGCATTAATGAAATAACCAAGTTTGACATGAAATAAAATGTTTGAACAATTGAAAGAAAATTACAACTTGAATATTTGAATGAACAAAAACTAATCCTAGCCATGTCTTGGCAAGGGAGCAGTGATCATATTGGGAGCCTCTGGAGAGTCGAGCTGGACTTCCTTTGCGTCAATCAGATCTTGAACCCTGTTTCTCAAAGTCCAACAGTCATCTGTAGCATGCCCCGGGCTGTCGGAATGATAGGCGCAGCGAGCATTGGGATTGTACCTCGAGGGTGTCCTGTTAGGATTCTTTGGAGGGTCCATGAGGGTTACCAACTTGGTTTCCAGCAACTGTGGCAATATTTGTGACAAGGTCATGCCGAGGGGAGTAAATTGCCTCTTAGGTCTCTCTTCCCTTTGTTGATGGTGACGCTGAGGAGCACCGGCCGGTTTTGCGATAGCTAATGCGTTGACAGCACTAGATTCCCTCCTGGATGGTTTCTTTTCAGTGTTCGAGGAGTCACCATTCTGTATTTTCCCTGACTTGATGCCCGCTTCGATTCTTTCTCCGGTCAAGATTAGATCTGTAAACCCAGCAGCAGAATTCCCAATCAAGTGGTTGAAGAATGGACCAGACAGGGTCCCCAAGAACGTGTCTACCAACTCCCGATCAGTCAACGGTGGCTGCACTCTGCCAGCTAGGTCTCTCCACCTCTGAGCGTACTCTTTAAAACCTTCACTTGCACCCAACGACATACCCTGAAGTTGGGTACGTGTGGGGGCAAGGTCGGCATTATATTGATACTGCTTGTAAAAAGCAGTGGCCAGATCCTCCCAGTTACGAATGCTGATTCCATCCAACTGATAGAACCAATCGAGGTGAGTCCCTGAAAGACTCTCCTGGAAGAAATGGATCCAAAGGTTCTTGTCTGCTGTGTAAGGCTGGATCTTCCTTACATAAGAACGGAGGTGCATCTTGGGACAGGAAGCCCCGTCATACTTCACAAAGGCAGGTGCCTTGAACTTGTGTGGAATCACCACCCCAGTAGATAACCCCAAGTCTCCGAAATCCAGTCCAGGCACTTGCTGAACCTCCATAGCCTTTAATCTGTCTTCCAGCTGTTTGTACCGGTCTTCAGCAGGAGGGTACTGTTCGTCGTTGAAGTCTGTTTCAGTATCAGAGCCCACGGGAGTAGGGACCTCCCTTTCTTGGTGACTACCTTCCGTCACAGATGGAGGAGTCCTTTCAGCTTCAACCAAAGTGTTCCCGAGTCTGCACCCAGTGTTAAATAGCACAGTCCTCCTCTTCTTCTTAGTCTTCTTCAGCAGCATGGTCTTCAACTCTTGTTGACCCTGAGCCAAGCCCTTGATCAGCTCCTGAAATTGGGCGTTCTGCGCCTGAAATTGGGCGTTCTGCGCCTGAAGAGCCTTGATAGATGCCTCAGTTGATGATTCAGGGTTCATAGTGCTGAAATAAACAGCGAAGAACAGTAAGCAACCTGTCAAGGGGATACCTGTAATGCAACGAGATGTATGACATGCATGCAATGATTTCAAGAATCTCGTGGGGTAAACAAGAAAATAGTTAGCATTGGAAACTGGTGGCTTGATTGAAGGTACTTCATATTGTTGAGAGTCCTTCTCCAAGGGTCAAAAGCTCACCATATCAAGTGGGTCATAGCCCCTGACAACCTGGTCTAGAGGAAAATAAATCCTCTTTGCCCCTTGCTGGGACAGTTGATTCGTCCTGACCTGCATCACAAGCCCTTGAGATCCTTGAAATGGGTTAGGATGTATGCAATGGTATGATGTCATGGTATGCATGGGGTGATGTCAGTAACCCTATTATGAGTCCTAATTAAGGACTGAAACAAACCTGCAAGAAACAAGTGTTAGATCACAAGCATGCAGATAGTCAAGTACTAAGGCACACAAGTCACACAAGAGAGAGCCCTTAGGTTTAGGCCAGCATGGGGTCTGGGTAGTACCCTCTTGAAGTTGGTGGGTTCAACCTGTCCTAATCAAAGTAACCGGGTTCTAAGGTTCCCAATATCACGGGATTGCTTTCATTGTTCATCGTTTCGATTTAGCCACTGAACTGGCGACCGAAATATTCCAGGAAAGCAACCCTCAATTGAGTGTAGTATCGAGTATCAACCAACCTCGGACTGCACCAAAGTCAGTTATCTCACTACCCTAAAGAGGCCAAGATGGTTCAATTAAGGTTCCTAAGGTCTGTTGATGCTTCATGACACCACATGGAGGCCCCGTACTCTCCTTGACTGACTCAAGGGTTACCGGTACACACCAAAGTGCCACATCAACGTAGCAGACTGTTTCAACCATGTCGGTATACCCCGCACAGTTCCCTCACAGCCTTGTTGCTACTTTCTAAGAAGGTATCCCCAGATCCGGGTTAGGATCTATAGAACTCCCAAGCAACCCACAATAATAAAGCAAGCAAAGAAAGCAATTGAAAACACAGTGATCTTAATCCTAAGGTACACCTCACTTTAAGTTTTACTCCCCAGCAGAGTCGCCAGTTCTGTGATCGGTGGATCTGGAACTGACTGTTTTAAACGCTGGTTCGCGAAATATCGCGGAAGCAAGAGTCGCCACCGTCTTTTATTTTCTCCAATAGGAAAGGACAAAAGCACAGAAAAATTCCTTAAAGAGATTGCTCTCGGTTCGGGAGGTAGGTTATAGAAAGGGAAGGTGTTAGCACCCTTTCTATCCATGGTTATCCATGGGCTCTTAGGTACTTGCTCAATGTGTTTTCAAAATTGTTTGCTTGCTTTTCAATGTGGGTTTCAAAAATATTCTTTGAAAAGTTTCAATTCAACTCGTACGTCAGAGTGTTCGAAAAGTTTGTTTTGAAAGTTTTTGAAAGTGTGTCGGTGTGAAAAGATTTCAGTTTGTTTTGAAATTAGAGCAAGTACCCTTGAGAACCTACCTACCCTAAGGAATTCGTCTGTGTAAAAGTCCTTTAAGGTAATGCCATCCCACCATTGAGAGGTAGGTAGCACCACCGTAGGAGGTGTTCGGGTCAATTCGAGTTTTAGGGACGTGGTGATCACCGGAGCAATAGGAAGACACCTTAGAAGCTACCCTCATGCCAGGTTCCCGGATCATGAGGACTTACTAAGACGCCCTCTACTCGACGATCACCTTTCGAAAGGCAACAGTGAGGCGTACCCTAGGGGTGGTGTGTGCGAATTGTGTGTCATTTTCAGTTTATTGTTCGTCTTGTCATGTATTGGTGATCTAACGATTCGATTTTATTTTTTGGGCATTCATTCTTTCATGCATATTTATTAGCAGTTATATATTTGCGAGAAAATAAATCTAAACTATTACAACTGGCGCGGGTCCACATCGCCAAAAAAAAACCGAACCCGATTTGACTGAAAATAAATAAAGCGAATAAATAAAGATGCGAGAATTTTAAATTACATGGCTTTGGGGCATATACAGAATTATTTAAACAATATAAAACAAATGCGCGAAATAAAGAGATTAAACAAAATTAGGGCTTTGGACCCTTTTACAAATAATTAAAATTAATCAAGGAATCTAAAATTAAAAATTAAATGAAAAATAATGTTTTTGTGTTTTTTAGGTCTAAAAGAAAAAGAGAAAAATTATTTAAAATTAAAATGCTAAACCCTAGTTCTAATGTTTTTAAATTTTTAAGAAAGAGATTTAATTTCTAACCTAATTTAATTCTAAATTAATTTATGTACAATTTTTGATTTATGAAAAATAAAAAAATAATATTATTATTCTGAAAAAAAGGGAAAAATAAAAAAAAGAAAATTAAAAGTCATTAATCCTAAATTCTATGTTGTTTTGGATTTTTATTAAAAAGAGATTAAAATTGCAAACCTAATTAAAACTAAATAATTTACACATTTTAATTTATTTATAAAAGTAATCAAAATTAATTATATTTTTTTTTGTCCTTTCTGTATTTTTAATGTTTTTATATTTTTGATTAAAAATTAAATAAAACAAATAATTAAAATAATATAACAATTAAAATAAATGATTAAAAGATATAAGAAAATAAATTAAATGGGCAAACCAGGGGGGGTAGACCCCAGAATTGGAGGTGCAATTTTGAAAAGCCTGGCCCATTTGCTTTGAATTTTGTGGACTTTTCCAATCATATGCACGCCTGTTGACTTTCCCCATGGTATTCCCCAGTGCACAACCCTTGATCTGATCCCACTAAGTGACGTGGCTGGCCTGATCTGGTGAGTGTATGGTAGTCTGCAACGTCATATCCACACCTGAATATATATGGAAAAAGAATATTGAAGTGAAGTAGACCTGGGAATCGAACCCAGGTCTTATGCATTACTCACGCGCTCGCTTGCCATCTGAGCCAGTTAATTCATTCGTTATATAATAAACAAATAAATCATATAAAATAAAAGCAACACGCTAGTGACTTGAAGCGCGCGAACTTTGAATGGACAAATCGCTGGTAGACACGTCTTCTTCTTCCTCGTGTCCCCTGTAACTAAAATACAACAGCAACGGTTTTGAAGCGTTGCATTATGTAAGCTACAAAAAAATAGCGAATAGCTTGTTTCCTAATATAAATTAGGCGCAAGCATGTAGATCTCTTCGTCCAGATGTATGGAGTGTGATGGTGTTGCTCTGAAGCTCTAATTTTACCTCTACTCAAAATCCCCAATTTAAGAACACTGTAACCCTAGAATTCGAAAATGGCAAAATCTTATTCATGGCACAAAAATGAAATTAAACGCAAGGGTTAGTTCAGAAACATCATCATGAGTATGAATATCTAAAAAAACTGCAAGAATGTGCTTGAATCGTGCTATATGATTTCAAAATTTTTAAGATGCAATTGGACTCGTGGATACCAGTTCAAGGAGTTTTGGAAGATGTTATGATTTGGGATACGTTCAGAATTGTCTCAGGAAGCTTATGGTACAAAAATTAAGGCTTGAAAAGGTCCCTAGCTTTGAAATCAGATTTGCATTTTATGGTTCATTTTTCAAATTGCCAAATCACCTTTGAGCGAGCCTTTTGCTGCACTATGGTTAGGGTTTGACTCAATGCATCTCATGGAATGGAATTGACTAGTTTTTTGGCCTTAATTCATGCTTGGGAAAGAATTGGCCTTAGGGTTTCTTCCATTAACCATTTTTCCTACTTTTTAGCCAAAACATAGACCTAGTGTGCAAATGAACCTTAGCCTGATTTTTGAGTTGGTTCATGATACATAGAACTTGTCCAAATTCATATGACACCATTTCATTGATTTTTAAATTTTATTTGAATTTTCAAAGAATTAAAATGAATTAAATCATCAAAAATTAAATAAAATAAAAAAGTCAACATTTGGTCTTGAAATTAACCATGGGACACGTGTGTGGCATGACAAGGATGAACAAAGTGAGAAAAATGGGGCCCTTTTGTCAAAAATTGGATTTTCAAAGATAGTTGACTTTTGCCATTTCACAAAAATTTCCCAACTTCTACAAGGCATAACTTGCTCAATTTTTAAGCTTTTCACATGTTCTTGGACATTTTGGAAAGGTCTTTGAGTCCTTTAACCAATGCCTTTGGTCCCATGTCATTTTGATTTACCAATCTCAAGTTATGGCCTTTGACTTAAAATCCCTTTTTGTTGACTTTTGAAAATGACCTATAATGTTGAAATTGATAACTTTTTGTGAGAGCATTTCTTGGACTTGAAGTATGAAGATGAGTTGTAGGAAATGTCTTTCTCTTCAAAATGAGCTTTGGATGGAATTTTTCTGATAATCCATGTGAAAGTTATGCCCTGGTCAATTTCAGTTGACTTTTTCAGCTGTCCAAATATAGCAACTTTTGCATCTTTGATGATTTCTGAGCCAAATTTTGAGAATCATGATCAAGCATTGATCAAATGATGTTTGTGGCTTCAAAATGATATGTTGACCAAAAATTTGAACTTTTGACTGTCAAATGACCATTTTGCCCCTACAGTTGACTGTAGTGCAATTTAGGGTTTTGACTGTGCAATCTTGAGCTGAATGCCTTGAAACTTGGTATGAGGATGCTTGACCATGTTTGTAAGCATATGAGACTTGATTGAGCCTTTGAAAACTTCCTTTTCTTGACCAACACACAAAACCTAGTTTTGACTGTATGGAGGCCTTTGCACTGTGCAATTCTTGGGGAATTTTGTAGCTTGGCTTGGCAGTTTATTGGAGAATATGGGAGGGCAAATTTTGGGGTACAACAGAGACTGACACAATGGGTTATATTGAAGAGGAGGAAACACATTGCTGCATGGAGATTGACGCAATAAGTTATGTTGTCGACTTCGTCATGTTTACTACAACCTAGGGAGTAAATAATTCATGGATGAATTCGCGTATCCATTATAACCTAGGGAACAAATAAAATAAATCGACAATTCTCACACCTTCCACAACCTAGGGGGTAAATGATTTGAAAAAGCTTGATAACACTTCGCTGCATGGAGACTGAGGCAATGAGTTATATCGCAGATTTCCCATATCAATGCCTGGAGACTGACACAATGGGTTATATTGCAGAGGAGGAAACATATTGCTGCATGGAGACTGACGCAATGAGTTATATTGCAGATTTCGCTCATTGATGCATGGAGCCTGGCAAAATGAGTTATATCATAAAAAAGGAAACACATTGTTGCATAGAGACTGATGCAATGAGTTATATTGCAGATTTCACTCATTGCTGCATGGAGCCTCTTGTAATGAGCTATATCACAGAGGAGCTTGATAACAACATTACTGCATGGAGACTGATGCAATGAATTATATTGCGGATTTCACATATTGCTGCATAGAGCCTAACAAATGAGCTAAATTGCGGGTTTCACATATTATTGCATGGAGCCTGACACGGTGAGCTAGATCCTAGAGGAGGAAACACATTGTTGCATGAATACTGGCGCAATGAGTTGAATTGCAAATTACGCACATTGCTGCATAGATCCTGGCACAATAAGCTAGATCGTAGAGGAGGAAAAACATTGTTGCGTGGAGACTGATGCAATGAGTTGAATTGCAAATTTCACACATTGATGCATGGAGTCTGACGCAATAAGCTATATCGCGAAGAATGGAACACATTGTTGCATGGAGACTGACGCAATGAGTTGAATGCAGATTTCACATATTGTTGCATGGTGCCTGATAAAATGAGTTATATCGCAAAGAAGGAAAACACATTGTGGCATGGAGCCTGACGCAATGAGTTATATTGTAGAAAAAGATGTTTTGATGATCAAATCTTAGATAATTAAATCAGAGATAAGATCATATTTTTACCGGTTATCTTTTTTCAACCAAGGTAATATTCTGATGGAGATCCCCAAAGATATTGGTTCTGCCCAAAGCATGTTTTGAGGAATGACATGTGTGATGTATGTGCATGATGTCTTAGATTAGTATGGAACCCATAGTGTATATGCAATGAGTGTGTGTGTGTGTGTGTGTGTATGCCCCGAAGATTTACATATGTGCAAAATTTGCATTTATGCCCCAAAATGTTATGAAATTTTTTTTTGGGTATTCTTTCTTTTTAAACCATTGGTTCTCGTGATCACCAACTCCCCAATATTGTTTGTTGCTAGTTGTCATATTTCCATGTTGACTTGAATTTTGATAAAGCATGGTGAACAGTGGCGATATGTCATAGATAATTTGTTTCGCAGGCGTAGGCATAGACGTGGACATAGTCGTAGGCCTCTTTCAACATTTTTCTAACCAAAATAAACTTTGATGCTTTATCAAATGCCTTTTGGTGTTTCTGTATGTTAGATGCACCAAATGTTATGAATGACCTTGAGATTTTGATATGATTTTGCGTACGCCATGCTTGATTTGAGGCTTTTTAATGGGAAATCTACTGTCGAGATTTCTAAGGAATCTACTGTCGAGATTTAATTGAGAACTACCTTCTGCTGAAGTCTTTTGGATAATCATCTGCCAAGATTAACCAGGAGAATCTACTGCCGAGATTCGATGTAGAAATGCCTTCTGTCAAGGTCTGCTGGATAATAATCTACCGAGATTAAGCTGGGGAATCTACTGTCGAGAGTCAATGTAGAATTGGTAACTTGACCGACAATGATGATTGTCTTCACATGCAACATGGTTTATGTTATGCATGTATATTTGATTGATGCATAAAATGTAATGATTGATGCATGTAATGTAATGATTGATTTATGTATGTGATGTAATGATTGATTGATGTATGTGATGAATGACTTTGATATATGTAAATGAATGTTGGAAAATGCAAATGCATAATTTGGATTTTTGAGATATGCTCGACCCATGATGTCGGACTTTGTCAGATGGATGAGATGATAAGTATAGCTTGATTCTGGATCGAGGAAGCCCTAATGCATGATTTATGAAGCCTTATGCTTTATGATTATGACTTGAATGGTTTTTTTAATGGTGCCCTTATGATGGGTTGTTGGTGAGTAAAGCGTAGAGGTTTGCTATGTGACAAGGTTGCTTGTCAAACGATGGTTAAATGTTATGCTATCACGATTTCCTGATACTCGATTTGAACTTGAAGATTGTTGGTGTGGGAGAAAGTTCCACTGGAGGTTATGGAAGTACACGAAGAACTTGCCCCTATGTGGACTGTCTTTCCCTAATTTGTTGGTAGGGTCTTGGAGGAGATTCTCTTTGACATGAGCTTGGAAACAGTTTGATCATAACGTGAGTTCCCCCACTATTTTGTATTATGCCCCTAATTAAAAGACTCTTGAAAATGTTTGTATTTGATGAACCATTTGAATCAACTCCTTTTGGTCGAGCCTCGTAGTGGTTTTCCCCAACACTCGAATTTTGAAAGATGTGCCCCTCAATCTCCAGGATCTGGAGGAAGTACATTAGAAAGAACTTAGACCTTACCATGAACTTGACATAGATTTCCCCAAGTATTCGAAGCTTGAAAAGTTTGTACCTGAAATTGCTTAAAGGGGAATTTAGACCCTATGTGTAGTAGGATGAACTTGATATGTAATTCCCCAACATTTTCATATTGGAAGGTTGCCCCTAATTATCAAGGCCTTGAGAGGTTTTTTAAAACGAGGAAACAGGGGCATACCCTGTTGTGATATGACTTAATTAAGGGATGCTCCTTCGAAAAGTATACCCCTGATTGAACAATGCTTTGAAATTTGATCATAGTTGATTGAATCTCGGAATGATCACCCCTTGTCAATATTATCTTCATGTAACATACCCCCACGATCATTATTATTTGCCCCTTTTTAATGGGGTCCTCTTAGATGCTATACCCCTGGTTAGAGGCTTCTTGGAAGTGCTGCCTTTGATCAGACTATTTTTGAAATCTCCTTGATGCTAAGTATTGATTTGTAGATAAAATTGTACATTTTGAAAAAGTAATCCTAATGTGAGGCACATGCAAGTTCTTGAAATCGAAATTGATCCTGAAATAGAGATGGATGATTAGAGAAAGAGATTTGAAGAAGCGAAATGATTAATAATTTTAACAAACATATGAGTCAGTTTAATAGAAATCTTGCTGAGTATACTTTCATAGTGAACCTAGCTTCAATTAGGACTTTTAAAGGTTATAACGTGGCCATGGTTCATGGTTTAAGAAACAAAAGATATAAGGCTTAAAATTTATTTAGCCCACCCTTTTCTCCTTGATGTTCTCCAGTCCTAATTTTAATTAATGCAACAGATGCGTTTAATCCAAAAGAGAAATTTCATAGTCGTGTAGATGATGAGAAGCATGGATAAATATCCAAGCGCCGATGAAAAGCATTGATAAGATCCAAGCATTTGGTTGATTATTCTTGAGGTGTCATTCACAATATCTTTCTCCAATTTATATGTTTTAATCCCTTATCTTTTTCATAGGCCAATTCTTTTGAATTCGGTTCATCGGATGCCCTAACTTTTGCCTAAGTCAAGTTTTTTACTTGACTTAGAGGGCTTTATTATTTTTTTGAAATTTCGTTTTTTTTTTCTTTTGATTTTGAAAATTTGTGACTTCCTATATTGATATTATAATTTTTGTCTTTATCGTTTCCTCGATCTTGAAGGATGTTCTAAAGAAGAAGATGTCGTGAACTTTTTTTTACTGATTGCTTCCTCAATCTTTGTTAATGTGCGAGGAGAATATGATGTGCGCAAATATTTGCTTAGATTGTTTCCTCAATGATGTATAGAGGAAATAGATATGCTTGAACCTTTGCTTAAATCATTTCGGTTCTCCTGGGATTTGAATGCATCGTCGAATTAATTGAAATCTACCACGCCCCTGGTTAAGATTAAGGGTTTTTTAGAAAATAGAAAGCATTCTGACTTCTGGCTCGAGGGGGTTAACTATGGATTAACTTCTTATTTCTCCACTATTTAGGAACTGATGCAATGCCTTACATCATCAGCTTGGTCTTACCATTGAAAGCATATTTTAGCAAAATTTAGTTATTTTGTATTTTCGTTGTTCTCCATCAAAGTTTGTTAAAGTTATGAAATGGAAGATAGAAAAGAAGAATTGAAAGTCTTTGATTATTTATGGAATGGATCGATTTCAAAAACATGCATGATAATTTATTTGAATTACTTGATCACAGAGTACAAAGTTTATAACAAATAACACTTAGCAAGAAAGAAATTACAACTTGAGGTGATAAAGGCCTAATGATCTAGAGATAAACCCTCTTGTTGATCCATTTACTTTAGGGGATTCTTCTTAGTCTCGGGATTTGTCAAAGCGAAGGGAGACCGTTCACCAATGGGATCCCTTCTTCAAAAGTCAATTGCTTGTTGTTGATCAAATCTTTGACCATGTGTCTGAAACCCCAACATCTTTCAAGGGTATGTCCTAGAGAGTTGGTATGATATTCGCATCGGGAATTTGCATCATACTTAGGCCGGAGTGTCTCATTCAGAGGATTCAGTGACTTTCGCTCTACCAAAGATGCCTTGAGTAAATGTTGTAGTAGTTGACTGTGCGGTATGGGAAGTGGATCAACTCTCTTGTTGGTATTTTTTGTCTTCCCCTTTGTTGGGCATATCCCTTATGTTGATAGTGTTGTTGTAGTTGTTGTTGAGGTGGGAGAACTTTCCATAGTGGTGCCATCTGTGGTGTTAAATAGTCATGTGGCTGGGATGACGAAGGATTACCTCCACTCCTTAGTAATAATTGCATGATCAAGTTCATTTGAGTCTTCAACTAGTGGACCTCCTCCTTCAACAGTTCTTGGCCTCTTTTTTGTTCCTCCATGGCTTCTTGAGACATGCTTTGAGTTTGTTTGCGAGTATCGAAAATCTTGCTAGCAGGATCGTAATTGGATAAGGGTGGATGTTTTCTGTAAGTGGAAGAGATATGAGCTTTATGCAGATGGATGAAAATGGAAATGTATGAAAGTGCTTGGGTATGCAAAAATATATTTTTTTGGCTTTTAGGCACGTGGAAAGTTTCATGGATATGTAATGCAACACATACGTAGTATGAGGGTAGATGTACGGGTACCCTATATAGGTTTTAATGATAGACACGATAATATCATGCAATGACTCACAAATTGAGACAGGAATAAAATCCTTAAGGACGAAGGTAATAATAGACATGGATTTGATGATATCCCACATTGTCTCAAAGATTAAGACAGGCAGGAATTCCTTAAAGATTATGGCTAATGAAAAACGACGAGGAATTCCTATAGGCTAGGGATTATAACATAGACAGAAGCCCTACATGCTAAAGATAATAGTGGATGAAGGGATAACCCTTGCGGGTTCACAGATCGTAATGGGATTTGTGAAAGGTATCCTTAAAAGGTAGGTTCTTAGTTTTGGCCTAAGGATATTTTACCCTCCCCGTAAGGTGGTTTCCTTAAGGGTATCATGAATAACACTAGAGGGAAAGTCACAAGGGACTCCCTTATGTGGGGCCTCTTTATGGACCGAAACTTTTATCTCTAGGTCATGAAAGGTCTCATCATGAGTTTTTTTTTGGTTTTAAGGTCGTACAAAGAGTCATATGTGTCATTCTGAAGTCCTACTTCCCAAGAGGATGTCTCTCGAGAGGTATTCCTTTTGCGGAATTCCACCGAATCTAGGTGAATTCGTCACATAAACATACAGGGCTGATGTATCCCCTTGGCTGATAGACGGACCTTCTTTCTGAGGGTTTTTGAAAATATTTTTTGCAAAATTTTAAATCCCACCACAGATATAAAAATAAGCAGAAAATAAATAAATAATTAAATGAGCAAGAAATAAAAACCCAATAAACAATAAAAACCCTAAAACCAAAAGAGGAGGCTTCTAAACCTAGGGTTGAGTCCCCAGCAGAGTCGCCAGCTCTTATAACTGGTTTTTTAATCAGAGTCTCCACCCTTAATTTTTATCATAAGAAAGGGAATATAAAGGAATAACCCTAAAAGTTAGAGATTCTAAGTCGTTGACTCGGTTCTAGACTAGGGGAAGGTGTTAGGCACCCTGCATCTACCTTGTTCACAAAGATATTAGGTTTAGAAGCACGATTTTTAGGAAATAGGATTTTTATTTTATTAGGGGAACTCACCATGATTTTAGTCGTATGCCTACGTATCCTCTTAGGAGGAATCAGGGTCTCAATTCGTAGTTCGTAGTTTGTTGGTGTTTTTTATAGGATCGCATAGAATTACTTTTGATTTTATCCTTGAACCTTGTCTGGGTTGAAAATTGAGTGAGCATAGACGTAGTTCGCAGTTAATTGCGATAACAATTCCCCTTAATCCTTTTTCGAAAATGTTCTTACATTTGATTATGTTAGTAAAAAAATGTTTGAATTTTTGGTTAGTTGTTTTGAAATGTGGTTTGTTTATCGCGTATGGTTGGACATGGGGCGGAAGGAGTCTAATATAATCTCCTCATCACATGGTCTGATATTGACTATGTGATGTTCGTTATGAAGGATGCGGAGGGAGTATGATATAGTATCTCATCATGTGGTCAGATATTGGCCACGTGTTTCTTGCAGTGGACTATTTGATGAATTACGTGGATTTTGATAATTGAATTAATTTTGAATAATAAACATATAGACGATGTGTCGACCGATTAAATTACTCGAATACGGATATCCTATTATTTATAAAATATTTAAATTAATTTAATTTAATAAAAATGCTTGAATTTGTGTACAAAATATTGACTTTATTTACAAAATGAATTTAATAGCGAGAACTTAATAGTTTGTACAAAGAAGTTTTTTTTTTGTTATTATTATTTAATGTTTTTTATAACAAAAATTAAATAAAGGTCCTAAAACTAAATATAAAATTAACCTAAACTAGAAAAAAGCTAAGGAAGACTATACTAAAATATAAACGCAGAACCATTTAAACCATATATATTCTTTCTATTTTGAACCTAAATTAAATAAAAAAATTAAAATAATAAATTAAATTAGTTAAAAGTTAATGACTAAATAAAATGCAACAAATTTTTTATTGTACATTCCTAATAAATTAATAGATCACCTAGATTAACCAAAACTAAAAAAACTATATTAATAATAAAGAACAACTAGAATCGAGAAGAATCTGCATAATAAGTAAAGCTAATCTGGAGACAAAAAAAAAAAAACCGCCCATCTCCCATATATAGTAACAAACTTTGACCTAAACTAAAGCTATCTACCAATCAAAACTCAACACTTGACATAGATAAATAAAAATAAGATAGAAAATCATAACACTTATAGCTATTATCACATGTATTCTCTATGTTTCTATGGGAAAAAAACAAATGTTTTGCAGGAGATTGAACTTCATCACTCAGAAATGAAAACAAAGCAAAAGAGTAAAAACCTGAGATTTCTAATCGATGGTGTTAGTGAACAGAACGGTGCATTTTTTAGTTTTTCTAGCGGCGACTGGAGGTAGTTTACGCAGAGGATAAATCATCAGTGATGGCCAGAGGTTGATGGTGGTGGCGGATCAGTGGAGAAGCATAGATCTCCCCGGAGTTAGTATTGGATTCGATGGTTATTTTCCTTGATCCTTTTGCAATTTCTTTTCATGTTCTCTACAACAAAAAACTTTCATACAAATTCTATTGAGATGATATGTGCACTGCTATAGAAGATTGTGAATGTTAGTGTGTAGAAATTGGGTTATTTGGAAAAGAGATTATGTATACAAGTAAGGAAAAAACAATGGTTTTCTAATATGTTAAAAGATTGTGAAAAATATGTATATGAGATATTGTACGTGGGAATTGTTTTATGTACAGTGTGAACGACCTCCGTAAATATAGTGAAAAGGGTTAATTAAAAAAAAATTAACAATAACAACCATATAAGTGGCCGTGTTTTCGCACCTGTCATTCGAGGGAATATTAATGCTGATAAAAAGGTTGTTGAAAGTACTGAACCTAAGAAAGCAGTGGGGGAATTTTGAGGTACTACTCTGGAAAAAGATGTGGATGATATACTGAAGATTATCAAGATGAGAAACTACAGGATCGTAGATCAATTGTTGCAGAGCCCATCAAAGATATCCATTCTAGCCTTGCTAATGAACTCTTCTACCCACAGGAAATCTTTGATGAGAGTATTGGATCAAGCTCTCATAGAAAGTGATATCCCTTTTGACCAATTCAGCAGTGTCGTAGGAAATATTACATCCTGTAATAACCTGAGTTTCTGTGATGATGAATTTCTCGATGAAGGAAGAAATCATAATCTAGCTCTCTATATCTCCATGAACTGCAAGAATGATTCATTATCCAATGCGCTGATTAACAATGGATCCGCTTTAAATGTCATACCGAGGAGAACACTTATGAAGCTGAAGTACCAAGGAACTTCCATGCGCTCGAGTGGCATAATTGTGAAAGCTTTTGATGGATCAAGAAAGTTTGTCATAGGGGAAGTAGATTTGCCTATTCATATAGGCCTGTACCTATTTCAGATTACTTTTCAGGTTATGGGTATTGTTCTCGCTTACAGCTGTTTACTAGGACGACCATGGATCCACGAGGCAGGGGTTAACACTTCAACTTTGCACCAGAAGCCAAAGTTTATTCGAGAAGGAAAGGTGGTTATCATAAATGGAGAACAGGCATTGTTAATATCTCATTTATCCTCTTTCAGTGTTCTGGAAGCGGATGAAGTTGTTGTTGGAATTCAGTTCCAAGCTTTATCCATTGATAATGCAAGGGAAAATGAGAATTTTATAGCTTCATTTAAGGATGCTCAGCAGGTAGTGCGTAATGGCCCTAGTAAAGTACGGGGACAGATTGTTCATCCACTCGTGAATAAGAATAGAGTTGGTTTGGGATTCTCTGTGAAGAATAACAAAGGTGAGAATATGAAGCCGAAGGATGCTTTAGGACAATATTAAGACATCTTTCGTTGCAGAGGTTATCTTCATCTAATTGTTCCTAGGATCAATGCTATTCTGGAAGGCGAAGCAGAGCAAGAGATGCTGAGCTACGTGACGCATTGTGTCAGAGACCAAAACTAGGTCACTATTGATGTTCCCTCTTGCATTCATATCTCAAAATAATTTGTTTTTTGTTAATCTTTTCAAAAATCTTTCACTCTTCCCAAGGTGAAAGTATTGATATTGTATGGGCATATATGTTGCTTTGATCTTTAAAATCAATAATAAAAGTTATCTTTGATCCCCAAATTGTGTCTTTATTTTATGCTTTTTCTTTGAAAATGGTAATCAGTAAAATCCCTTTCAAAATAAATAATAATTATAATTAAATCTACATAATCACTTACAATATGTGTCAGTTTCTAAAACCAACTATAAATCATATGTGCAGATTAATTAAAAAACCCATTGAGTACAATGACCGTGCACCCTCTCCCAACTTTGAATATCTTGCGTATATGGCCAAAGAATAAGAATATGATGAAATCCTATAAAGGTTTCACGGTTGCTTGAACGCGAGGAAAGTACCATTCAGCCATATAAATAGCCGTTAGAGACGGTTAATTTGTGTTCAGAGGAAGATCCGAAAGAAGTCAAAATTGGAGCATTGTTTCATCCCAACATGAAGAGCAAGTTGATAGAATTGTTGAAAGAGTACATGTATATCTTTTCTTGGACATACCAAGACATGCCGAGGTTGGATATTGATATTGTGGAACATCATTTTCGGCTAAAGCCAGAATGCCCACCAATCAAGCATAAATTGCGAAGAACTCATCCTGATATGGCAGTAAAAATTAAAGAAGAAGTTTTTAAATAGATTAATGAAAGTTTTCTTGTGACATCAGTGTACTCTCAATGGATTGCCAATATTGTCCCAGTACCAAAAAGAAAGACGGAAAAGTTCGCATGTGCATGAATTATAGAGATTTAAACAAATCTAGTCCAAAAGATGACTTTCCATTGCCACATATTGATATCTTGGTTGATAGTACAGAAAAATTCAAAGTATTCTCGTTCATGGACGGATTTTCCAGATATAATCAAATCAAAATGGCTCCTGAGGACATGGAAAAACAATGTTTATCACACACTGGGGAACATTTTGTTACACAGTGATGCCCTTCAGGTTGAAGAACGCTGGTGCAACGTACCAGAGGGCTATGACAACCTTATTCCATGATCTGATGCACAAGGAAATTAAGGTATATATTGATGATATGATTTCCAAATCCGAGACTGAAGAAGGTCATATAGAGGATTTGTTGAAATTGTTTCAGCATTTGAGGAAGTATCGTCTCCGCTTGAATCCAAATAAATGTACTTTTGGTGTCCAATCAGGAAAATTGTTAGGTTTCATTGTCATCCAAAAAGGGATTGAAGTTGACCCTGATAAAGTTATGGCCATTCAAGAAATGCCAGCACCAAGAACTGAAAAGCAAGTTAGAGGTTTCCTTGAGGGATTGAATTACATTTCCATATTTATTTCACATATGACTGCAACATGTGAGTCGATCTTTAAGTTGTTAAAGAAAGATCATGGTTGTGTGTGGACTGATGATTTTCAAAGGGCATTTGAAAGTATTAAAGAGTATATGCTTGAACCTCATATCTTGCTCATTCCCATTGAAGGAAGACCATTAATTATATTTCTGACAGTGTTAGATAATTCTATGGGTTGTATTTTTTGGGACAACAAGATGAAACAATGAGAAAAGAATATGCCATTTATCATCTCAGCAAGAAATTTACCGACCGTGAGTCATGGTATTCTATGCTGGAAAAAACCTGTTGGGCTTTGGGCTAGGCGGAAAAACGGTTGCGGTAATATATGTTAAATCATACTACTTGGTTGATTTCCAAAATGGATCCAATTAAGTATATTTTTGAAAGGCCTGCTCTTGCTGGAAGAATTTCCCATTGGCAGATGTTGTTGTCTGAATATGATATTGAATATCATACTCAAAAGACTATAAAAAACAGTGTGTTGGCGGATTATCTTGCTCACCAACCGGTGGATGATTATCAGCCTATTAAAAATTATTTCCCTGACGAGGATGTGATGTTTTTGAAAATAAAAGATTGTGATGAACCTTTACCTAGGGAAGGTCCTGATCCCGAATCCCAGTGGGGTATGATGTTTGATGGAGTTGTAAATGCTTATGGGAAAGGAATTAATGATGTGATTATCACTCTACATGGATCACATATCCCATTTACTGCAAGGTTGGCATTTGATTTCACCAATAACATGGCAGATTATGAAGCTTGTATCATGGGTCTCGAGGAGGCTATTGATCTCAGAATTAAAATTCTAGATGTGTATGGTGATTCATCTTTGGTAATAAATCATATTAAAGGAGAATGGGATACATGTCACCCTGGCTTGATTTCATACAAAGACTATGCTAGAAGATTATTACCTTTCTTTAATAAAGTTGAATTCCATCATATTCCCAGAGATGAGAATCAGATGGCGAATGCTTTAGATACTTTGGCTTCTATGTATCAAGTAAATACTTAGAATCATATGCCTCGTATCACAGTGCGACGTCTGGATAGGCTGGCTCATGTGTTTGCAACAGAAGATACGTTAAATGAAAACCTTGGTATTATGATATCAAACATTTTCTCCAGACTCAGGAATACCCGGTTGGTGCGTCCAACAAAGATAGAAAGACATTGAGAAGGTTGGCAGACAACTTTTTCCTCAATGAAGATGTGCTATACAAAAGAAATCACGACATAGTCTTGCTCAGATGCGTGGATAGACAAAAAGAAGACATATTGATGCATGAATTCCATGAAGGTTCCTTTGGTA
Source organism: Vicia faba (assembly GCA_948472305.1). Lineage (NCBI taxonomy): Eukaryota > Viridiplantae > Streptophyta > Magnoliopsida > Fabales > Fabaceae > Vicia > Vicia faba. The sequence continues at coordinate 53,224 of CATIWC010001011.1, forward strand.
CTCATGCCAATGGACATTCGGTGGCAAAAAAGATGCTTAGGGAAGGTTACTATTAGCTGACAATGGAATATGACTGTTACAAATTTGCAAAGAAGTGCCATAAGTGCTAGACTTATGCTGACAAAATTCATGTGCCTCCAACACTTCTTAATGTTATTTCTTTCCCGTGGTCTTTCTCTATGTGGGATATTGACATGATTGGAATGATTGAACCCAAGGCATCAAATGGACACCACTTTATCTTGGTGGAAATTGACTACTTCACCAAATGGGTGGAAGCAGCTTCATATGCTAATGTTACTAAGCAGGTGGTAGTACGCTTTATCAAGAACAATATTATATGTCGGCATGGTGTGCCAAGCAGGATTATCACTGACAATGGTTCAAATATGAATAACAAGATAATGACAGAACTTTGTGAAGAATTCAAGATTGTCCATCATAATTCATCTCCCTATAGGCCAAAGATGAATGGGGTTGTTGAAGCTGTTAATAAAAACATTAAGAAGATCATCCAAAAAATGGTCGTTACGTATAAAGATTGGCATGATATGCTCCCTTTTGCTTTTCATGGGTATCGTACATCTGCCCACACTTTAACAGGGGAAATCTTGTTCTCTCTTGTGTATGGTATAGAAGCAGTGCTCCCTGTTGAGGTTGAGATTCCCTCCTTACGTGTGATGATGAAAACCAAATTGTTAGAGGCTGAATAGGTCTAGAACAGGTTTGACTAGTTGAATTTGATCAAAGAAAAAAGAATGACGGCCTTGTGTCACGGCCAGTTATACCAGAAGAGAATGTAGAAAGCTTTTGATAAGAAGGTCAAGCCTCGTGAATTCAGAGAAGGTCACCTTGTGCTCAGGAAGATCATGTCTTTTAATGTTGATTCTAGGGGAAAATGGACTCCCAATTTTGAAGGCACATATGTTGTCAATAAAGCCTTCTCTGGCGGTGCATTAATTCTTGAAACTATGGATGGCGAGGAGTTCCCGCGTCCTATGAATGTTGATGTAGTCAAGAAATACTTCGCCTAAAAGAAATAAAAGAACATCTCGCTAAGTCTAAAACCCAAAAGGGCGACTTAGGCAAAAAAGAGCATCTCGGTAGGCTGAAAACCCGAAAGGGCGGTCTAGGCAAAAATAAGATACACAAACAGAATAAATTCTCCCGCTACGTTGAAAACCTGCAAGGGAAACTTAGGCAAAAGTTAGGTATTTCTTGGCAAGTGACTGCATCAGACAAGACTTGACAATTGAAGCAACAATCTTCTTGGATCCTCACTACACTTCAACAGAAGTCACTATTCAGGAATTCAAAGTTGTTAGGGAGAATAGTGGTCATTTTATTTCAGTGTATCTTTTCCAATATATTACCTTTTTCCAAACTTTGTAATCATCTATGGAGTCTCGCCATTCGTAGACTACCATTCTATTAATAAAGTTTTAGATTTTATCCAATTCTTTGCCATTCTTATTTTATTCTACTTACAAATACTCCATTTATTATTGATGGTAATTTTCAAAACAAAGAGATTTAATAATATAAAAAAATTGGAAATAATTTACAAATTATTTTTTACTTTAGATTTTGTGACTTAAGAAAAACAAAAATAGTGATTCCGAGGATGGATGAGCTCTGAAATTTTAGAAGTATATGTTCCCCAAGAAAGTTCTCTCAGGTTGCTTTTGTTGATATGCGTACGATCTTCTTGTTGTTTCTCAAATGGTTGGAGATGGTACCAATTGATGTATAGTGCAGTATTGGATTTGTGATCCCATTTTCCCCAGTGAGGTCTTCACTCATATGACGTAAGTTCCTTCTCCCTTTATATGATGAGGTGGAATCATTTGCAAAACATCGCCCTTTTCAGTAATGGCATTATTGTTGTTGTTTGTTTCCCAGGCAACTAGACAAGGGCAATATCTTTTCTAAGAGTTATTGAAACAATTGTCAACTTTTTGGGTTTTCTCCCGCCAAGTGCTGGTTTTGATTTAAAATTCCCATAATTTTGATTCCTCGTTGTATTGTTTGATTTCTTAAATATCCAAGTAAAGCCGAGATAATGTTTCTCTCTGAAAGTTGTTATCCCCATGTGGTTTCATAATTTCTCCCCAGAAATTTGTGTAATCATGACTTTGGGTATTGAAGAACGTTTTTTGGGCTCCCCTCGGCAATGTGATTTTGTCCTCCCCAATAAAGTCAGCACGAGATCCCCAGTTGATATCTCTATGATGAGGTTTTCATCTTCCTTAGAGAAGCCAATATTATTATCTCCAGTGGAAATCTAGACGTTGAAACATTGTTTTCCCCATTGAAGTTTGTGTGATATTCCCCGGTGAAGCCTGGAGGGGGATGTTATATCCATGTATCTATTTTGATTCACTATTTTGACTTGATTATTTTTGGATTATGTTTCTTCCCAGAGGATTTAAGCCATGAAATAGGAATTTGTTTCCTCAGATTGTGCTCACTTTCTTATGAAATTTTCCTCCTAGATGTGATTTAGCCGAGTGTTGACGTTACCCAAGCTAGTTTTGTCTGGTTATTCCCAGTGATGTATGTCTGCTTTGTCAGCATATACATGATAACATTCATACATTCATACATACTCCATTCATAGCTAAATTTAAAATTCTTTGTTCGCCCGCAGTCATTAATTTTTTGTTGGCATATTATCCTATTTTGCAGAGTTATGTTACCCTCTCTCTAATAGAGTGTCAACCTTAAGCAGAAAGTGTATATTTTTTCAATTTCCCTTTGAGTTATCCCTCGTGGAAGAATTTTTCTTTATTCTTCCTATTCAGCTCATTGTCTGGTTAGCTCTATGTTTCTCTTTTAAGTTTATTTCTCATCAGATGCTATCTTGATTGACTGTTTCACTCTAGTTTATTTTTTGTCTGAATTTGTTGCTCCTGACAACATTATTATTCTGATTTTCGTAGGCTCTGAACTCTGGATTAGGGGTGTGCATTTATTTTGCACAAGAAGGTTTTATCTCTTCAGTATTAATATATTGAAACTCCCCCAGAGAAGTCATATTTCTTTGCCTGAAGGGGTTCTTATAACAACAAATGGCATGTCTCTTTATTTAAGCAACCTATTCTTCCCCAGTAAGTCTGTTAGTTCCCCGAGAAGATTCATTTATTACTCTAATGGATGGTAGTCTCGTCATTATGGGAGATAGTTCGTTGTTGATATTTTGTTACTCCAATGGATGGTCGTCTCGTCATTATGCGAGATAGTTCGTTGTTGAGATTTTGTCACTCCAATGGATGGTAGTCTTGTCATTATGGGAGATAGTTTGTTGTTGAGATTTTGTTACTCCAATGGATGGTAGTCTCGTCATTATGGGAGATACTTCATTTTTGAGATTTTGTTAATCCAATGGATGGTAGTCTCATCATTATGCGAGATAGTTTGTTGTTGAGATTTTGTTACTACCAATGGATGGTAGTCTCGTCATTATGGGAGATAGTTCGTTGTTGAGATTTTGTTACTTCAATGGATGGTAGTCTTGTCATTATGGGAGATAGTTTGTTATTGAGATTTCGTTACTCCAATGGATGGTAGTCTCGTCATTATGGGAGATATTTCATTGTTGAGATTTTGTTACTCCAATGGATGGTAGTCTCGTCATTATGGGAGATAGTTCGTTGTTGAGATTTTGTTACTCCAATGGATGGTAGTCTTGTCATTATGGGAGATAGTTCGTTGTTTGAGATTTTTTTTATTCCAATGGATGGTAGTCTTGTCATTATGGGAGATAGTTCGTTTTTGAGATTTTGTTTACTCCAATGGATGGTAGTCTCGTCATTATGGGAGATAGTTCGTTGTTGAGATTTTGTTACTCTGATGAATAGTAGTCTCTTCATTATGGGAGATAGTTTGTCATTGAGACTCACTTTGCTCTGAAGAGTTCTTATGTTTCCAGTTATAAGTACTGATGTTGTTCATTTGTTACTTACCTTAATATTGGTGTTTGCTGGTATTATCCTACCACTTCTTTCCTCCTGTGGGTCGACATTACTTTTTTTGCTATCTTCTCAGTGGGTGGATAGTTTGCAGTTGTATGTCGATCATTGTTATCCTTTATTTTCTCTTCTCAATATTTGAGTTGATGTTGCTTTATCTCCTCCTTGGGATACACCCCAGTATATTTGCGTCTTTTGTTCACCAACGATTTATATTTCCTGGTCGGACTTTTTGTTGATCCTTTATTTTATTTCCCACCTTCCCAGTGGTGTCCTGTGTGACCTATGGATTTGTTTATTTGAATGCATAATCATATGCGTTGCATGGCATCTTAGGGCCAACAATAGGGCTTGTTTTATATTTAAGTATCTTCAATCGCGTCGGAACGTAGATTTTAACCTTCGTATATCCGAATAGAAGACACTTAAATAAGGGTAGCAGTTGTACCCCAATTTTTGCCCCTAAGATTCCTCTATCATCTCATATAAATTGCAACAAGATCACACTAGGGTTTAGTTCTTCTCCCTATCTTTAGGTTTTCTCATGAGGAATCACCAAGCACCTTGATTTGTATATTGTGATCATATTTTTTTGTATTGATTAACTTTTAACTATCAAATGAAATAAATTTTTGCTCTAATCGATGATACTATAGGTGATGGCACAACACATTTCATCCGTTTGATTTATAGGTTCATGAGTTTATTTCCATGCCTTCTTCAACAAAGATTCATTAATATTCAAGCTTCATCATTGATGATGCTTTAAAGTAATATCATGACAAGGTCTACTATGATTCATCATGCCTCAATTTTTCAAAGAAAGTCAAAAGATGCAACAGTTGATTGAAGAAGTTTGACCTAATTGGACAAGTTCTTGATTCCTTGATCACAAGTGTATAACTCTTTCGTTTCTTAATATTTTGAAGTGGTTTTTGTTTCTATGTTTTCTTAGTATCATCCTCAATAATCTCCATTCACATGGAAAAATTTATTATGCAAGAAAGTTTGTCAAAATTTAAAGGGGTTTCCAAGTCATTTTGGTGCTCTAGGAGCTAGGGTTTTGAACTTCTAAGGCTATATCTTGCTCATATTTTGGTATTTTTGAGTGATTCCAAAGGAAAGATTATCTTTAAAGGGTTATCAACTAATCACTTCAATATCTTCAAGGAAATTTTGTGTGGAAGATGCCTAATGATTGAGAAATATTACAAGCCTTCTAAATAGGCAATCAAATTCCCTTGGGTGACTTCAAAAGACCATAAATTGGTCAATTTTTATCTCCTTGTGCCAGTTATTTTTCCAAAATGATCTTAAGGATGTTAAATTAAACATTCCTTTTATGTGCAAAGCTTAAAAATGAGTTGAAGATGCCCTAAGAACCCAAAAGATTATAGGTCACCTCATGAATTTTCACCAATTTTACAAGGCCATAACTTTTTTAATACTTGGTATTTTTGAGTGATTCAAGATTCACAATGCTCATTGGGAAGTATACTTCAAGCTAGCATCAATGATCAATACTCAATTTTGAAGGAGGACCTTGTTTGAACTCAAAACATTTATAGATCATTTTTGAAGAAAAACTTAGAATTTTTCTAAGTACAAAAAGTCAACATCTTTTTTCTCAACTTTGACTCATCACAACTCCTAGCTCAAGTATCCAATTGATCTCATTATTTTCACATTGTAAAGTTTGTGACCTTATCTTCCAATTGCTTCAAGAATCATGCACTAAGACCCTTTGAGCTATGAACACCATGGGTTCAAAGAAGGTACCTTGAAAATGAAGATTTCCCCAAACTCAGAATTTGAAATCCTTATTGTGCCCTCTAAACACAAAGTTTTCATGTGTTTTTGCTTCTAATCATGTTTGGGAACTTTCCATAATGAGAAACAACCCTTGAACCATCCATTTTGTTGCATTTTGATCCATGTGAAGTCACACTTTTCCCACTTAGAAGATTCACACGATTTTATTGATTTTGCCTCCAATTCACACGCTTGAGCCTTACATCATGATCAGCTAAAAATAAGGATCATCCCTCACTCATTTTCTCAAGCTTCTGAATTTGAATTTCTGGTTTCTTGCATTCTCACTCTAAAACACAATAAGCTCCATTCAATTAGCTTTATTGAAATTCTTTGGAGCTAACCATACTCTTACCTTCAAGAATTATGACATATATTGATCTACAGAACTCTAGTTTCAGAGCCACCTTTTTCTACTTCTTTCAGGTAGATTGCTTGGTCAGATTGAACCAAATAAATCCCTATTATAATCTATTTATACTTCTGATTCTCACACTTTTCACGGTTTTCATTTTCATTGAGAATTGAGAGAGATATTATATATTTTCGTGCTCGCTATTTTTTTTCTAGTTTTCTTCAAATTTAGCCTTGCACAATTTATATAAATTTGGCACGAGGGTACAATTAGAATCTTCTTGAAGAGACGAATCTAATGGTATCGGTTTGGTCCTTTAATTTTACAGTTTGAGGAACCCCAACCTAGGGCATATGGAGGTTGAAGACGACCTACGTGTCGTGCTTCAACCAATGATGGCGTGCCACGCTATTTTTTTTTGAAATAGATGTAGTGTATTTGCTTTACCATGTGCGTGTCTCAGGAGCCATTGGATTTGATTACTTTATTGAGCCGGACTCCATCCAACGTGTCACATTTTAAGTTGTTTTTATTTAATAAAGATGATTCAGTGTGATATCCAATAAAGTCCATGACATGCACAGCGCGCCAAATCCACTGGATCTGTTTACTAATGCGTTTTGACAATGACCAGATGGCCCATATTTTTTGACTTGTTATTTTATTTTCTGATTTTTTGTTTTAATTGTTTCAAACTTCATAAAAATCATAGAATATTCATTTCTAACCTAAAAATTCTAAAAGAATTCACAAAAATATTTTCAAATATTCTCTTTCTGATTTTTATTTTTTCATGATTTTATTTTTAGATTTGATATTTTTTATAATTTTTCCTTTGTTTTAACTTGTTTTTAATTATTTAAAATTACTTTCCTTATTTGACTTTCTATAATTTTTTATATTTTTAAAATTACTTTTTTTAAAAATCATTTTCCTTATTTCTTACTTTCTAAAATTTTTCTAGAATTTTATCTTGACTTCTACTATTTTTGATATTTTTTTCACTTGTTTGAGTGATTTTAATTAGTTTAAAAATACTTTTCTATCTTAAAATATTACCAAAAGTTTTATAAAAATATTTGAGATCATTTCAGATTTTTCTATGGTCTGCTTAAATTTTTCTTTGATACTTTGGACATGGTTTGATATTTTTCCTTTTATTTTATCTTTAAACACAATTTAAAAATCATTTTTCCTTTTTCTCTTATTCATTAAATACAATTTTTTTTAAATATATTCTTGCTTTGTGTTTGTTGATCATGAACTTCATTAACATCATTGGATATTGAGTGTTGAGTTTAACTCCACCAAAATGGATGGATGATTTTAATGATAGTTTGATTAAATTTTTTATTCAAATATTTCCCCTCCCTCTTCATCTTATCCCTTTCTCATTGTGTTACATATTGTTAGAGGATGATCTATATATTATCTCTCCAAACATATGACACATAGATTGCTATTGACCGGCCTCAAAATAGGTGCGGCTTCTATATAAGTCCACTTACGATTGTTTAACATAGCGCTAAATTTTGTCCCGATTCGAGAAATAATAATTCGTGGCCCAAACCTATGTTTGCAAGACCAAGTATGTTTAATTTGAAACCTTTGATCCAATAACCTTGAGTTCCATTATTAGGAGGCTTTGGTCTTATCAATCCTCTAATGAACTTTCATAAAATTTAGTCTAAGTGAATCATTTAATCATCTTTGATCATTTATTGTCGCCTCGATAATTTGAAATGAATGATATACTTGACAAAAAGAAATTGAAACTTGTTGTTGAGAGGCTTTGATTTTATCAATATTCTAATGAGTTTTCAAATGTAAGATTCAAGATAGTCATTCAACTAACCTCTAATTTCTAACTCATTAATAATTGACTTTTATTTTTATGTTTTTACTTTATGCTTTTACTTTTACGCACCATTTATTTTAACATTTACATTTCATGCTATTTTCATATTTGCTCACTTGAGCATTTATCTTTATGTCTTTTTATTTTGCTCACTTGAGCTTTTCATTTTCTTTTTGAAGATACCTAATAACTAACTTGAACAATAAAAAGCTTAAATGTTACTTGGACTATTTGGTTACTATCCTTGGCATTTTGGAGTTATGAACTTCTTAGAATTAGGATTAGAGACCTTGACTACCTTGAGACCTTGTGACTTCTATTGCTATTTTATCTGGAGTTCTTGGGGTTTACCACGAGACATTAGTTTATTTGTTTTCTTTGTGTGCAGGTTATTCTGATTATATGCTTTATCTATGATTGGGAATTCATCTGTATAAAACCGTTACTTTGCCTAATTTTTGTGAAGACTTAATGCATTTGAAGCTTGCCATTCTTAAGAGGTTTATTATCTTTACTTGTTTTGTTTCAAATCCAAAGGATGGGAATTCTACATTGACTCATTGTGTCAAGTGTAGGATTTTTGTTGGTTAGACGGTTCTTTTCCCTAGGTTTTACCTTATGCTTTAGAATAATCCCTTCATCTCCTCCCACATTCTTTAATTTCAAAAAATTTCTCCTTCATTTTGAAAACTCTCTTGTTTTCTAACTTGAACCACTTTCTCAATAAACTTGGACTTATGTCCATGCATTTTCAAAAACACTTTCTTAATCAAGTTTTAAACAACTTAATCATACTTTGACATTTTTGTGAGAAGACTAAAAGTCAATCAATCTCATTCAAACCATTTTGCCACTTTGGCTTTTTACTTTAAAACTTTTCTCAAAAGATTAGACTCTTGTCAATTCTTGTAGTGATTTGAGCTACTATACTTCTACAACATATAATGAATTGAGACATTTACCACTTAGATATTGAGTGAGGCTTTGTTGATTTTAAAATCCAAGTCATATCCTCCACTTTGAGATGACGCAAATTTTCCTTTCTCATAATCGTGGGTAGTAAGTATGTTCTTCCACTCAAATATGACGATGATGTCTTGTCTCTTAAAATTAACCAACACACTTGTGTTTTAAAATTTTTAAAGGTGAACTATGAGTACCCTGATCCCCTATTGCACGGAAGGTGGTACGTAGGCACTAAAGGTTCGCAACCGCGACAGTTGCAAAAATTGTAAAAAATACTTCTTTTCCCATCTCCACCATCTATTTTTTATACAACAGTTATAGCCAAAATACACAAATTTTTAAAGAGGTTCCTGCGGAGTACCGTAGATATTTAGGGTGCTAATACCTTTCTTATGCATAACCAACCCCTGAACTTAGATTATCTCCCCCTCTTTTTGGGTTATTCGCTCTTTTCCCATTCCTTTGGGAACAATAAAGTGAGGTGGTGATTTTTATCCTGATATGAGCGAGTCAAGTCAATCCAATGACTTAGTCTCAATAATTCTACCTCTACAAAAGAGCATGACACAATGAGTTATATTGTCGACTTAGTCATGTTTACTACAACTGAGAGAGAAAATAATCTGAGGATGAATTTACATATTCATTTCAACTTAGAGAATGAATAATATGAACCGGTAATTTGCACATCTACAACAACCTAGGGGTAGATGATTGAAAAAGCTTGATAACAACATCGCTGCATGGAGACTGATGTAATGAGTTATATCGCAGATTTCTCACATCAGTGCATGGAGACTGACTCAATGGGTTATATCGCATATGAGGAAAATGTGTATTTATCATAACCTTGGGGATTAATAAAACATCGTTTGATAATACATTGTTGCATGGAGACTGATGCAATGGATTACGTGGATTTATTCGCTTATCTATCGTAACCTATGGGATATATAATTGGAAAAATCTTGATAACTACACCGTTGTATGGAGACTGAGGCAGTGAGTTGTATTGCATAAGATGAAAATGTGTATTTATCATAACCTAGGGGATAAATAAACACTGTTTGATAATACATTGTTGCATGGAGACTGATGTAATAGACTACGCAGATTTATCGGCATATCTAACGCAACCTAGGGGATAGATAATTAAAAAATATTGATAACTACATTGCTGCATGGAGACTGAGGCGATGAGTTATATTTCAGATTTCACACATTGCTGCATGGAGCCTGATGCAATGAGTTATATCACAGAAAAACTTGTTAACAACATTGCTGCATGGAGACTAATGTAATGGGTTATATCATAGAAAAAGCTTGATAACAACATTGCTGCATGGAGACTGATGCAATAAGTTATATTGCAGATTTCCCACATTGCTGCATGGAGACTGACGCAATGGATTATATTGCAAAGGAGGAAACACATTGCTGCATAGAGAGTGATGCAATAAGTTATGTTGTCGACTTCGTCATGTTTACTACAACCTAAGGAGTAAATAATCTGAGGATGAATTCGCGTATTCATTGCAACCTAGGGAATGAATAATATAAACCATCAATTCTCACATCTACCACAACCTAGGGGGTAGATGATTTGAAAAAGCTTGATAACACATTGCTGCATAGAGACTGAGGCAATGAGTTATATCGCAGATTTCCCACATCACTGTATGGAGACTAACACAGTGGGTTATATTGCAGAGGAGGAAACACATTGTTGCATGGTGTTGTACCCCAAAATTTACCCTCCCATTTTACTCAAAACATACTCATTGAATTCCTCAATGTTGTACCCCAAAATTTGCCCTCCCATATTTCTCAAAATATTTCAAGAAAAATTCACAAGTCCAACCCGGCGCGTCATATTCAGGTATTCTTTCGCCAAGATATCTCTGATAACATATTCTCAAATTCAGGTTCGGCTCAAGAGTCAATTCTTTAAAGAAGGTATCCGAATGTGTGAGTTTTCTCGAAGAAATATGATGAAAAAGTGTGCTGAAAGTGCAGTTTTTACGCGCTAAAAAATTCATAACTTGAAGATCGTGGCTCGTTTTGAACCCGTTTCAGTGGCCAAAATTCCGTCTTGACATTATCTATGTTTTCATCTCTCACGGCTGGAAGCCAATTTCGATCAGAAGGTCTTCAAAAATGTGGATTTATCAAGTATTTTCATACAGAAAATTTGTGACAAGTTTATTTGCGTCATGTTCAGAAAATCATAACTTGGTCGATTTTCATCGTATCGAGCTGGTTCCAGTGCCAAAATTTCACAAATTGAGTTGGCTACATTTTCACAGGAGGTATAGAGTTCGAACGGTGTTCAAAAGGCCTTCATCTTTTGCTCAGAGTGTGTGACACGCCGAAAATCCTGAATGCTGAATATTATTTCATCTGGGCCGAAACTTCGAAAATTCATAACTCGGTCAATTTTTATCGGATTGGACTCATATTTTTACACAAGGTCACTGACTCATAGATCTACAACTTTGCTTCAAAAGTCGAGACCGGATTATGCTCCGATCAATACCAGTTTTTTATTGAAGAACGTGTCAGAGTCAACACTAGAGCCCAAAATAAGTTTGTCTGAGCTGAAACTTCAAAAATTCATAACTAATTCATTGTTTATCCGATTGAGCCGATTTTCAGACAGGAGTTAGTTCTCGATATCGGCTACATTTTGTTTTCACATTTCAACTTCAAAAATTGCACTTAAGTCCCTGCGATTTAGCCTGAAAAGTGATGAACTCAAGTGAACATTGGAGGCCCAATTGCACATTCAAAGCCCATTTTCTTTACCCTAATTTCCATTATATAATCACCTTCTTTTCACACAAACCAGGGAGGAGAAAAAGAGAGAAAAAACCTGGCCACAACACTGTCAGGATATCAAATTCTTTCAAGAACCCTAAAACCTTGAAATCCTTATTACAGATCCATCTCTCACTACAAACAAGCCATCACAGTTACAAACCAACACCTCACTACTTCTTCAGTAAGGATAAGGCTGACTTGATCTCCATGATCCAAATGGCATAAAAGCATTCAGGTCACTAATTTTCCAGTAAGGGTAAGATTGATTTGATCTCCATGATCAAAAGAGTATAATCATTCATACATGCCATATTGTGTCTAAACATTAAATTTCTTCATATATTGGCTTTATTTGCATTTTATGATTTTATTTAATGTGTTCATGAGATTCAACACTGTAGATTTAGACAGGATCCCATGCAGGTTCATTAAGGAACGTTGAGGCCAAAAGCCAAATGGCCAAAAGCCAAAAGCCAAAAGCCAAATGGCCAAAAGAACAACTTATGCATGACACCAATACATGGCGAGACCGACATCCTGAGAAGATTAAGGAACGTTGAGGCCAGAACACAAATGGCCAACAGCCAGAACACAAATGGCCATGAAACCCAATCCAATGGCCAAAGAATGCAGACCACGGTACTCAGGAGTCAATGAACACGCACGTGATGCCAAAAAGTCAAACAAGACTTTTTGTCTAATGGGCCAGAATACTTCAAAAAACCTCCCCTTGGGCCTGAAACTCCCCTTGGTTTGCATCCTTTTTAATTTTATTTTCTTTTCTTTTCTAATTCTTTTTTAATTTATTTAATTGTTTTTTTTTCACCATAAAATAATTTTCTATAAAAAAAAACAGAAAAATCAAAAATACAAATATATTTAATTATTATTAATTTCATCACTAACCTATTTTTTTGTAAATAAACTCTAACAATTAACTTAGTTTAATTTAGGTTTTTAAACTTTAATCTTTTTCTTAATAAGTAAAAAGTATCTAGAGTTAGGTTTTTTTTGACATTTTCATCTTTTTTTTAAATAAATTATTAATCATCATTATTTATCATTATTATTAATTATCATTAATTTTGTAAATAAACATGTAAATAAATTAATTAACTAGTAAATTAGGTTAACTTTAATATTTTCATTAATAATTAAAATAATCTAGATTTAGGGTTTCCTTTTAATTCTTTTTCTTTATTTTTCATAAATACAAAAAACACTAAAACACTTTCTTTTCTTTAATTAAATAATTAATTGGACTTTAATTTAATTTAATTTCATGCAAAGGGTCAAAACCCTCAGACGTCCTAATTTTAATTCTTTTCACGCATTATTTCTTTCGATCATTATGTAACTGTTTCTCAGATGTAATAGTAATTAGGTTTATTTTTCCGTCTTTACTTTCCGCATCTTTATCAAAAAATGGGTCTTTGTATTTTGGCGATGTATAGACCCGCGCCTTGTAATAGCGTAGGATTTTACTTTCCGCATTTAAATTTCTGCACTTTTAAATTATAATTGCATGAAAGAATGTATGGCCTAAATTAAAAACAAGCGTAGATCACCATGATACATGTACAAGATAAAACAGAACTGAAAACAACACACCAATTCACACACCACTCTTAGGGTACGCCTCACTGTTGCCTTACCTTCGAAACGTGGTCGTCGAGTATAGGACGTTTTAGTAAGTCCTTATGTCCGTTGATCCATATGCCTCAAAACAAGTTGCCTCGGAAAAGTTGCCTCGAATTTAAAAAGGATCAATGGCATAAGGGTAGCTTCTAAGGTGTCCTACTATTGCTCTGGTGACCACACTGTCCCTAACAAACGAATTGACCCGAACACCTCCAACGGTGGTGCTACCTACCTCTCAATGGTGGGATGGCATTACCTTAAGGATATTTACACAACCTAATTCCTTAAGGTAGGTAGATGACTCGTAGATACTTGCTCTATTAAAAAACAAATCAAAACTCTTTTCACACCGACACTTTCAAAAAAGCTTTCAAAACAATTTTTCAAACACTCTTGAGGACTGATACAAGAGTCGATCTGAAATATTTAAACGAAACTTTTTCAAACCCACTCACATTTGAAAAGCAAACATTTTGAAAACACAAATGAGCAAGTATCTAAGAGCCCATGGATAACCATGGATAGAAAGGGTGCTAACACCTTCCCTTTCTATAAATCTACCTCCCGAACCGAGAAACTATCTCATAAGGAATTTTGCTGTGCTTTTGTCCTGTCCATGTTGGAGAAAATAAAAGACGGTGGCGACTCTTGCTTCCGCGACATTTCGCGAACCAGTGTTAAACAGTCAGTTCCAGATCCACTGATCACAGAACTGGCGACTCTGATGGGGACATTTTATAAAGTGAGGTGTACCTTAGGACTAAGATCACTTGTGTTTTCAATTGTTGTGCTTGTTTGCTTTATTATTGTGGGCTGTTTCGGAGTTACATAGATCCTAACTCGGATCTGGGGATACCCTGTTAGGTAGCATAAGCTGTGAGGGACCTATCCGGCATAGACCGACATGGGTGAAGCAGTGGCTATGTTGGTGTGGCGCCTTGGTCTGTATCGATATCCCTTGTGTCGCAACGAGGAGAATATGGGTCTTTTGAGGAGTCATTAAGCACCAACCGACCTTAGAACCTTAAATGACCCAACTTGGCCAATAGAACAGTAGCAGTATGCTACACCCATTGAGGCTAAACTCTCGCGATGGTTCTGGCCGCAAGAAAAGATTGCGATGCTGGAGTTATGACCGATTGAGGGTAGTCAGTGATATTGGGATCCTCTAGGACCCGATTACTTCTGATAGGATAGGTCTTAACCAACAAACTGAAAGAGGGTAATACCTAGACCCCATGCTGGCCTAAACTCTAAGGGTTTCTCTTGTGTGACTTGTGTGCCTTCCAACTTGACTATTTGCATGCTTGTTATCTGACACTTGAGTTTCCTGCAGGTTTTGTTTATAGTCCTTAATTTGGACTCAAAACAGGGTTTACATATATCACTCCATGCATAGCATAACATCATACCATTGCATACATCCTACATAAGGACTAATCCATTTCAAGGATCTCAAGGGTCTGTGATGCAGGTCATGATGAACCAACTATCCAGCAAGGGGCAAAGGGGATTTATTTTCCTCTAGACAAGGTTGTCAGGGGCTATGACCCACTCGATATGGTGAGCCTTGACTCTTGAAGAAGGACTCTCAACAACATGAAGTTCCTTCAATCAAGTTACCAGTTTCCAACTCTAACAATTTCCTTGTTTACCCCGCGAGGTCCTTGAAAATATTACATGTATATCATACATATCATTGCATAACAGGTACCCTTTCTCTACATGTTGCTTACCTCCTTTGCGGTTTATTTCAGCAGTCTCATCATGAATCTGGAAACATCTACTGAGCAATCCATCAAGGCTCTCCAGGCTCAGAACGCCCAGTTCCAAGAGCTGATCCTGAGTTTGGCCCAGGGGCAACAAGATCTAAAGACCCTGCTTTCGAAAAAGAAGAAGAAGAGGACGGTGTTGTTCAACACTAGACGCAAATCTGGGAATGGATCACGAAATGAAGTTGAGCAGACTACCCCATCTGTTGGGAAAGACAGTCCCTAAGAAAGGGAGGTTCCTAGTCCAGTGGTCTCCGACAACGAGACCGATTACAATGATGAGCAGTACCCTCCAGCTGAGGATAGGTATAAACAGTTGGAAGACCGGCTAAGTGCCATGGAGATACAAAAAGTGCCCGGCCTGGACTTCGAGGATCTAGGTCTGTCTTCTGGAGTAGTAATCCCGCACAAATTCAAGGCACCTGCCTTTGCAAAGTACGACGGGGCATCCTGTCCTAAGCTGCATCTCAGGTCTTACACAAGGAGGATCCAGCCCTACACGGCTGACAAGAATTTATGGATTCACTTCTTTCAAGATAGTCTGACTGGAACCCAACTCGACTGGTTCTATCAACTGAATGGAGCTAACATCCGCAGCTGGGAGGATTTGGCCACTGCATTCAACAAGCAGTACCAGTACAATGCCGACCTTGCTCCCACGCACACTCAACTTCACAGAATGTCTATGGGTGCAGGTGAAGGTTTCAAAGAATATGCTCAAAAATGGAGGGACCTTGCTGGAAGGGTACAACCACCTCTGACTGACCGCGAGCTCGTCGACATGTTCTTGGGGACCATATCTGGTCCATTCTTCAACCACCTGATTGGGAATTCTGCTGTTGGGTTTACAGATCTGATCTTGACCAGGGAAAGAATAGAAGCTGGCATCAAGTCGGGGAAAATACAGAATGGTGACTCCTCGAACACTGAGAAGAAACCATCCAAGAGAGAATCTAGTGCTGCCTATGGCTCAAAAGGGCAGAATAGGTCCGAACACCGCCAAGATGTCAACGTGGTGGTTATTGCAAAACCGACCGACGCTCCTCAGCGTCACAATCAGCAAAGGGAAGAGAGACCCAAAAGGCAATTCACTCCCCTCGGCATGACCTTGTCACAGATATTGCCACAGTTGCTGGAAACCAAGTTGGTAACTCTCATGGACCCTCCAAAGAATCCCAACAGGACGCCTTCAAGGTATAACCCCAACGTTCGCTGCGCTTATCATTCTGATAGCCCGGGGCATGCTACAGATGATTGTTGGACTTTGAGAAACAAGGTTCAGGATCTGATCGACGCGAAGGAAGTCCAGTTCGACTCTCTAGAGACTCTGAATGTGACCACTGCTCCCTTGTCAAAACATGGCTAGGATTGGAAACTTTTGTTCATTTGAATGTTCAGATTGTAATTTTCTTTGATTGTTCAAACATTTTATTTCATGTCAAACTTGGTTATTTCATTAATGCATTACACATGTCTGTTTTGAAGTAATTATTTCGTATTCACTATATGCAAACTGTTTTCATATTTTTGTGATGATCAACTCTTGATTGAAAATTCTAAGCCTCTTGAGGGAGGATGACGAAAACGATACCACGATCTTTACAATATGCTTTTGAACATACCACGCTGATGAGGTACATGCATTGTTTCAATTCCTAAACACTGGAGTTATAAGGAAGATAATCCCTCGTCAACCCCTCTGAGCCAAAGAAGTTGGAGTTTTTTCTTTTTCGAAATTAAAACCCTTAATCATAACCTGGGGCAGGGTATTTCTCTCAGTTGATCCAGGTGCACGATGAATGGCATCAAAGGAATCCTTACAAAACAAAAAAGACAGTGATGGTTCCGAACAATCATAAAGACAGGCAGTCATTACCAAAACAAAAAAAAACTAAAGCCCAATAAGTCAAAAAAACTATGAAGGAGACTTACAAAACTGGGGCATCCCGCTGACTGTAAATACAAAAAGAAACAGTTCAGGCAAAAAACAGGGATAACAAAATCAAAAAAAAGGAAGGAGGTCTTACAAACCTTCGACAAAAAATGACTGCCTATTCAAAATAAATTGTCAACATCCGAACCATCACTGGGATATCAAAGCAAAGACTCAACAAGGTCTAACGCACGATTAGCTGAGTTTAGGATTGAAGAACATCACGAAGAACGGGTGGGTACAAATAAAGTTTGAGCCTTTATCCTTTGTTTCTTAAACCGTGAACCAAGCCACGTTACAACCCTAAAAAGTCCTAGCTGAAGCATGGGTTAGTTCGAAAGCATACTGTTACGAAAGGTATCCTGACTCCTCAAGGCTTGCGGTAAAATAACGAGTTTGACATCATAGTTTACAAAAGAACTCACTTGTTTTATTAAAAAACTGCATTTTCAAAAACTTCGAAACAGACATAAGCTTTGCATTTTTAACATAACTTTGTTTGCATACGACTATTTGTTTGAACAGCATAGAAGCTTGCACGACGAATATCTGATGAACAAAAACACTTCCAATCAAGGGGCACGGCATGGTCATGGTCCGTCATCTGGGGCAGTCAAGTCAAGATTCAGAGAATATCTCAAGTGCCAAATAGCCTGGGGCAAATCTCCATCTAGATCACTTGGGGCATTGGACGATCAAACGAAGATCTTCTGGTAGTATGGCAACACTACACTACTGACAGGGGCACCTCCCTACATCCTGAGAGCGTGGACATAGTCGAAAAAATACTATGCAAAATCAAAGACCCGCTAGGTTGACACACCTATGCAAAAATAAGGGCTTCCCGGCGAACCAAAAGGGTTCGGGCAAAAATAAGGGATGAATATGAAAAAATCTGTACACCCGGCAAGCCGAAAACCTGAAAAGGCGGCTTGGGCAAAAATGGGTATCCCGGTGGACTGAAAACCCGAAGAGGCGGTCCAGGAAAAAGTTAGGGATTAAAGCGTACGACTATGTCCTGTCATCTTGTCACTTGCCTACCAGAAGAAGATTTGTCAAACGGCAGTCATCAAACACCTTCACAGGTACCTTCTTCTCCAACAGAAACTGGGGCAATAATGAGTTGTCTAAATGATCCGGTTGCTCTGTCCACCGAAGTGCCAAGGTAAGTTCAGCTGAAGAATGCGACCAAGATACCTTCACTCCCTGCAGAGCGAACGCGTCTCCCCAGGTTTTATTCAAAGGTTATTTCTCCACCAGAGCTTATAACTGGGTTATCCTCAGCTAAAAGCCACGGAAAGATCGTCCTCGGCCAAGTCTTCCTATCCCCAACGGAGTTCATCAAATCTCCCAACATAACTTATCAACGGTATCCCCAGCGGAGTTATCTTCATCAACCTCAGCAAAGTACTTCTCTTTCCCCACAAAGTTCACTCCCCCCAGAGTAATCTATTCGCCAAGTTTATTCCCCAACGGAGTTATCTTCTCCGACCGATATTCTTGCAATCATCATCCCCAACGGAAACGAAGAATCTCACTCTTCAACATCAGCCCAGGATTTGACTTCCCGGCATCCGTCAAGGATCTATTTTCCTAGACGAAGATACATTCATAAACATCACATTGTTATACATCATGATACATGCATATACGCATCATATCATACAATCTCATGTGTTGAAAAATATTATTGCTTGATCTATATCATGCATTGCATATGACTGACCTTTACCTTTCAGGAAGGATACAGTTAAAAGATCAGCTATGTAGACGAATACAATCAAAAGAGACCAACCCAGTCAAAGAATATAAATCCAGTTAAATCAATGCCTAAAGATTTCTCTGATACAACTCGTCGTTATAGACACTCGTCGTTATAGACACTCGTCGTTATAGACACTCGTCGTTATAGACACTCGTCGTTATAGACACTCGTTGTTATAGACACTCGTCGTTATAGACACTCGTCGTTATAGACACTCGTCGTTATAGACACTCGTCATTATAGACACTCGTCGTTATAGACACTCGTCGTTATAGACACTCGTCGTTATAGACACTCGTCGTTATAGACACTCGTCATTATAGACACTCGTCGTTATAGACACTCGTCGTTATAGACACTCGTCGTTATAGACACTCGTCGTTATAGACACCCGTCGTTAAAGACCACTCGTCCATGGAAATAACCTGTCAGTAGAGACAACTCACCAACCTTTCTGAATTCCAGACTCGATTCCTGTATCTTGCCAGGGCACGTCTGAAGAGTTCGAAGATCTGATTCCTGTATCTCGCCAGGGTGTATCTGTTAACGACTAACATTACCAGACTCGATTCCTGTATCTAGCCAGGGCACGTCTGAAGAGTTTGAAGATCCAATTCCTGTATCTTGCCAGGGTGTATCTGTTGACGACTAACATTACCAGACTCGATTCTTGTATCTTGCCAGGGCACGTCTGAAGAGTTCGAAGATCCGATTCCTGTATCTTGCCAGGGTGTATCTGTTGACGACTAACATTACCAGACTCGATTCCTGTATCTTGCCAGGGCACGTCTGAAGAGTTTAAAGATTCGATTCCTGTATCCAGCCAGGCCACATCTACATAAAGAGTTTGAAGATCAACTCCTGTAGCTGGCCAGGTAATTATTTTTCTTTCTCAGGTACGCAAGTTCTCGCTAAGGAATCTCTTACGCGATCGACACTTAAATGGAATCTATAAGCCCATCCACATACCAACAGTCTCCAAATGGCGTCTATAAGCCCATTCCCGACCCGGTACTGTCACACTTCCAGATGGCATCTATAAGCCCATCCTCCTATCCATCAGTCTCCAAATGGCATCTGTAAGCCCATTCCCACCATCTCACTGCTGACATTCTGCTATGTGAGTGCAAATTTCTGGGCACTCTAGTGTTCAATCATCTTCCACCTTCAGATTACGAAAGGCACGCCAGCCAATCTACATCCTCAGGTCTAAGAAGACTGAACAGGGGCAACTGTTGTACCCCAAAATTTGCCCTCCCATATTTCTCAAAATATTTCAAGAAAAATTCACAAGTCCAACCCGGCGCGTCATATTCAGGTATTCTTTCGCCAAGATATCTCTGATAACGTATTCTCAAATTCAGGTTCGGCTCAATAGTCAATTCTTTAAAGAAGGTATCCGAATGTGTGAGTTTTCTCGAAGAAATATGGTGAAAAAGTGTGCTGAAAGTGCAGTTTTTACGCGCTAAAAAATTCATAACTTGAAGATCGTGGCTCGTTTTGAACCCGTTCCAGTGGCCAAAGTTCCGTCTTGACATTATCTACGTTTTCATCTCTCACGGCTGGAAGCCAATTTCGATCAGAAGGTCTTCAAAAATGTGGATTTATTAAGTATTTCCATACAGAAAATTTGTGACAGAAGTTTATTTGCGTCATGTTCAGAAAATCATAACTTGGTCGATTTTCATCGTATCGAGCTGGTTCCGGCGCCAAAATTTCACAAATTGAGTTGGCTACATTTTCACAGGAGGTATCGAGTTCGAACGGTGTTCAAAAGGCCTTCATTTTTTGCTCAGAGTGTGTGACACGCCGAAAATCCTGAATGCTGAATACTATTTCATCTGGGCCGAAACTTCGAAAATTCATAACTCGGTCAATTTTTATCGGATTGGACTCATATTTTTACACAAGGTCACTGACTCATAGATCTATAACTTTGCTTCAAAAGTAGAGACCGGATTATGCTCCGATCAATACCAGTTTTTTATTGAAGAACGTGTCAGAGTCGACACTGGAGCCCAAAATAAGTTTGTCTGAGCTGAAACTTCAAAAATTCATAACTAATTCACCGTTTATCCGATTGAGCCTATTTTCGGACAGGAGTTAGTTCTCGATATCGGCTACATTTTGTTTTCACATTTCAACTTCAAAAATTGCACTTAAGTCCCTGCGATTTAGCCTGGAAAGTGACGAACTCAAGTAAACATTGGAGGCCCAATTGCACATTCAAAGCCCATTTTCTTTACCCTAATTTCCATTATATAATCACCTTCTTTTCACACAAACCAGGGAGGAGAAAAAGAGAGATAAAACCTGGCCACAACACTGTCAGGATATCAAATTCTTTCATGAACCCTAAAACCTTGAAATCCTTATTACAAATCCCTCTCTCACTACAAACAAGCCATCACAGTTACAAACCAACATCTCACTACTTCTTCAGTAAGGATAAGGCTGGCTTGATCTCCATGATCCAAAGGGCATAAAAGCATTCAGGACACTAATTTTCCAGTAAGGGTAAGATTGATTTGATCTCCATGATCAAAAGGGTATAATCATTCATACATGCCATATTGTGCCTAAACATTAAATTTCTTCATATATTGGCTTTATTTCCATTTTATGATTTTATTTAATGTGTTCATGAGATTCAACACTGCAGATTTAGACAGGATCCCATGCAGGTTCATTAAGGAACGTTGAGGCCAAAAGCCAAATGGCCAAAAGCCAAAAGCCAAATGGCCAAAAGCCAAAAGCCAAAAGCCAAATGGCCAAAAGAACAACTTATACATGACACCAATACATGGCGAGACCGACATCCTGAGAAGATTAAGGAACGTTGAGGCCAGAACACAAATGGCCAACATCCAGAACACAAATGGCCATGAAACCCAATCCAATGGCCAAAGAATGCAGACCACGGTACTCAGGAGTCAATGAACACGCACGTGATGCCAGAAAGTCAAACAAGACTTTTTGTCTAATGGGCCAGAATACTTCAAAAACCTCCCCTTGGGCCTGAAACTCCCCTTGGTTTGCATCCTTTTTAATTTTATTTTCTTTTCTTTTCTAATTCTTTTTTAATTTATTTAATTGTTTTTTTTTTCCCCATAAAATAATTTTCTATAAAAAAAAAACAGAAAAATAAAAAATACAAATATATTTAATTATTATTAATTTCATCACTAACCTATTTTTTTGTAAATAAACTCTAACAATTAACTTAGTTTAATTTAGGTTTTTAAACTTTAATCTTTTTCTTAATAAGTAAAAAGTATCTAGAGTTAGGTTTTTTTTGACATTTTCATCTTTTTCTTAAATAAATTATTAATCATCATTATTTATCATTATTATTAATTATCATTAATTTTGTAAATAAACATGTAAATAAATTAATTAACTAGTAAATTAGGTTAACTTTAATATTTTCATTAATAATTAAAATAATCTAGATTTAGGGTTTCCTTTTAATTCTTTTTCTTTATTTTTCATAAATACAAAAAACACTAAAACACTTTCTTTTCTTTAATTAAATAATTAATTGGACTTTAATTTAATTTAATTTCATGCAAAGGGTCAAAACCCTCGGACGTCCTAATTTTAATTCTTTTCACGCATTATTTCTTTCGATCATTATGTAACTGTTTCTCAGATGTAATAGTAATTAGGTTTATTTTTCCGTCTTTACTTTCCGCATCTTTATCAAAAAATGGGTCTTTGTATTTTGGCGATGTATAGACTCGCGCCTTGTAATAGCGTAGGATTTTACTTTCCGCATTTAAATTTCTGCACTTTTAAATTATAATTGCATGAAAGAATATATGGCCTAAATTAAAAACAAGCGTAGATCACCATGATACATGTACAAGATAAAACAGAACTGAAAACAACACACCAATTCACACACCACTCTTAGGGTACGCCTCACTGTTGCCTTACCTTCGAAACGTGGTCGTCGAGTATAGGACGTTTTAGTAAGTCCTTATGTCCGTTGATCCATATGCCTCAAAACAAGTTGCCTCGGAAAAGTTGCCTCGAATTTAAAAAGGATCAATGGCATAAGGATAGCTTCTAAGGTGTCCTACTGTTGCTCTGGTGACCACACTGTCCCTAACAAACGAATTGACCCGAACACCTCCAACGGTGGTCCTACCTACCTCTCAATGGTGGGATGGCATTACCTTAAGGATATTTACACAGCCTAATTCCTTAGGGTAGGTAGATGACTCGTAGATACTTGCTCTATTCAAAAACAAATCAAAACTCTTTTCACACCGACACTTTCAAAAAAGCTTTCAAAACAATTTTTCAAACACTCTTGAGGACTGATACAAGAGTCGATCTGAAATCTTTAAACGAAACTTTTTCAAACCCACTCACATTTGAAAAGCAAACATTTTGAAAACACAAATGAGCAAGTATCTAAGAGCCCATGGATAACCATGGATAGAAAGGGTGCTAACACCTTCCCTTTCTATAAATCTACCTCCCGAACCGAGAAACTATCTCATAAGGAATTTTGCTGTGCTTTTGTCCTGTCCATGTTGGAGAAAATAAAAGACGGTGGCGAATCTTGCTTCCGTGACATTTCGCGAACTAGCGTTAAACAGTCAGTTCCAGATCCACCGATCACACTCAACTTGCCCAAAGATGCTCAAGGATTGATCAAACAAATGATCTCCTAAGACAATGAACCTCAAACTAGGGTTTCCATTTGCATCAATATGGGTGAACTCCAAAGGTCTCAAATCTTATCCATGGTCTTAATATGTTCTCAAGATCATCCATGTCAAGTTTCATGCCCTGCACAAGAAGTTTGCTCAGTCAACTGCTCAAATGCATGAAAATTAATTATACTAAGTCAAAAGTCAACTGTGGTCCACATGCAGTCAAACATCAAGATTTTTGGTAAACATTAATATCTTGAAGTGATGTACATAATTTGATTAAGGGTTGATCATGATTCCCCAAGGAAGGCTCCAAATTCATCAAAACCCAAAAGTTGCTAAATTAGGGTTTCTCAGGAAAAAGTCAACCAAACTTTGACCAAGCCTAACTTTCTCTTACTTTGTCGTAAATTTTCCATCCAAGGCTTATTTTGAAGAGAATTCAATTCCCTATAACTCATCTTCAGTCCTCAAGTTCAAGAAATACACTCATGGAAAGATATGAATTCAGACATTATAGGTCATTCCAAAAAGTCAACAAAAATACCTTTTGGGTCAAAGCTTCTTACATTAACATGTAAGATCCACATAAGATAAGACTAAAGAGGTTGCTTAGGAGACATCCTAAGCTTTCTAAAAAGTCAAAGAACATCATCTTAGGGTCAAAATTGAGAGAGAGATGTATTGTCAAAGTTGACCATTTTTGGAAATTTGCCCAGTCAACAATGCTCAAAATTGCATTTTTCCACATGGGCCCATCTTTTCAAGATTGAATCTCAATCCTAGCATGGTCCACGACCTATGGGACCCTTCATGCATTATTCACTCATTTATTTAATTTATTTTGATTTTTATTCATTTTAAAATCAAATAAAATCAATTTAAATTAAAATAAATCAAACTTATGGAATGGGATTTGTTTTGCATTGAATTAAAGATTATGCAAGCTGTATAACATCAAGCAAATTGTGCCAAGCCATAAACAAGAAGAAATCTCCAATTTCGGAAAGATTGGAATCCAAACTTCAAGACCATTATTCTTTGGATTCTTGCCAAAAGTGTTAACCTAATTCGATTCAATACATATACTGAAGCTTGTTGAACCCTAAGGAGGAGAATTTTTGTGCCCAGCCTGCCTCCAAAGAAAGATACAAAACTCAAATTTTTGACTAAAAGTACAAGGGCTATTGTGATACGGTGGCCAGAACCGGGACTTGTTTTTTAGGAATGCTGGTTTGTGTTTTGCGTTTGTGTTTGCAAAATGTCGCGGTAAGCAAGAGTCGCCACCGACTTTTATTTTATCCAACAAGGAAAGGAAAAAAGCATAGAAAAATCCCTTTTTCGAGATATTTATGAGTACGGGGGATAGATTATAGAAAGGGAAGGTATTAACACCCTTTCTATCCGTAGTTATCTACGGGCTCTTAGGTACTTTCTCATCATTTTCAAAATTGCTTCTTTGAGTTTGTGTGATTTGAAAAGTTTTTGTTTTACTTCGATTTAACTCTTGCTTTTGTCTTCAAGAGTGTTACGAAGTTGTTTTTTGAAAACTTTGTTTGAAAAGGAGTGTAAGTGTGAAAAAATTTTGTTTGGATTGAGCAAGTACTTAAGAGCTAATCTACCTACTCGAAAAAAGAATCGTTCTATGTTTGTTTCCTTTAGACAATGATATCCCACTATTAGTGAGTAGGTAGCACCGTCGTTGGAGTTTTAAGGGTCAATTCGAAAGGGACATACTGTCACTAAAGCAATGTTAGGACGTCTTAGTAATAACCCTAATGTCTTAGATCAATTATCCGATGCAACAATATTCGAGGCAACCTTTCCGAGGCAACTATGATTTTTGGACAAAAGGACGACCACTAAAATATCCTATACTCAATGACCGTTTACCGAAGGCAACCAAGTGGGAGTGTACCCTAGGAGTGCGCATGTGCGAGTGATTCAATTTCAGATTATTTATCTTTACACATTTTAGGGTTATCTAACCGTTTTAAAGTTTACATACATTCTTGTCATGCATCCTAATATCATACATCTAACAATTTAATATTTTGTGGAATTTAAAGTGCGGAAATTAAACTAAGCTATTACAAGGCTTCGGGTATTTACATAGCCAAAAACAAACCCTTTGAAAAAATAAAGCGAATAAATGAAAATAAAGACCTAATTAACATATTACAAACTTGTAGGCAGTTACATCTATACGGTAAATAATAAAGAATTAAACCGCTCGCGATGAAATTAAGATCGCGAAGAAATTAGGGTTTTGACCCCTCTAACCTAATTAAAAGAAAAAATGTTTTTGTTGTTTTTAATCATTTTTTAAAGAAAAGAAATAGGTTTTTTAAATTAAATGTACAATTAATTAGTTAATTAAATTTATTAATAAAAATAATTACATGGTCTATTTTTGTGTTTTTGTTATTTTTTAAGAAAAGAAAATATAATTAAATTTAGACAAAAACCTAATTTTCTAATGATTTGTTAATTTATTTGCCAAAAGAATTAAAGTTATCTAAAATCAACAACCTAATTAAATTAATTTAATTTTGACAAAAAATAAATATCCTAAATTTAATTTGGTGAAAAATATATTTTTGTGATTTTTTGATAATAAGAATTATTTAATTGGTTAGTAAATAAAACAAATAAATTAATTAAATGAAACAAATATAAAAAAAGAATAGAGAAAAGATTTGGGCCTGAGAATAGCAATCTGAAGGGGGTGTGAATAGCAAGCCTTGGCCCAAGAAGAAATTGGCCCACGCTTGACTTTTTGGATCCAATGCATTTGCTTTGACTATGCCTTTGGTGTTCCTTCAGTAATGGCCCTTGGATATGGCCTCAGGACACTTGGCAAGCTGGATGGTGAGGTCACATGATGGACCTTGGCTTCATGCGCGCGCTGGATTATCTGCAAGAAAATAACACGAAGAAAGTGGGGGACCTGGGATTCGAACCCAGGTCCTGAAGCGTTTTGCACATACCCTGTAACCAACTGCGCCATTTGTTTTTGTTGTACATGATATAAACAACAATTATTATAAAATAAACAAGTGAAATAACAAAATATTAGCGCGAATTTTAAAACGATCCAATGGAAGGGTGCCACGCAGTCATCTTCAACCTTGTTCCATTGGTAAAAGTCTCAGACTTTTACCTACGGACGTTTGTCCGTCACTATATCCCTGCCATTTCTCAAAATCAAGCATGAGTAAGATAAATC
Organism: Vicia faba; assembly: GCA_948472305.1. NCBI lineage: Eukaryota > Viridiplantae > Streptophyta > Magnoliopsida > Fabales > Fabaceae > Vicia > Vicia faba. The sequence continues at coordinate 80,013 of CATIWC010001011.1, forward strand.
AAAACTAAAGCCATGAATGGCTTCGTCTGGACCTGCTGAGTTCAATGATGGCCCTTTCATGGCCCAATTTTTCCTGTAAACGGAAATCCTAAATTGAACCATAAAACCCTAGCTATGGTGAAATCCAATACAAGCCATGAAATTGCAATCAAATGTTACAGGAAGCTTGCAAACATGATGGTGATCAAGAATATATCATTAATTCATGCTATCAATGTCTAAATCATGCAAACCGAATTCAAGAAATAAGCAATGTCGTGATGGACTTACAACGAGATATAGGGCTTGGGAATGCTTGTTCTTGATTGCTTTTGCTTGCTAGGGATCCCAGGAAGCGATTGGAATGATCAAAGGGTCTTGAATTGGCCTCTAAGTAGGAAATCATGTTTGCACTTTTTCTTATTTTTTCAAGTTTTGTTTCTGGTTCATACGCCTCCTTCTCACCTCTCTTTAGGTCTGTAAATCATCCTTATGTACTGAGGAATGAATTAGGGTTGAAAGAATTATCACAATCTTCTTCCATCAATGCTTTTGATTTTGATTTGATACACTTGAAAACCATTCCAAAAATAGTCCAAATCCAATGTTTTTGTGAACCTCATGCCTTTACACGAATTTGATCTGATGCTAGCTGGACATTAAGACCTGAAACATGTAAAAAATCTTGAGTTTTCAATATTTTGGATTTTCTATGATTTGTTTTGATTTAAATTGATTTAATTAAAATCAAAATCAAAATAAATAATAAAAAGAAGATAATGACAAGTGGCAAAGGCCAGGGCTCGTGGACCATGTTTCCAACTCAAAACAAGTGAAAAAGATTGGGCCCATTAAGCAAAATTTGCAATTTGAGGCATAGTTGACTTTTGGCAATTTTGCAAAAAGGGTCAACTTCACCAATGCACAACTTCCTCAATTTTGACTCTTTGAAGGTGTTCTTGGATTTTTTAGAAAGATTTAGATTTCCTCTAAGCAACCCTTTTGGTCTCATCTCAATTTGATATTCTATTCTCATGTATGAAGCTTTGACAAAGAAGGTGTGTTTGTTGACTTTTCAAAATGACCTATAATGTCCAAATTCATAACATCTTGTGAGTGCATATTTTGAACTTTGGAGATGAATATGGATTGTAGATAATGGAAACCTCTTCAAAATGAGCTTTGGATGGGTCATTTCTCATAAAGTATGAGAAAGTTGTGCTTGGTCAAAGTTGTGTTGACTTTTCCTACAAAACCCTAATTTAGCAACTTTTGGTTCTTGAGGAATTATGAACAATCCTTGATGAATCATGATCAACCCTTGATCAAATGATGAAATATACTTCAAAATGAGGATGTTGACCAAAAATCTTGAAGTTTGACTGTATGTGGGCCACAGTTGACTTTTGCCCTAGCATAGTCAATTTTCAGGCCTTTGAGCAATTGACTGAGCAAACTTTCTCTGCAAGGCTTGAAACTTAACATGAATAACCTTGAGAACATATTAGGACAATGGTGAGCATTTTGGATCCCTTGGACTCAAGTATCTTGATGCAACATGAAACCCTAATTTGAGGTAGACTGCCTTAGGAGGGAGCTTGTCTGGTCAACCCTTGGACTACCTTGAGCAACTTGAGGATCTTTCTTGAAATGTTTTGAGAAATATGGAAGGGAAAATTTTGGGGTAGAACAGCTTCCCCTGTTCAATCTTCTTAAACCTGAAGATTTAGATTGGCTTGTATGTCTTTCGTGATCTGAAGGTGGAAGATGATTGAACACTAGAGTGCCCAGAAATTTGCACTTGCATGAAGTGGTATTCGTCTTGTGATGTCGGGAATGGGCTTATAGGTTCCATTTGGAGATTACTGACGAGGGATGGGCTTAAAGATGCCACCCGAAGGAGTGTCGATCGCATAAGAGATTCCTTAGCGAGAGCTTGTATCCCTGTTGTTGAGGAAGATTCCACTGGGGGAGTGTTGATCTCTGTCTTGAGAAAAAATAGAATTTTAGGAGCTTCAGTCGTCCGTTATTCTACTGGGGAATCATCTCTGTTTTGAGAAAAGTTGAATTTTAGGAGCTTTGATCGTCCGTTATACTACTGATGAACCGTCTCTTTGTAGAGGAGGGGAAAATGAACTACTATCTGGTCGTAATCCAGGCTTCATAGTAATAAGGTCGACTGCTATCTGGTCGTAATCCAAGCTTTACAGTGACTTACTGGGGAGATGAGATTAAACTTGCTATCCGGTCGTAATCCAGGCTTTGCAATTTCTCGATTCTTATCTGGTGGTAATCCAGGCTTCAGAAGGAATTAAGTTGTTATCCGGTCGCATCCGGGATTCAACTTGAATTCAGGGCACACTAATATCCGGTCGAATCTGGGCTTCTTAGTAATTGTCCAGGTAAAACTGCTATTTGGTCGAAATCCAAGCTTCATAGTGTCTTGTACTGCTATCTGGTCGTAATCCAGGCTTCACAATGTGTTATACCATTATCTGGTCAAATTCAGGCTTCATGGTGTTTTGTACCGCTATCTGGTCGTAATCCAGGCTTCACAATACCTTACTTCTTATCTTGTCGAAATCCAGGCTTCAGAAGAAATCAAGTGGTTATTCGGTCGCATCCAGGCTTCCCTTTGACTGTTGGGCTTACTAATATCTGGTCGAATCCGGGCTTCATAGTAACTGGCTGGGTAAACTGCTATTTGGTCGTAATCCAAGCTTCATAGTGTCCTTTACCGCTATCTGGTCATAATCCAGGCTTCACGATGTATCATACCACTATCTGGTCGAAATCCAGGCTTCATGGTGTTCGGAGGAATCAAGATACTATCCGGTCGAATCTGGGCTCCATATCTTGTATTAAAGATATACCACTATTTGGTCGAAATCCAAGCTTCGCGGTGTCTTTGGCTGCTATCTGGTTGTAATCCAGGCTTCACAACGTCTTCTACCATTATCTGGTCGTAATCCAGGCTTCATGGTCTTGTATTGCTATCTGGTCGTAATCCAGGCTTCACAATAACTTGCTGAGCTGTTATCCGGTCGTAATCCGGGCTTCACGGCTTACGTTTATGATATACCACTATTTGGTCGTAATCCAGGCTTCATGGTAACTGTTGAGCTGTTATCCGGTTGTAATCTGGGCTTCACGGCTTGCTGGGGATTAAACTATTATCCGGTTGAATCCGGGCTTCATAACTTGCTTTTAAGAGATACCACTATCTGGTCATAATCCAGGCTTCGCGGCAGTCTGATATTGTTATTCGGTCGTTCTCCGAGCTTCACAATATGAGGGAGAGATCAAGATACTATCCGGTCGTACCCGGGCTTCATAGCTTGAGTTTGTGAGAATTTGATTGTATCTTTCCTAAAAGGTAAGGTTAGTCGCATGTAATGCATGATATGTATCAGGCAATGATGTTCTCAAAATAAATGAGAATGTTTTGTATGATGCGTATGCACATGTCACGATGTATGTAATGTTTTATATGATATTCTCTAGCTGGGAAAATAAATCCTGGACTGCTGCTGGAGAGAAGAGTTGAATTTTTCGTTTCTGCTGGGGATAGTGAATGAAGATGACTGTGAGCATAATCCTGCAGGAGAGAATAACTCCACTGGGGAATAAACTGACGAGGAAATGACTCTGCGGGGAGGAGATACCCTGCTAGAGGATCTGTTGATTTGGAGGAATAACCTTGGCTAGGGATGAATTACCGTTGTTGGTGATACTGAAACTTGTTGGGGATCGAGTTTCTGTTTGTGAAAGGAATGAACTTCGTTGGGGATAATCTTTTAGGCTCTATTGGAGACAATCCTCCGGACTCTACTAGGGATAATTCTCCAAACTCCACTGGGGATAATTTTCCAAACTCTACTGGGGATAATTTTCTAGTGCTGATGATAGATAAACTCTGCTTAGGGAGAATATTACTGAATCATTCGCGGTTGTGAGCCTCAGCTGGGGAGAATTAACACCACTGTCTTTTCTTACTCCGCGGGGAGTGTATGTTACTGGGACGCATGCTGAGGATATAACAATGACTTTGCATCAAGACTTTTTTGCCCCTGTATCTGCTGGAGAAGGTGCCTGCAGAGGCCTTGTAGATCGAGTGCTATCCCAACTTATGAGGTGCTTGGTAACTGCCGATTGGAATGATAAGTCTTCTACTGATAGGCAAGTGACAAGATAACGGGACACAATCGTACGCTTTAATCCCTAACTTTTGCTTGGACTGTCTTTTCAGATTTTCAGTCCACCGGGATACCCTTTTTTGCCCAAGCCACCCTTTCGGGTTTTCAACTTGCCGGGTGTACAAATTATTCATTTTTTATCCCTAATTTTTGCCCGAACCCTTTTGGTTCGCCGGGAAGCCCTTATTATTGCTTAGGCCAGTCAACCTAGCGGGTCTTTGTTCATGCGTAATATTTTTTGACTATGTCCACGCTCTCAGGGTGTAGGGGGTTGTCACTGTCGGTAGTGTTGTGTTGCCGCACCACCAGAAGATGTTCGTTTGATCATACAAGATTCGTTGCTGGAATTCATGTCCAATGCCCCAAGTGATTCAGATGGAGATTTTCCCCTGGCTATTTGGCATCTTTGCGAGATTCCTTGAATCTTGACTTGACTTCCCCGGATGATGGACAATGATCGTGCCGTGCCCCTTGGTTGGAAGTGTTTTTCCACTTGAGGTGATCCTTTTTACTCAGAAGGTTTTTATTCACTAGATATTCGTCGTGCGAATTTCTCTGTCGTTGAACAAATAGTCATATGCAAACAATGTTATTATCAAAATGCAAAGCTTGTGTCTCTTGAAATTTTTGAAAATGCATTTTTCAGTAGAACAGGCAAATTTTGTAAAATGTGACGTCAACTCAGGATTTACAACAAGTCTTACAGGAGTCAGGATACCTTTTGTAACAATATTCTTTCAAACTAACCCATGCTTCAGCTAGGACTTTTAAGGGTTATAACGTGGCCTGGTTCACGGTTTAAGAAACAAAAGATAAAGGCTCAAAGTATATTTGTACCCACCCGTTCTTCGTGATTTTCTTTGATCCTAAACTCAGCTAATTATGCATTTAGATCCTGTTTGAGTCTTTACTCTGATATTCCAGTGATGGTTAGGATATTGAAAGTTTACTTGAAAAAGGCAGTCCTTTTGTAATCTTTTTTTTTTGCCGAGGATTTGTAGTAACCTCTTTTTTTGGTTTTATTATCCCTGTCTTTTGCCTGAACTGTTTCTTTTTGTGATTACAGTCAGCGGGATGCCCCAATGTTTTTCTTAAGTCTCCTTCATAGGTTTTGACTTGATGGGCTTTTATTTCGAGAGATAATGACTGTCTGTCTTGACGATTATAGGGAACCATCACCGTCTTTTGTTTTGGAAGGACGTCTTTGATGCCATTCATTGTGCACCTGGATTAACTGAGAAAACTACCCTGCCCCAGGTTGTGATTAAGGGTTTTTAATTTGTGTGAAAAGAAAAACTCCTAATTCTTTGGCTCAAAGGAGTTGACTAGGAATTATCTTCCTTATAACTCCATTGTTTAGGATTTGAAACAACACCTGTACATCATCAGTGGGGTCTGTTCAAAAGCATACTGTAGAGATTTTGATATCATTTTCGTCATCCTCCCTCTAAAGGCTTAGTTTTTTTTTAATCGAGAGTTGAATATCACAAAAAGGAAAGTAATTTAAATATAGTGAATACGAATGGATTGATTCAAAATAGACATATGCAATGCATTGATAAAGTAACAAAGTTTGACATGAATAAATATTCGAACAATCAAAAGAAAATTACAAATTGAAAATTCTAAAAAACAAAAGCCTCTCTTGTCAAAACTTGTCACTTCAAATGGTGAGCCTTGGAGGATTGACAGAAACATTCCAGTTGACCATATTGTATAAATTCCAATACTCCTTCATCAACCAGGTCTTGAATTTTGTACTTCAACTTCCAACAGTCGTCAGTATCATGCCCCGGACTATTGGAGTGATATGCACACCTTGCATATGGATTGTAGTTAGGTGAAGAAGTCTTGGGATTCAGATGAGGTCCTATCAACGTCACCAAATTCATCCTCAACAGGTGTTGTAAGGCTTGAGACAGCAGTATGTTGAGCTTGGTAAACTTCCTCTTGGATGTACCTGGCTTACTCTGATTAACCCGTTGTTTTTGGCGAGGTTGTTGTTGGACCCTTGAGGTAGAAGAAAGTTGGAAAGGTCCTCCCTTCACCAAACCAAACTCTTGTCTTCTTAGAGGTTGATCAATAACTGGTCCCCGACCTCGACTGTTTGCTTCATAATGTTGCATCCTTCTTGATGAAGCTGGTTGATAATGGTTCTCAGCTCTTCTTGTTCCCGGGCTAAACCTTGGATAAGAGCCATCTGCCACAACATCTGGGTTTTTATTGCAACTACCTCAACTTGCAGTTGTTCCAGCCGCTCGTCCTTATTGTCTTTAGGACATTTCTTGACCAAGTTCCCAATGAGGAGTGTTTTCAACTCCTCCCGTCCCTTGGATAGGTTTAGGAATATTTCCCTGAACTGAGTTTCTCGAGTTTGAAGATCTCTGTTGTCTTGTTTGAGAGCCATTGCTGAAATAAACAGCGAGAACATGAGAGACCTGTAATGGAAGACCTGTTATGCAATGATATGTATGCAATGTTTTCAAGGATCTCGCGGGGTAAACAAGAAATTGTTAGAATTTGATTGAAGAAACTTCGTGTTGTTTAGAGTCCTTCTTCAAGAGTCAAGCTCACCATATCGAGTGGATCATAGCCCCTGACTCAAGTTATCGTGTTTTAATCTCTAGACGACATTGGCTAGAGGAAAATAAATCCCCTTTTCCCCTTGCTAGACGTTTGATTTACCATAACCTGCATCACAAACCCTTGAGATCCTTGAAATGGTTAAGGAAATGTTAAGGCATGATGTTATGATGTATATGCTATGCGTTTAAGCAAAAGTGCGAGGTGATGTAAACAAGTAAATCTGGCAAGAAATCTAAGTTATTGGATAAGGACTGTAAACAAAACCTGCAAGGAACTCATGTTGTCAAATAATAAGAATGTGCAAGTAGTTCAAGTTGAAAGCACACAAGTCACACAAACAGCCTTAGGTTTAGGCTTGCATGGGGTCTAGGTGTTACCCTCTTGAAGTTAAGTTGGTTCAACATGTCCTAATAATAGTAACCGGGTTCTAGAGGTTCTCAATATTACTGACCATCCTCCATCGGTCATAGTTTCAGCTCACGCAATCTTTTCTTGCGGTCGAAACCATCTCGAGAGTATGGTCTCAATGAGTGTAGCATCTCACTACTTCCTATGGCTAAGTTGGTCAATTATAGGTTCTAAGGTCAGTTGATGCTTAATGACCCATATAGCAGCCCCATATTCTCCTTGTTGCTCCACAAGGGATATCGGTACCAACTAATGTGCCACATCAACGTAGCTACTGCTTCAACCGTATCGGTCTATGATGTACAGTTCCCTCACAGTCTATTGCTACTTACCTAAAAGGTGTCCCCTAGATCTGGGTTAGGATCTATAGTAACTCCGCTACAAAGCCCACAAAGATAAAGCAATCAAATCAAACAATAGAAAACAACATGATGAACTAATCCTAAGGTACACCCCACTTATTAAGTCCCCAGCAGAGTCGCCAGTTCTGTGATACGGTGGCCAGAACCGGGACTTGTTTTTTAGGAATGCTGGTTTGCGTTTTGCGTTTGTGTTTGCAAAATGTCGCGGTAAGCAAGAGTCGTCACCGACTTTTATTTTTTCCAACGAGGAAAGGAAAAAAGCACAGAAAAATTCCTTTTTTGAGATATTTCTGAGTACGGGGGGTAGATTATAGAAAAGGAAGGTATTAGCACCCATTTTATCCGTAGTTATCTACGGGCTCTTAGGTACTTGCTCATCATTTTCAAAATTGCTTCTTTGTGTTTGTGTGATTTGAAAAGTTTTTGTTTTACTTCGATTTAACTCTTGCTTCTGTCTTCAAGAGTGTTATGAAGTTGTTTTATTAAAACTTTGTTTGAAAAGGAGTGTAAGTGTGAAAATTTTTTGTTTGGATTGAGCAAGTACTTAAGAGCTAATCTACCTACTCGAAAAAAGAATCGTTCTATGTTTGTTTCCTTTAGACAACGCTATCCCACTATTAGTGAGTAGGTAGCACTGTCGTTGGAGTTTTAAGGGTCAATTCGAAAGGGACATACGGTCACTAAAGCAATGTTAGGACGTCTTAGTAATAACCCTAATGTCTTAGATCAATTATCCGAGACAACCTTTCCGAGGCAACTATGATTTTTGGACAAAAGGACGACCACTAAAATATCCTATACTCAATGACCGTTTACCGAAGGCAACCAAGTGGGAGTGTACCCTAGGAGTGCGCATGTGCGAGTGATTCAATTTCAGATTATTTATCTTTGCACATTTTAGGGTTATCTAACTGTTTTAAAATTTACATACATTCTTGTCATGCATCCTAATATCATACATCTAACAATTTAATATTTTGTGGAATTTAAAGTGCGGAAATTAAACTAAGCTATTACAAGGCTTCAGGTATTTACATAGCAAAAAACAAACCCTTTTAAAAAATAAAGCGAATAAATGAAAATAAAGACCTAATTAACATATTACAAACTTGTAGGCAGTTACATCAATATGGTAAATAATAAAACAATAAAGCGCGCGCGATGAAATTAAGATCGCGAAGAAATTAGGGTTTTAACCCCTCTAACCTAATTAAAAGAAAAAATGTTTTTGTTGTTTTTAATCATTTTTTAAAGAAAAGAAATAGGTTTTTTAAATTAAATGTACAATTAATTAGTTAATTAAATTTATTAATAAAAATAATTACATGGCCTATTTTTGTGTTTTTGTTATTTTTAAGAAAAGAAAATATAATTAAATTTAGACAAAACCCTAATTTTCTAATGATTTGTTAATTTATTTGCCAAAAGAATTAAAGTTATCTAAAATTAACAACCTAATTAAATTAATTTAATTTTGACAAAAAATAAATATCCTAAATTTAATTTGGTGAAAAATATATTTTTGTGATTTTTTGATAATAAGAATTATTTAATTGGTTAGTTAATAAAACAAATAAATTAATTAAATGAAACAAATATAAAAAAGAATAGAGAAAAGATTTGGGCCTGAGAATAGCAATCTGAAGGGGGTGTGAATAGCAAGCCTTAGCCCAAGAAGAAATTGGCCCACGCTTGACTTTTTGGATCCAATGCATTTGCTTTGACTATGCCTTTGGTGTTCCTTCAGTAATGGCCCTTGGATATGGCCTCAGGACACTTGGCAAGCTGGATGGTGAGGTCACATGATGGACCTTGGCTTCATGCGCGCGCTGGACTATCTGCAAGAAAATAACATGAAGAAAGTGGGGGACCTGGGATTCGAACCCAGGTCCTGAAGCGTTTTTCACATACCCTGTAACCAACTGCTCCATTTGTTTTTGTTGTACATGATATAAACAACAATTATTATAAAATAAACAAGCGAAATAACAAAATATTAGCGCGGATTTTCAAACGATCCAATGGAAGGGTGCCACGCAGTCATCTTCAACCTTATTCTGTAGGTAAAAGTCCCAGACTTTTACCTACGGACGTTTGTCCGTCACTATATCCTTGCCATTTCTTAAAATCAACCATGAGTAAGATAAATCAAAACTAAAGCCATGAATGGCTTCGTCTGGACCTGTTGAGTTCAATGATGGCCCTTTCATGGCCCAATTTTGCCTGTAAACGGAAATCCTAAATTGAACCATAAAACCCTAGCTATGGTGAAATCCAATACAAGCCATGAAAATGCAATCAAATGTTACAAGAAGCTTGCAAACATGATGATGATCAAGAATATATCATTAATTCATGCTATCAATGTCTAAATCATGAAAACCGAATTCAAGAAATAAGCAATATCGTGATGGACTTACAGCGAGATATAGGGCTTGGGAACGCTTGTTCTTGATTGCTTTTGCTTGCTAGGGATCCCAGGGAGCGATTGGAATGGTCAAAGGGTCTTGAATTGGCCTCTAAGTAGGAAATCATGTTTGCACTTTTTCTTATTTTTTCAAGTTTTGTTTCTGGTTCATACGCCTCCTTCTCACCTCTCTTTAGGTCTGTAAATCATCCTTATGTACTAAGGAATGAATTAGGGTTGAAAGAATGATCACAATATTCTTCAATCAATGCTTTTGATTTTGATTTGATACACTTGAAAACTATTCCAAAAATAGTCCAAATCTAATGTTTTTGTGCACCTCATGCCTTTACACGAATTTGATCTGATGCTAGCTGGACATTAAGACCTGAAACATGTAAAAAATCTTGAGTTTTCAATATTTTGGATTTTCTATGATTTGTTTTGATTTAAATTGATTTAATTCAAATAAAAGTCAAAATAAATAATGAAAACAAGATAATGACAAGTGGAAAAGGCTAGGGCTCTTGGACCATGTTGCCAACTCAAAACAAGTGAAAAAGATTGGGCCCATTAAGCAAAATTTGCAATTTGAGGCATAGTTGACTTTTGGCAATTTTGCAAAAAGGGTCAACTTCACTAATACACAACTTCCTCAATTTTGACTCTTTGAAGGTGTTCTTGGACTTTTTAGAAATATTGAGATGTCTTATAAGCAAACCTTTTGGTTTCATATCAATTTGATATTCCATACTCATGTATGAAGCTTTGACAAAAAAGGTGTTTTTGTTGACTTTTCAAAATGACCTATAATGTCCAAATTCATAACTTCTTGTGAGTGCATATTTTGAACTTTGGAGATGAATATGGATTGTAGAGCATGGCATCCTCTTCAAGATGAGCTTTGGATGGGTCATTTATCATAAAGTATGATAAAGTTATGCTTGGTCAAAGTTGAGTTGACTTTTCCTGCAAAACCCTAATTTAGCAACTTTTGGTTCTTGAGGAATTATGAACAATCCTTGATGAATCATGATCAAACCTTGATCAAATGATGAAATATACTTCAAAATTAGGATGTTGACCAAAAACCTTGAAGTTTTACTGTATGTGGGCCACAATTGACTTTTGCCCTAGCACAATCGATTTTCAGGCCTTTGAGCAATTGACTGAGCAAACTTTCTCTGCAAGGCTTGAAACTTGACATGAATGATCTTGAGAACATATTAGGACAATTGTGAGAATTTGGGATCCCTTGGACTCAAGTATCTTGATGCAACATGAAACCCTAATTTGAGGTTGACTGCTTTAGGAGGGAGCTTGTTTGGTTAACCCTTGGACTACCTTGAGCAACTTGAGGATCTTTCTTGAAATGATTTGAGAAATATGGGAGGGAAAATTTTGGGGTACAATAGCTATCTTTTTCCATAGACCAGTTCAAGGCTTTCTGAAAGTACAATCTTATTCTTGGACGTTCATTGGGGCGATAGCAAGCATTATCAAGGTCTGAAGCATCAAGAAGCGCGCGCTAGCTACATCACCGTTTGTTCACACTTTTGAAATTTATTTTTGCAATTTACGCATGATAAACTATTTATAAGTATATATTCATGTTTGCATCAGCCTTTAGAATGTTTTTGCATATTTAGTTGCATGTTTTGATGCTTGTTGGATGAAACGCCATTGTTAGGGTTTGAGGTCGTATTTAGGGCTATGTGATGCAGACAAAATTAGAGCAAAAGAAGGACACCATCATACTCCTGAGATCAAAATAAGTTGATCTATATGCTTGGAATGGATTTATCATGCTTGGTATTAATTTTTGAGATTTACAGGGTTGTAGTTACAACCATGAAACCGTAGGTAAAGGTTTCCATCTAAAACGACAGTACCAGGGAAGAAGAAGACCGCGTGGCAACGTCCTGTTGGACCATTTGAAAATTCGCGCGTTTTCTTAGGCCAAGTGCTCTGTTTGTATTATATCTATTTTATTTGATTATGTATATGACTAACAAACCAGCGCATATGGCAAGGGAAAAAGGCATGTGAGAGGGAGGACCTGGGTTCGATCCCAGGTCCAGGCCTTTTGCATTTTCTAAAATTACAATTCCAGATCCAGTGCACGTCATTTCCTGAGGACCACCATGCGCCCTCTGATCTCGTCCTCAGGACTCACCTCCATCACAGATCCAGTGCTCAGCATACGCATGTCTACCATGAACCCTCAGAAGATGCCCCCAACGGATCAAGCGCCAAATCATGTGCCTCCAGTTTTTGGGCCTAACACAGATTGGGCAACTCACCCCCCTGATTTTCTTACAACATCAGGCCCATCTCCTCAATTTTTCTATTCTTTTTTTTTCTTTTGATTTATTATTTTAATTACTTTCACAATAAAAATCATTTTTTTAATTAAATCATAGAAATAGAAATTTTCAAAAAAATATTAGGTTTAGTTAATTTTTTCATAAAATATTTATTTGCATTTAATTAACTAGTTTAATTAAGTTAACTTAAATATTTTTTTTGTAATGAAAATTTAATAGAAATTAAGTTTAATTTTCAAATTGCAACTATTTTTCTCAATAAAAAATACAAAAACATTTTTAATTAATTAGATTTCTTAGGTTCTAATTTGTTCCCATTTTAACTTTCACGTGCGTCTTTACTTTCTTTATTTTTATTAATTATTATAATTGTTCCCAGTTTGTAATAGTTAACTAGGTTTACTATTTCGCATTTATCATTTTTCCCCATTTTTTATATTATGTAATCCCCTCCCCGAAGCCTTGTAATAGCTAGGGTTTTAATTTCTCGCTTTTAATTTCCGCAACTATTAAACTGTTAGATATGTGGACTAGGATTGCATGCGAAAGACAAATCAAATTAATACAATAGAAAACCCTAATTGTGCGAAGATAATTAACTGAAAAAAACACACTTACACATGTTCACTCCTAGGGTTTTCCCCACTTGGTCGCCTCGAAAATAATGGTCGTGTCCCTCGAACGTAGGGATACCTTAGCAGTGACCCGCGATTCAAAGTCGTCATAAAGATCATAGTCCCTATTTGTCCCTCGAGTTGCCTACGATTTGATCTTACAATGACAGTCCCTTCGAAATGCTAAGGTATCTTTACTTGTTGCCTTCATAGACCATTTCTCCGCTTCGAACGTCCCTTTACAAACCAAACGACGGAGCTACCTACTCCTTAATAGTAGGATAGTGCTGTCTAAAGGAAACGAAAACGAACAGACTTTTTTTAGTAGGTAGAGATCTTAAGTACTTGCTCAAAATAAAAACTTCTCACACTTTCAAAAACAATTTTCAAAATAACTTCGTCACACTCTTGAGGACCGATACAAGGGTTATCACGAAGTAAACAAAACTTTTCAAAACAAGCACACACACGCAATTTAAAAAATGAGCAAGTACCTAAGAGCTCGTGGAAAACCACAGATAGAAAGGGTGCTAACACCTTCCCTTTCTATAATCTACCCCCATACTCAGAAATATCTCAAAAAAGGTTTTTCCTGTTCTTTTTCCTTTCCTTTGTTAAATGAAATAAAAGTCAGTGGCGATTCTTGCTTACCGCGACATTTGCAAATATAAAACGCAAACCAATATAACAGTCGGTTCTGTCACCGTATCACAGAACTGATGACTCTGCTGGGGAGAATACAAAAGTGGGGTTTACCTTAGGATCTATGTCATTTTTAAATTGCTTTCCTGTTTGCTTTGCTTGATTTATCTTTAAGGGCTTTTGTTTGGGTATTGTTAAAGATCCTACACCCGGATCTGGGGAACTTTTTAGCTAAACATCAATAGATCGTGGAGACTATACGGCGTAGATCGATATGGTTTAAGTGATGTCTGTGTTTGTGTGACACTTTGGTTGGTTCCGGTATCCTTTGTATGGAAACGAGGAGAATACGGGGCCGTCGCGTGGTGTCGTGAAGCACTAACGGGCCTCAGAACCTTAGTTGAACAAACTTAACCATTAGAAAGTAGTGAGATAGTCGACCTCGGTATAAAGCTGAGGATTGTTTGATACTCGATGTTACACTCATTGAGGTCAGACTTTCGGGATATTTCGGCCGCAAGAAAAGTTTGTCTAAGCTGAAACAATGCCCGATAAAGGATGATCAGTGATATTGAGAATCTTTAGAACCCGGTTAATTTTCTAAGAAAGGTTTGAAACCAACTAAACTTAAAGAGGGTACTTACCTTTAACCTCATACAGGCCTTTGAACCTAAGGTCTATTGTGTGCTTTGCTTGTGCGTGCTTTACTCTGTTTGAACATAACATCATGCATCATAACATATCATCCATTCTTATTGCACTAAGCATTTCAAGGACCAAGGAAATTTATCTTTGTTATGTTTTGCAGATTATGGTTCCCGCTCGTAGAAACACTATCTGAATTAGCTTTGTGAGAATACCTCCCCAACTCAAGGAACTAGTATCAAGGGTTCCTGAAACTTCTGCGTTCACTAAGAGACATGGTCGACTTATCAACCTGGTTACTTCAAGCTTTGATGAAAAGATGATGGGTGTACTCATTCAGTTCTTTGATCCCAAGCACCACTGCTTCACCTTTCCAGACTATCAGTTGGTGCCTACCATGGAGGAGTTCTCTCAGTTGTTGAATCTACCCATTCTTGAACAGTTGCCTTTCACAGGTTTAGAAGAGGTTCCTAAGCCAGAAGTCATTGCCTCAGCCTTGCATCTGAAACGGGCTGACGTGGTATCCAATTGGGAAACAAGAAGTGGAGTCAAGGGTTTTCTAGCTAAGTTCTTAGTAGATAAAGCCCAACTATTTTGGGATGATTTGGACTTCCAGGCTTTTGTGGAGATCTTGGCCCTCCTAATCTATGGGTTAGTGTTGTTCCCTAATCCAGACTTGCTCATAGATGTGAATGCTATCAAGATCTTCCTCTCTCGCAACCCCGTGCCTACCTTGCTCGGAGATATCTTGCATGCTCTCCATACTCGTACCATGAAGAGAAGAGGGGTTCTTATGTGTTGCATGCCATTACTATCGAGGTGGTTTATTTCTCACCTCCCTAAGTTAGTGCTGAAGGATGAAGAAGGTTTGGATTGGTCGCAAAGGATAATTTCACTTTCTCACACGTATATTCTATAGTATTCCCGAACTATGGGAGATATTGCTATTATTGGCCACTGTGGGGAGTTCCCTGATATCCCATTACTTGGCATTAGGGGAGGCATAACTTACAATCCTTGTTTGGCTCTGCGACAATTTGGTTACGCTCGAAGGGATGGTCCTCATGAGTTACTTATCCAGGGCATTGTATTTAACTATGAGGATGATGTTCAAGGGTATCGCCAGAGGTTCATACGAGCTTGGGGCATGGTAAACAGATCTATCGCCAAGACTTTGGGGCCGAAGAATTCCATTCCTATGGAACCTTATCTCCAATGGGTACGAGCTCGCGCTCAGAAACTTATGATGCCCTACATAGCCTTCTTACCAGTGATCGTGGAACCCATTACTGAAGGGGGTATTCCTTATACGGTTCTTCATCCTGATATGCCCACTGATCTTGAAGAACTACAGAGGTCTTCGATTCAGTTGAATAAAGAGCGGGATACTTATAGAGACCAATTCTATGCCTAGGAGAGGAAGGTTTTAGAGTTCACAAAGAAGCTTCATGAGGAAAGAAAACTTAATGTCTATCTCGGCACGAAGAGGAAGCATCCATGGGAAATTTGATTTTTTTGTAGTTTTTAGAATTTTAAATAGTAACGCCTAAAAGGCAATTGTACTTGGAATTCTATTAATAAAATCTTTGTTTCATTTTGGTTCGCAAATTTAAATTTCCCAAAGTCCTTGCAATCATTGCATACGCATCCCATCCATAAACACTGCATATACATGTACCATTATAGGCTTCTCATCTTCTTCCCTGTTTATTTCAGCAAAAATGTCTTCTGAACAAAGCATCAAAGATCTTCAGGCACAAAATTCCCAATTTCAACAGATGTTCATAACTCTGGCGAAAGGGCAGGAGGATCTGAAAGCCCTCATCCTGAAGGAGAAGAAAAAAAAAGAAGAAGGTCTCTGGTATTCTGAATATAGGCAAAAGGTTCATGGGGCGTTAAAGCAACCAGTCGATCTGACCTCCTCATCCAAGGAAGGGGAGAACCAAGAAAGGGAGACAAGGGAGAAGGACCCCAATCCTGAAGTTTCTAATAATGATACAGACTATAATGATGAGCAATATCCTCCCACTGAGGATAGATACAAGCAGTTGGAAGATCATTTGAGTTCCATGGAAGTACAGAGAATGCCTGGGTTGGATTTCAGAGAATTGGGATTGGTGTCGGGAGTGGTCATCCCGCATAAATTTAAGGCTCCAGTTTTCGCAAAGTATGATGGGGTGTCTTGCCCAAAGCTCCATCTTCGTTCCTATGTAAGGAAGATCCAGCCCCACACCGTTGATAGAAACTTGTGGGTTTACTTCTTTCAAGACAGTCTGTCAGGGACTCAGCTTGAATGGTTCTACCAACTGGAGAGAACCAATGTCCGAAACTGTGAAGATTTGGCTGCTTCTTTTTATAAGCAGTATCAATATAACACCGACCTTGCCCCTACTCGTACTCAACTCCAGAGTATGTCCATGGGTGCAGTGAAGGCTTTAAGGACTATACACATAAGTGGAGAGACTTGGCTGGAAGAGTCCAACCCCCCTTATCTGACAGGGAGTTGGTTGACATGTTTTGGGGGACGTTGTCTGGTCCATTCTTTAATCATTTGATTGGCAGATCGTCAGCTGGTTTCGTTGAGCTGATATTAACTGGAGAAAGGGTAGAAGTTGGGATTCGGAGTGGTAAGATATAGAAAGACACCTCTTCGAGTTCAGTAAAGAAGCCTTTCACTGGTAAGAAGGAAGCCAGTGCCATCTATAGCCCGAGAGGCCAAAGCAGAGCTGAACACCGTCCAACGGTAAGTGCTGTAATGATACATAGGCATGCGGCTGCTCAACAATGCCACAATCAACAAAGGGTAGAAAGACCACAAAGTCAGTTTATCCAGATTAACATGACATTGACAAAGGTTCTATCACATCTACTGAGATCCAACTTGGCAACCTTGAAAGAGGCTCCCAAGAATGCAAATACTACATCTCCTCGGTACAATCCAAACACTCGGTGTGCCTACCATTCTGAGAGTCCTAGATACGATACAAATGATTGTTGGGCTATGAGAAATAAGGTACAAGACCTGATTGAAGCCAAAGAGATTGAGTTCGATGCTCCGGAGAAGCCCAATGTCATAACTGCTCTCATGCCTAAGCACAATCGTGGAGTTAATGTTGTTGATACCGATCTATTTGTGACCTCAGTTGATGAAGTTTCCACTCCTCTTATGGCTATTAAGAAGAATTTGTTGTTGGCCAGTTTATTTCCAGGTTGTGGTGAAGGTTGCCACGTGCGTTCATCTCTGCCTTCTGGTTGCCATTTGCTGAAAACAGGTGTCCAACGCTTGATGGACAACAGAGGAATTTTGTTCAAGAAAACTTTGGTTTTAACTGTTCCATGTGAAAATATTTCCATTATAACCATTTCCGCCAATCCTTCCAAGGTCTCATCGAGAAGACATGTTAGGATTACGTCTGCTCCATTAATAATCACCCTTGTTAGTCCTGTCCCATACGCCTCGGACAAAGCTGTCTCTTGGCATTATGGCGTCGATGTCTACTATCATGGCCTTAAACAAGACCTGAAGAATGAAGAGGTTGATTCCGATGTCAGTAACATTGTCGGGACCAGTAAGATTACCAGAAGTGGAAGGGTTTTCTCTCCCGATATTTCCCCAAAGACTGACAATAGGCCTATTGTTATTTCACCTGCTATTCCTACTCGTGCTTCAACTACTACTCATGTTCTTACTCCAATTGTTACCCCTTCCGTCGAGTCATCTGGTACCCGAGGCAAAGAAGTTATAAGTGAGCCTGCCTAGATGGAGGCACCTAGAAAGATCATCATGGAAGCCTCTAAGCAAGAGATAGAGGAAATATTAAAAATAATTAAAAAGAGCGACTACAATATCGAACAGCTGGGGCAGACCCCCTCGAAGATATCCATGTTGACTCTGTTATTGTGTTTTAAGGCCCATGTGAAGGCTTTGATCGCATTCCTCAAGACTGCACCTGTGCCACAAGAGACCTCAGCTGATCAAATCAAAGATTGTGTAGCCAGCTTGACTACTGACAATGGGATGGGTTTTTCAGATGCCGACTTAACACCAAAAGGGAGGAAGTATAATGATGCTCTGCATGTCTCGATCGAATACAGGGGCACCATATGGCTCATGTGCTGGTGGATACTAGGTCTTTGCTGAATATTCTTCCTAAGAAGGCTCTTGATCTGTTGGATTATGAAGGCTTGATCTTAAAGCCTAGTAATATTGTGGTAAGGGCTTTTGACGGATCGAAGAGAATGGTGCATGGGGAGGTGGACATCCCTGTCAAGGTAGGCTCTCAAACCTTTGAGTCCACCTTCTATGTGATGGACATCAAGCTGTCATACTCTTGTTTGTTGGGTCGTCCTTGGATTCATGAAGTCGGGGATGTTACTTCTACACTGCACCAAATGCTGAAGTATCCAGTGAAGGGAAAGATTGTCACTGTACGTGGCGAAGAGGAGTATATGGTGAGCCACCTCAACTCCTTCGAGTACGTAGAGATGGACGGGGAATTCATAGAGACTCCTTTCCAAAACTTTAAAGATGTTCCCCAGATCTTGGCACCGACTAAGACTACTATCGGAACCAAACCTCTTTTGAAGATGGCTTCTCTCAAAGACGCCAGAGCAGTGGTTGAAGAAGGTGAGTATACCAACTGGGGACAACTCCCTGATTTTACTCACAAAACTGACAAGTTTGGTTTGGGCTTTACTTCAGGAGCTCAAAAGGTTGTTCGACGCGCTCGAGCTGGAGGACCTCCCCTATGCATCAGTAATCGGGGAATTAATGTCATTGAAGACAGTGAGGAAGACTCTGACATTGACAGCTGGATCTACCTAACTACCAACGGTGGACCGAGTAACTGGATGGCTAGGGATTTTATACCAGTTTCTTTTATTCCGCAGTAATTGCCTTACTTGTTTTCTGAATTTGTAATAAACAATTTAAACTCTACAACCTTGTGTCTTTCCCGAGGCATATTGGTTTTTTTGTGAGGGATATTATGTGTCATTTCATATATCATCAATAAAATATTGGATGTTCCTTGCATACAAATTTTGCGCTCTCTGTTTTTTCTTTTCTGCTTTCACTTTATCAAAACAATTATTCTCTTACACACACTCACGTATCATACTGCAGATCCATATCCACTATGGATCCCATTGATAACAGTTCTGCTACTGCCAGTTATGACTTCGAAAATCCGATCAACCAAGCCGAGGACGAAGGTGACGAAGATTGTGAGGTGCCTAGAGAACTTGCTAGACTGTTATAGCAGAAAGAGAGGGCTATACAGCCTTATGAAGAGCCAGTTGAGATGATAAACTTGGGCATGGAGGTAGACAAAAAAGAAGTTAAGATCTGCACAAATCTGGAAGCTAAGATCAAACGGCGGTTGACACAGATGTTGCACGACTATGTTAAGATCTTCGCCTGGTCATATGAAGACATGCCTGGTTTAGACACTGATATCGTGGTGCATAGCCTGCCTACTAAAGAAGATTAACCTCTGGTTAAACAGAAGGTTCGCCGTATGCACCCTAAAATGTAAGAGAAGATCAAGGTAGAGGTCATGAAATAGTTCGACGCAGGGTTCTTAGCTATCACCTCCTATCCACAGTGGGTTGCTAATGTTGTTCCGGTTCTAAAGAAGGACGGCAAGGTACGGATGTGTTTTGACTACCGAGACCTGAACAGATTGATCCCCAAGGATGACTTCCCGCTTCCCCACATTGATGTTCTAGTTGAAAACACCGCTCAGCACAAAATCTTCTCCTTCATGGATGGCTTCTCTGGCTACAACCAGATCAAGATGGCTCTTGAAGACATGGAGAAGACAACCTTCGTCACACAGTGGGGCACCTTCTGTTACAAGGTGATGCCTTTTGGGTTGAAGAATGCTGGGGAAACTTATCAGCGATCCATGGTCGCTTTGTTCCACGATATGATTCACCATGAGATCGAGGTATATGTTGATGACATGATAGCCAAATCGCAAACTGAAGAGGAACACCTTGACCATCTACAAAAGTTGTTCGACAGGTTGAAGATATACAAGCTGAGGTTGAACCCAAACAAGTGCACCTTCGGGGTAAGGTCTGGCAAGCTTTTGGGTTTCATCGTCAGTGACAAAGGTATCCAGGTAGACCCCGAAAAGGTAAAGGCCATACAAGAGATGTCGTCTCCCCGTACAGAGAAAGAAGTTAGAGGTTTCTTGGGACGCCTGAATTATATCGCTAGGTTCATTTCACATCTGACTGCTACTTGTGAGCCCATCTTCAAGCTTCTGAAGAAAGATCAAGTGGTAAAGTGGAATGAAGAATGCCAGATAGCTTTCGAAAGAATCACAGAATACCTTCAAGAACCGCCACTTTTGATGCCTTCGGTTGAAGGAATACCTTTGATATTGTACTTAACAGTGCTAGACAATTCAATGGGGTGTGTACTGGGGCAGCATGACAAGTCTGGTCGAAAAGAGCACACAATATACTACCTTAGAAAAAAGCTTACCGACTGTGAGACACGATACTCACTACTCGAGAAAACTTGCTGTGCTTTGGCATGGGTTGCTCGCCGACTAAGATAATATATGCTGACCCACACTACTTTGTTGATATCTAAGATGGACCCAATAAAGTACATCTTTAAGAAACCCGCTCTCTTCGGAAGAATAGCAAGATGGCAGATGATCTTAACTGAATATGATATACAATATACAACCCAGAAAGCAATCAAGGGAAGTGTATTAGCTGATCATTTGGCTCATCATGCCGTGGATGACTACCAGTCCATGAGTTTTGAGTTCTCAGACAAGAATATCATGCTGGTGACTGACTACGAAGAACCTTGACCGGATGAAGGACCTGAGGAGGGATCCCGATGGACTGTGGTTTTTAACGAAGCTTCGAATGCACTTGGTAATGGAATCAGCGCTGTAACCATATCTCCTGAGGGCTGTCACACTCCTTTCACTACCCGACTATGTTTCAACTGCACTAACAACATGGCGGAGTACGAAGCTTGCATCATGGGTCTCAAAGCCGCTATTGACCTCAGGATCAAGTTCTTAAATGTCTTTGGGGATTCAGCCTTGGTGATAAGTCAGATCAAAGGCGAATGGGATAGGAAGCATCCGAATCTCATCCCCTACAAAGAGCATGTGCTGACACTGCTCCCACACTTTGAGGATGTAACCTTTGAACATTTCCCGCGAGAGGAGAATCAGTTAGCAGACGCGCTAGCTACCATGTCTTCTATGTTCAAAGACAGGTGGGACAACGAAGCTCTCCGAATCACCATTGAGAGGTTGGATGAACCGGCGCACTATTGTGAAATGTATACTGAAGTGATGGCAGACAAACCCTGGTTCCATGAAGTAAAAGGGTACCTCGAGACTCAAGAGTATCCCGAAGGGGCATCTGTCAATGATAAGAAGTTTCTAAGAAGGTTCGCTGCAAAATTCTTCCTCAGTAATGGAATCCTCTACAAGCGTAATCAGGACTCTACCTTACTGCGATGTGTAGACAAGAGTGAAGCAGAGAGGATTATGACAGATCTACATGAAGGTACATTCGGAACCCATTCAAGTGGACATACCATGGCTAAGAAGATCCTACGGGCATGATACTACTGGTCCACTATGGAGCAGATTGTTATCAGCACTCCGGAACTTGTCATAAGTGCCAAATCTATGCTGATAAGGTACATGTGCCTCCGGTTCCTTTGAACGTCTTGACAACTCCGTGGCCCTTTGCAATGTGGGGCATTGACATGATTGGAGAAATCAGGTCTACCACTTCCAGTGGACATCGCTTCATCCTGGTGGCCATAGACTACTTCACAAAGTGGGTTGAGGCGGCCTCTTTTGCTACTGTTACCAAGAATGTTGTGGCGTGTTTTATCAGGCATAACTTGATCTATTGGTATGGTGTGCCAGAGAGAATTATTACTGACAACGGTACGAATCTCAACAACACAATGATCACCGAGCTCTATAAGCAATTCAAGATACAACATCATAACTCTTCTCCTTACCGGCCGAAGATGAATGACGTTGTTGAAGAAGCTAACAAGAACATCAAGAAGATTATACAGAAGATGACGATGACATACAAAGACTGGCATGAGATGTTACCATTTTCTCTTCATGGGTACCGTACCTCAGCATGGACGTCGACAGGGGCAATACCCTATTCTCTGGTATATGGCATGGAGGTAGTCCTACCCATCAAAGTTCAGATTCCTTCCTTAAGGATTATGAAATATGCGGGTTTGAATGAATACGATTGGATCCAGACCCAACTTGATCAATTGAATCTGATTGATGAGAAGAGACTTACTGCTATTTATCATGGTCAAGCGTATCAAAAGCGAATGATCAAGGCTTTTAACAAGAAAGTCAGACGACAAGAATATCAAGTCGGGGATTTGGTAATCAAGCGCATCATATTGCCGCAAGGTGATCCCAGGGGAAAATGGACTCCCACATACGAAGGGCCATTTGTGGTTAAAAACATTTTCTCGGGTGGAGCTATGATTCTAACCACCATGGACGGTGACGACCTTCCTCACCCTGTCAATGCAAACATAGTGAAAAGATACTACGCCTGATCAAAGACCCGCTAGGTTGATTGGCCTAGGAAAAAATAAGGGCTTCCCGGCGAACCAAAAGGGTTCGGGAAAAAATAAGGGATGAAAATGAAAATTTTGTACACCCGACAAGCCGAAAACCTGAAAAGGCGGCTTGGGCAAAAAAGGGTATCCCGGTGGACTGAAAACCCGAAAGGATGGTCCAGGAAAAATTTAGGGATGTAAAGCGTATCATTATGTCCCATTGGATCATCTTGCGATCAGACCTCATTATCAACAGTCAAGATCGAATGGCACTGATCAACCTAATAAACTTCGAACAAGCAGCAAAGTGATGAGACGCTCGAAGACATAGGGGCAATAGCAGAGTTGAAACCCAATGGGATTGTTGCACATAGTTTTTTTCTTTTATTTTTACACAAAATTGTATAGTTCCTATTTTTATGGCGGCGATCTCTTACTAGAGCGTCAGTCCCCTTATACAAAAATGCCTATTACAGGCCAACTTCGAAAATAATACAAATCATTTTTACAAAACTATTTGTTTTTCTTTTTCATTTTTGTTTTGCAAGAACGTCCAGTGGTTTATTCTTGACATATGCATTTGAATATGATTGCTGCTTATAAACATTTGCATAAGAAACGAAAAGACAATCGCTCGTAAAATAATAAACAGGGAAAAAAATAAGAAATGTCAAATCCGACAATTACTCTGTCCAGAAGGCACCAGGGCAGAGATAACTTTGGAGCACATTCATCAGTACATACGACTTTGTAACATCTACACTCCCCACAGAGTAAAGGTAATCAAAGCATTGACATCAGCTTTCCCACATCAGGGAGTAATCTCCCCAGCCAGGGTCTTTCAGAAACTTGACAGCTATATCCCCCAGCCAAATTTCATAATCGCGAGCGGATCATCATAATTTTTATCTCCCCAAGCAGAGTTTATTTCTCTGATTACAGAAACTCAATCCCCGACAGAGCCTATTACTTCAGCTACGGAAATTCACCTTCCAAATTATTCCCCGCCGAGCTACTCTCAAACAGAGTCTCTCCTTGACAGAATATTCATAAACAACAAAGAGTAAATCTTCAGCACATTCATTTCCATTCACCATCTCCACCGGAAGTAGAAGAACCACAATTCTCTACAACGGTCAGGAATGCTATACTCTCCAACAACAGTCAGGGATTTATTTTCCCAGGCTCGGACATATCCCCAATAGCATTTCATGTACATACATCATGACATGTGCATACATATCCCATACAGCATAATCTCATTTATTTTGAGAACATCATCTCATAAGGCATTTCATGAATCACACATATAATTAACCCTGTTATCTTTTCAAGAAAGACAATTATCACCAACAATTCCAGTAGTTATACATGTCATATCTACTGACAGCCAATGGAAAATCAGTTCTCGAAGATCAAACGGGTCAACTAATCTATATAACCAAATGAAGAAACCCTACGACCCAAGTTCCTTCCCATAAGACCTACTATCCAGGCTTTCATCTCGAAGTAACCCTATTATCCAGGTTCCTTCTCATAGCCCTAATATCCAGGCTTTCATCCCGAAGTAACCCTATTATCCAGGTTCCTTCCCATAAGCCCTACTATCCAGGCTTTCATCTCGAAGTAACCCTACGACCCAGGTTCCTTCCAATAAGCCCTACTATCTAGGCTCTCATTTCGAAGTAACCCTACTATCCAGGTTCCTTCCCATAAGCCCTACTATCCAAGCTTTCATCTCGAAGTAACCCTACGACCCATGTTCCTTCCCATAATCCCTAATATCCAGGTTTTCATCTCGAAGTAACCCTACTATCCAGGTTCCTTCTCATAGCCCTACTATCCAGGCTTTCATCCCGAAGTAACCCTACTATCCAGGTTCCTTCCCATAAGCCCTACTATCCAGGCTTTCATCTCGAAGTAACCCTACGACCCATGTTCCTTCCCATAAGTCGTACTATCCAGGCTTTCATCTCGAAGTAACCCTACGACCCAGGTTCCTTCTCATAGCCCTACTATCCAGGCTTTCATCCCGAAGTAACCATACGACCCAGGTTCCTTCCCATAAGCCCTACTATCCAGGCTTTCATTTCGAAGCAACCCTACGACCCAGGTTCCTTCCCATAAGCCCTAATATCCAGGATTTCATTTCGAAGTAACCCTACTATCTAGGTTCCTTCTCATAAGCCCTACTATCCAGGATTTCATTTCGGAGCAACCCTACGACCCAGGTTTCTTCTCTCTCATCTCCAGAAAACAGTTTATAACATCGTAAGATCTGGACCCAACTAGATGCGGTCGATTTCATATTTCCCCAGTAAGTCGTTGTGCAGCCTGGACTCTGACCAGATGTGCAGTTTACTTCCACCTCCTCAATCAGGAGTTAACTTCCCAGTAGAGTAATGGACAACCGAAGCTCCTAGACTCTACTTCCTACGACAAAAATCAACATTCCCCGGCGAAGTCCTCCTCAACAGGAGGTATATGAATTCTCGCAAATAAATCTCATGCGATTGATATATTTTCTGGATGGCATCTTTAATCCCATCTCCGACGACTCTCTGTCGACTCCCAAATGGCATCTGTAAGCCCATTCCCGATATCACCAATCAGTATTACTTCATGCGAGTGCAAATTTATGGGCACTCTAGTGTTCAATCATCTTCTACCTTCAGATCACGAAAGGCAGACCAGCCAATCTACATCCCCAGGTTCAAGAAGATTGAACAGGGGCAGCTGTTGTACCCTAAAATTTTTCCTCCCATTTTACTCAAAACATACTCATTGAATTCCTCAACTTCCCCAAAGATGCCCAAGGATTGATCAAACAAATACTCTCCTAAGACAATGAACCTCAAACTAGGGTTTCCATTTGCATCAATATGGGTGAACTCCAAAGGTCTCAAATCTTCTCAATGGTCTTAATATGTTCTCAAGATCATCAATGTCAATTTTCATGCCCTACACAAGAAGTTTGCCTAGTCAACTGCTCAAATGCGTGAAAATCAACTATACTAGGTCAAAAGTCAACTATGGTCCACATGCAGTCAAACTTCAAGATTTTTGGTCAACATTAATATATTGAAGTTATATCCATCATTTGATCAAGGGTTGATCATGATTCCCCAAGGAAGGCTCCTAATTCATCAAAACTCAAAAGTTGCTAAATTAGGGTTTCTTAGGAAAAAGTCAACCAAACGTTGACCAAGCCTAACTTTCTCTTACTTTATCAGAAATTTCCCATCCAAGGCTCATTTTGAAGATAATTCAATTCCCTACAACTCATATTCAATCCTCAAGTTCAAGAAATGCACTAATGGAAAGATATGAATTCAGACATTATAGGTCATTCCAAAAAGTCAACGAAAATACCTTTTGGGTAAAAGCTCCTTACATGAACATGGAAGATCGAATTAAGATAAGACCAAAGAGGTTGCTTAGGGAACATCCTAAGCTTTATAAAAAGTCCAAGAACATCCACTTAGGGTCAAAATTAAGAGAGATATGCATTGTCAAAGTTGGCCATTTTTGGAAATTTACCCAAAGTCAACAATGCTCAAAATTGCATTTTTTCCACATGGGCCCATCTTTTCAAGATTGAATCTCAATCCTAGCATGGTCCACGATCTATGGGACCCCTCATGCATTATTCACTCATTTATTTAATTTATTTTGATTTTTATTCATTTTAAAATCAAATAAATTCAAATTAAATCAATTTAAATCAAAATAAATCAAACTTATGGAATGGGATTTTTTTTGCATTGAATTGAAGATTATGCAAGCTGTATAACATCAAGAAAATCGTCCCAAGCTTTAAACAAGAAGAAACCTCCAATTTTGGAAAGATTGGAATCCAAACTTCAAGACCATTATTCTTTGGATTCTTGCCAAAAGTGTTAACCTAATTGGACTCAATACATATACTGAAGCTTGTTGAACCCTAAGGAGGAGAATTTTTGTGCGCAACCTGCCTCCAAAGCAAGAAACAAAACTCAAATTTTTGTCCAAAAGTACAAGTGCTATCTTCTTCAACAGACCAATTCAAGGCTTTCTGAAGGTACAATCTTATTCATGGACATTCATTGGGGCGATAGCAAGCATTATCAAGGTCTGAAGCATCAAGAAGCGCGCGCTAGCTACATCACCATTTGTTCACACTTTTGAAATTGATTTTTGCAATTTACGCATGATAAATGATTTATTAGTATATATTCATGTTTGTATCATCCTTTAGAATGTTTTTGCATATTTAGTTGCATGTTTTGATGCCTGTTGGATGAAACGCCATTGTTAGGGTTTGAGGTCGTATTTTAGGGCTTTGTGATGCAGGCAAAATTAGAGCAAAAGAAGGACAACATCATACTCCTGAGATCAAAATAAGTTGATCTATATGCTTGGAATAGATTTATCATGCTTGGTATTAATTTTTGAGATTTACAGGGTTGTAGTTACATCCATGAAACCGTAGGTAAAGGTTTCCATCTAAAACGACAGTACCAGGGAAGAAGAAGACCGCGAGGCAATGTCCTGTTGGACCATTTGAAAATTCGCGCGTTTTCTTAGGCCAAGTGCTCTGTTTGTATTATATCTATTTTATTTGATTATGTATATGACTAATAAACCATCGCATATGGCAAGGGAAGAAGGCATGTGAGAGGGAGGACCTGGGTTTGATCCCAGGTCCAGGCCTTTTGCATTTTCTAAAATTACAATTACAGATCCAGTGCACGTCATTTCCTGAGGACCACCACGCGCCCTCTGATCTCGTCCTCAGGACTCATCTCCATCACAGATCCAGTGCTCAGCATACGCAGGTCTACCATGAACCATCAGAAGATGCCCCCAATGGATCAGGCGCCAAATCACATGCCACCAGTTTTTGGGCCTAACGCAGATTGGGCAACACACCCCCTTGATTTGCTTACAACATCAGGCCCATCTCCTCAATTTTTCTATTCTTTTTTTTCTTTTAATTTATTATTATAATTACTTTCAAAATAAAAATCATTTTTTTAATTAAATCATAGAATTAGAAAATTTCAAAAAAATATTAGGTTTAGTTAATTGTTTCATAAAATATTTATTTGCATTTAATTAACTAGTTTAATTAGGTTAATTTAAAATTTTTTAATTAAAATTTAATAGAAATTAGGTTTAATTTGCAAATTACAACTATTTTTCTCAATAAAAAATACAAAAACATTTTTAATTAATTAGATTTCTTAGGTTCTAATTTGTTCCCGTTTTAACTTTCGCGCGCGTCTTTACTTTCTTTATTTTTATTAATTATTGTAACTGTTACCAGTTTGTAATAGTTAATTAGGTTTACTATTTCGCATTTATCATTTTCCCCATTTTTTTATATTATGTAATCCCCTCCCCGAAGCCTTGTAATAGCTAGGGTTTTAATTTGTCGCTTTTAATTTCCGCAACTATTAAACTGTTAGATGTATGGACATTAGGATTGCATGCAAAAGACAAATCAAATTAATACAATAGAAAATCCTAATTATGCAAAGATAATTAACTGAAAAAAACACACTTGCACATATTCACTCCTAGGGTTTTCCCCATTTGGTCGCCTCGGAAATAATGGTCGTGTCCCTTGAACGTAGGGATACCTTAGCAATGACCCTCGATTCAAAGTCGTCATAAAGATCATAGTCCCTATTTGTCCATCGAGTTGCCTATGATTTGATCTCACGACGACAGTCCCTTCGAAATGCTAAGGTATCGTTACTTGTTGCCTTCATAGACTATTTCGCCCCTTCGAACATCCCTTTACAAATCCAACGACGGAGCTACCTACTACTTAATAGTAGGATAGCGTTGTCTAAAGAAAATGAAAACAAACAGACTTTTTTTGAGTAGGTAGAGATCTTAAGTACTTGCTCAAAATAAAAACTTCTCACACTTTCAAAAATAATTTTCAAAATAACTTCGTCACACTCTTGAGGACCGATATAAGGGTTATCACGAAGTAAACAAAACTTTTCAAAACAAGCACACACAAGAAATTTAAAAAATGAGCAAGTACCTAAGAGCCTGTGGAAAACCACAGATAGAAAGGGTGCTAACACCTTCCCTTTGTATAATCTACCCCCCGTACCCAGAAATATCTCGAAAAAGGTTTTTTCTGTTCTTTTTCCTTTCCTTTGTTGGATGAAATAAAAGTCGGCGACGACTCTTGCTTACCGCGACATTTGCGAATACAAAACACAAACCAGTATAATAGTCGGTTCTGCCACCGTGTCACACATGGAGACTGACGCAATAAGTTATATTGCATATTTCACTCATTGTTGCATGGAGCCTGACGCAATGAGCTATATCGCTGAGGAGGAAACACATTGCTGCATGGAGACTGATGCAATGAGTTATATTGCACACTTCGCTCATTGTTGCATGGAGCGTGACATAATGAGTTATATTGTAGAGGATCTTGATAACAGTAAGATGGTTTGAACACCCTGTGTCCATATACCATAATTATTATGAATTCATATCATCAGATTCAGAAGCCAACAATATCACAGGTTCATCGTCAGATTCTTCTCTGGCTATATTTGCTTCTTCTGACTTACTTTCTTTATTTTACCAGCAATCTTTGGCATAATAACCAAAGTTCTTGCAACAGTAACACTGAACATTCTTCTTGACAAACTTCTCCTTTCCCTTCTGGACATTCTTCTTCCTATCAGAGGTTAAAGCTTCTGACCTCTGACCACCATTAATTTTCTTTTTGGCTTCTGACCAAGTTTGCTTCTGATACTTCTTACCAGAAGTTTCTTTCAGAGCCTGCTGCTCTACTTCCCTCTCAGAAGTTCTCTCAGTCATACGTAACTCATGCGCCTCTAGACTACTTTGCAGCTCTTCAACTCTCATTGTACTCAGATCTTTGGAATGTTCAATTTCTACCATAATATAATCAAATTGAGAAGTTAAAGATCTCAATACATTCTCATAATTACTTGTTCAGAAAAGGTTTATCCACAAGCTTTCATCTCATTAGTGATCAGAATCACTCTATAGATGCACTCAGAAACCTTCTCGTTGTCCTTCATGTTGAGATTCTGATATTTTTTTCTTAGGGACTGAAGCTCCACCTTCTTCACTGATGCGTCACCACCGTAAAATCTGATCAGTGTGTCCCACGCAACCTTTGTTGTTTCAGAGTCAGTAATCTTCTCAAACACATTTGCATCCACACACTGATGAATGTAGAATAATGCTTTCTGATCTTTCTTCCTCATTGCCTTCTGCGTTATCTTCTGTGCCTCCGTCGCGTCTGCTATTAATGAGCATAGACATCAGTGACAAGATCTAACACATCTTGAGAACTGAACAACACACGCACCTGGATCTTCCAACGATTCCCGTTTTTGCCATCAAACACTCGAAGCTTGGAACTGATATTGTCGTTTCTGTTCATCTTCAACCTTGTGCAGTTCACTCAAAACTTATTAACACACAGTGTTTCCCAAATCCCACAGAATTAGAAAAAATGTGATTCTCAATTACACAACACATCACTGTTCACTCGTATTTCCCATGTTTTCCCGTTGATTTTGAACCAGAGCTCTAGATACCAATTGTTGGTGCACATGAAGAAATAAAAGACAAAATGAATATATTGAATGATGGCTATAAAATAAGGAGTAATGAATTACATTGACCTACCTACTACTAGACTATTTATACACAATATTAGAGTATAATAAAATACTAAAATATCCTCTAACAGACTTAGTCAACAAGATATTCATAAAATATAAATTATTTTCAACAATTAGTATTATCTTCTTTCTCTCGAGAAACATTATGGGTGTCATGGACATTTATAAATATTAATAAAATTATTAATTTTGATTATATATTAAAAAATATTGAATTTTTAGTCTTATTAATTAGTTTTGGGAAATTTTAAATTTATTTCTTATTAAAATATAATTTCGTGCAATATATTAAATTAAATTAATGATGTATGTAGGACCTATCTCTAGACAGGGGGAAATATCATCAGTATGAAGAGTCCTATTGCTTGGGAGAAAGTGTGCAAACCTAAAACAAAAGGTGGTCTTAATATAATGGATATGGAGGTTTGGAATAGGATGTTCATTCTTAAGTTGTTATGGAATATTTGTGCTAAGGCTGATAATTTATGAGTGCAATGGATTCATGCTTATTATATTAAGAATGATAGGGTGATGAGCAGAATTTGAAAACAGGCTGATTCTGGAATTTTCAAAGCAATTATGCAACAACGAGAATCTGTGGATGATATTAAAAGTTTGTGGACCGGCATGCTGCAAGAGGGAAAATACTGAAGTAGGAAAGTATATCATGGTTTGCTCCCTGTTAGTCCTACTGTGAACTGGTGCAACCTGATTATGGATAATAAAGCTAGGCCCTGATCGATTATAACTCTTTGGATGACATGCCATGATAGACTGGCAACCAAATCTAGACTATTTCGGTTTGGCATGGTTACTAATAACCGTTGTGTGTTCTGTGATAAAGAGGAAACTATTGACCATCTGTTTTTTGGTTGTATGAAGTTGAAGCGGATTTGGGAAGCTGTGTTAAATTGGCTTCATATTAAGCATGTGTCAGGTGAATGGGATGATGAAGTTAGTTGGATTCTTTTACATTATCGAGGAAAAAGTTGGAAGTCATATTTGGTGAGAATGACTATTGCCGAAACCATCCATGAAAGTTAGCTTTTTCGTATATCATTTTTCGCAATTGTAAGGACGATAGAAATATTATAGAGAACATCATTAATGTGATTGTTTATAAAGGGTGGATTATTTCTAAACTTAGACCACATATAACTATCTTTTTATTGCCTTAAGGAGTAGGTTACTTACTTTATACGGTTGAGGACAATAAATCCAAAGCATTCATGTAGTTTGTTTTCAATGCAACTTAAGAATCCCACATTGATTATTTTACAAATATTATTAGTGTTTATATATCAAACACACATTCCTGATAGAATTGAAAACATGCTCTAATGATATGGGCCATGCACCCAATATGTTTATTATAAATTTTGTGTAATTTATTTCTTAATTTAAAAACAAAACGAAAAGAGAGAAGTTTTTTTCTGCAAACGCAGACGAACAAAAAATCAAAACAATTAATATCTAAATTCTCTATATTGGAAAAAATTGTTGATGTAAGAAAAGAACTGCGTCACTTCTGAAAGCTTGGTGGCAATCACATTCTAAATGCTTTTATGTATGCTCTCTTCAATATTAATATTAATACATATATTTCTATTTTGGCTCTTCTCATACTTTTTGTGTTGTTTTGTATATATAGGAGGAAGACAAAGCTAGATTGGTGCAGGAAACAGGGTTGCAGTTAAAGCAGATAAACAATTGGTTCATCAATCAAATGAAAGGATTTTGGATGCTAACGCTCCATCCTCTAGTTATTCCAAAACCGACTACTATAGGTAATACCAATTTATATGAATAATATATTTTGAGCAAAAGAAACAATTGGTTTTCTTCTTCATTTCATGTTATCCGGGCAAAATCGTTGACGTGAACTTGAGGTAACAAAATCCGGAGTAGAAGGAAAATTTGTGTTGAAATTGGAATTTTTTTTTGGAATAATCAGGTATTAAAATTTTTTTTCGCAAATAATTACGTTTCGAAAAAAATTACGCAAATAATCATATTTCAAAAAACTCTCTAAGGGAGGAGTCATCTCACTTGGCGCCTCCACTTACTTTTTAAGGGGAAGCACCATCTCACTTGGCGCCTAGGTGCTTAGGGCTTGCCCTAAGCCAAGTGAGATGGCGCCTTAGTGCATTTGCTAGGGAAATTTTCGCATTTTTTTTCCAATGCGGTGCGTTACGTATTCGATATAGGATCAACAAAATTGACTTTTTATTTATAAAATATGATTACACACATAGCTATTACATAAAAAAACAGATTAATCAATGGTCCCCTGGAACCCGGTAATGACCCCCGGTTCCGCATCCCCGTCCTCGCCTTTTCCGTGTTGAGTTTCGTCGCGTTTCCTGCTGTTGCAGGGTCGATGGCCCAGCGAAGTCAATGCGTTCCGGATCCATGAAATCAGTCAGATCTCCATATCTAGAAGATCCGCTTTGGTACAATCGGTTACCCATACCCTCAAAGTTTGGTGGCGTTGGTGGTGGGTGGGGTTCCATGGTTGGTATGTAGCACTGGTCGTTTGAGTACGGGGGATGGAAAGGAAATGAATCTTGTGGTGTTTGGTATTGAGGATGTTGGGTGGTTTGGTGATATTGTGGTTGATGGTAAGTTGGGTCGGTTGGTTCATAATCTTCGGACAATCCCAGATCAGGGCTAAGGTTGGATGTTGAGGGACCCATATTGGGATATGCAGAAGACTGAAATTGTGTGTGGGGTATGTGGGTATGTTGGTATTGTGATTGAAATTGCGGTTGGGTGTGAGGCATATGGGGGTATTGGTACTAAGGTGGTGATTGTGGTTGGTTGTGGGGCATGTGGGTGTAATTGTATTGTGGTGGTGACTGTGGTTGGGTGTTTGTGGTTCTGTTTCGTCTGGGGGTTGGTGGGAGGTTGATATGTGTTGCGTTTGTTGTTAGAGAAATGAGGGTTGTGCCCATTGTGTTTGTGGGTCAACCAAATACCTTGGAT
Source organism: Vicia faba (assembly GCA_948472305.1). Lineage (NCBI taxonomy): Eukaryota > Viridiplantae > Streptophyta > Magnoliopsida > Fabales > Fabaceae > Vicia > Vicia faba. Next base: position 113,442 of record CATIWC010001011.1, read on the forward strand.
GAGACACGTGCATTTCAGGGGTACTAACCGATCTGTACCAAGATCCGTGTGTCGCATATTACCATGGTTTAAGAAAACTGGGAATTGCAAGACATGTCGGTGACGCCTCTGCCACATCTTACACCATTCTGGAGCAAAGTATTTCCAGTTGGTAAGACCCCATTGGGCGTCGATCCTTTTGAGATGCCACGGGGAAAAACAAGTCGGATCGCTGGGTATCTCTTGATGCATTCCAAATTACATCTTCACACGGTCGTTGTGGTGCATCTCCACAACATTAAATCATATGATTGCAGTCTTTGCGCTCCAAATTGCTGCATCCTCGGGATTTGGTTCATGGCCCAAACCCAAATATGGTCTCCAAACAAACTGCAGATAAAATTAAATCAGGTTAATGAAAATGTAATATATAAATAATTTAAAAGTAGAAAAGTTGAAAGGTACGACGTACATCATCCGGGCCAAGGTGATCCAATAGATTGCGGTATAGTGCAACATTGAATCTTGGATTCTTTCCGTAATCCATACCCCTCACGTAATACCTAAATGAAATGAAAAATATTTTATTTTTATCATATATTTGGTGAAGAGATGAATAGTAACAAATGATATAACTTGATGACTTACTTTGTTGTGTATGGGAAAACGAATGTGTTGTTGTTGACGGGGTTTAGGGACTCCATCCTCCACCAACCCCAGGCTTGAAGTAAAAAAGCGCAGCCATAAAATATACATTTTTTCTTAATTGCATTTTTACACTATTTCCCGTACTTTCGGAAAATAAAAAGGTTTCAAATAGTATCATTATATAAGTTCTAGCTTTTATTACCTTGGCTAGCTCGGAGGAATTTTTGTTCAATTCCAGAGTCGCATAATGATTTTTTAGCTCAGTTAGTAGTATACCCTGACCTCTTGCACCACCACCTTCAACCATATCCCTTCCCAACAATTCTTCACACAGAGAATTAGGTTGTTGAACTGATCAGTTAACCGCCTTACCGTCGACAGGGAGACCCAATAACATGTACACGTCCTCTAGTGTGACGGTACATTCACCTATTGATAGGTGAAATGTATGGGTCTCTGGTCTCCACCTTTCCAACATTGCAAGTATGAACTTTGAATCAATTGTGCAGTTGGAGATCTTTATAACGTTTACGAAACCTGCGTATTCCAGATATAGTACGATCAATGGGTCGAGAGTAAGGTAGTTGTGTGACCGGATTCTGAATCTTTTGGTATCCTAAGTTAATAATGTAAAAGGTGTAAGAGTAAGTAAGATGAACAAAGCATTACTAGAAGTATGAAAAATGTATAACTATAAAAGAAACTTATAAATGTTGCAATGTTGTCCCTTGTGCCTCTGTGAGAATCACCCATTGTGAGAAGAGTCATTGTTGAAAATGCCTGAGATTATGAAAGAGTTTGAAATTGTAAGAGATTATGAAAGAGTTTGTAGCAGAGAGTGAGACGATTGTGGATGCGAGAAAAGTATGTAATGCTCTGTATTTATAGGCAAAAAAATTCAGAGAGTAAGTGAGGTGGTAGGTGGGTGCATACATGCATGATAAGTATCACTCTTGCAGTGTAGGTGCAGGCTACGTGGCAGCCTTGAAGAAGGCATCTCTGACATGCATGTAACACGATTGGACATGAAGGAAGGCACCATTGGACTTGGCGAAAGAGTACAAAAATGAAAGGTGTCGCCATCCCTGTTGGAGAATAAGAGGTGGCATGGGTTGCAGTGTAGGCGCAGGCTAGGTGACAGCCTTGGAGAAGGCATCTCTGAATGCATGTAACACTATTGGACGTGATGGGAGGCGCCTTAGAGGTTACAGTGTAGGTGCAGTGTAGGCGCAAACTAGGTGTAAGCCTTGGAGAAGGCATCTCTGAATGCATGTAACACTATTGGACATGAAAGGAGGCTCCATTGGACTTGGAGAAAGAGTACAAAAATGAAAGGTGTCGCCATCCCTGTTGGCGAATAAGAGGTGGCATGGGTTGCAGAGTAGGCGTAAGCTAGGTGACATCCTTGGAGAAGGAATCTCTGAATGCATGTAACACTATTGGACGTGATGGGAGGCACCTTAGAGGTTACAATGTAGGTGCAGTGTAGGCGCAGGCTAGGTGGCAGCCTTGGAGAAGGCATCTCTGAATGCATGTAACACTATTGGACATGAAGGGAGGCGTCATTGGACTTGGCGAAAGAGTACAAAAATGAAAGGTGTCGCCATCCCCGTTGGCGAATAAGAGGTGGCATGGGTTGCAGAGTAGGCGCATGCTAGATGACAGCCTTGGAGAAGGCATCTCTGAATGCATGTAACACTATTGGACGTGATGGGAGGCGCCTTAGAAGTTACAGTATAGCTGCAGTGTAGGCGCATGCTAGGTGGCAGCCTTGGAGAAGGAATCTTTGAATGCATGTAACACTATTGAACATGAAGGCAGGCGCCATTGGACTTGGCGAAAGAGTACAAAAATGAAAGGTGTCGCCATCCCCGTTGGCGAATAAGAGGTGGCAATGGGTTGCAGAGTAGGTGTAGGTTAGGTGACAGCCTTGGAGAAGGCATCTCTAAATGCATGTAACACTATTGGACATGAAGGGAGGCGCCATTGGACTTGGCGAAAGAGTACAAAAATGAAAGGTTTCGCTATCCTCATTGGCGAATAAGAGATGGCATGGGTTACAGAGTAGACGCAGGCTAGGTGACAGCCTTGGAGAATGCATCTTTGAATGCATGTAACACTATTGGACGTGATGGGAGGTGCCTTAGAGGTTACAGTGTAGGTGCAGTGTAGGCGCATGCTAGGTGGCAACCTTGGAGAAGGCATCTCTGAATGCATGTAACACTATTGGACAGCCTTGGTTAATTCACATTCAGTATGACCTATTTAGTCTTACATTTATCAAAACACCAATACACTTAATCTCTCAAACACTAGAACATTCAAAAATTCCAGCAAATAACTCATAAACTTCAAACCTTCCAACCTTCAAACCTTCAAACATTCATACATAATGTCCTCTGCACCCCAATATGTGATCAGTGCACATTTCAACGGTGAGACATACATTTATCCCACCTCTGGGTTTTTGTTTAGAGACACAGAGAACATCTGATTTTGTTTAAACAGGAAAGCCAATTTCTTGTACTTCAAAAAACGATTGGAGGTCAAACTTGGACGAGGCCCCGTGACACAAATATTCTATCAGAATCCTGTTTTTTGGTAACAACCAAATAATATTTTATAAGGTTGGGGTTCAAGATGACGAGGATCTTCAGAATATGTTTTCCAGTCATGAGTATTCTGGGTACGACTCTATTGAGTTGTACATTATGCTGCGAGAGCCTCAGCTGTCACAAGTGGTTGATCCTTTGTAGACCGAACAAGCAGAAGTAGATGTAGTTAATGAAGAAGAAGAAGATGACGAGTTGGAGTTTGACGAAATGGTCAATGATGATTTCGAAGACGACAGGATACATGGTATTCCTGAAAACGAGATCTACACACCACCTCCGCACATGACAAACTTCAACATGGGCGGAGATGAACCGTCTTCTGATTTATTTTTCAATCTGTATATGCAGTCGGATGAAAACTTAAAAGAGAAAGACAAATTTCGTAAAAGAGAAGAATGTATCAGAGCCATAAAAAAATTCCACATGCTCAACTCGGTCGATTTTAAGGTGGACCGTGTAAATCCAGAAAGGTATAAGATCAAGTGTGCCCACCCAGATTGTATGTTCAAGCTCACTGCATCATACATATTAAGAGGTGATTGTTGGGTCATAGGTTCCATGTCTACCCACACTTGTGTCAGTTCTACTTAATCACAGGATCATCGAAAACTTAATTATGATCTCATTTGTCAAGAAATCCTACCACTCGTCAGTAACGATCCATCATTGAAGGTGAAAACCATAATCTCCCACATCACTACGATATTTAACTATACTCCGTCTTACCGAAAGGCGTGGTTAGAAAAGACCAAGGCGATTGAAAAGGTATATGGAAACTGGGAGGAGTCATACCAAGAACTTCCTCTCTACCTGAATGCACTCCAGACTTATTCTCCGGGTACTGTTTACATTCTGGAAACAGTGTCAGCATACGCCCCGGATGGTAGTCAACTCAACGGAAATGGAATATTCAGTCGAGTGTTTTGGGCTTTTCAACCTTGCATCACAGGGTTTGCGTCATGCAAACCAATTATACAAATTGATGGGACTTGGTTGTATGGGAAATACAAAGGCACGCTACTGATGGCAGTTGCACAAGATGGCAACAACAACATTTTCCCAATTGCCTTTGCCCTGGTCGAGGGGGAGACTGGTGGTGCTTGGAGCTTTTTTCTCAAAAATTTGCGAATGCACGTGGCTCCTCAACCAGATCTCTGCTTGATCTTGGATAGACATGCATCTATTGAAAGTGCATATAATAATCCTACAAACGGTTGACATGACCCTCCTTCTACGCATGTTTATTGTGTTAGACATATCATCCAAAATTTCTCGAGGGAGATCAAAGACAAAACACTTAGGAAAGCGGTTATGAATGCGGGATATGCATTGACACAACCTACGTTCAAATATTATCACAACGAGATCCGTTTGTCAATTCCAGAAGCCGGTAGGTGGATCGACAATATTCCGGTAGAAAAATGGACTAGGTCATACGACAATGGCCAAAGATGGGGCCACATGACAACAAATCTAATTGAATCGATGAATGGGGTATTCAAAGGCATACGAAACCTCCCGGTCACTGCTTTGGTTAAATCAACATATTTTAGGATGGCTTCGTTGTTTTCCAAAAGAGGTGAAATATGGAATGCGGTGTTGCAATCTGGACAACTATGGAGTGAAAGATGCATGAAGTACATTAAGGCAGAAAATGCCAAAGCCAACACCCATATGGTTATACGGTTTGACCGACACAACCACAACTCCATTGTCAAAGAGACAATTAACCACAACGAGGGCCTGCCAAGACAAGAATATAGGTTTGTACTACCTTCTCGTTGGTGCGATTGTGGCAAGTTTCAATCCTTTTGTATGCCTTTCTCTCATGTCATTGTTGCGTGTTCCTATACTCATCAAGACGCGCTACAACTTCTGTCACACATTTACAAATCTGAAACGTTGCTCAACGTTTACAACAACAGCTTTCCTTTGGTAGCAAAACCAGATTATTGGCCTGCATACGACGGCGAAATAGTACGGCACAATGACTGTGATCGGTGGAAATAGAACTGACTGTTTTGGAATGCTGGTTCGCGAAATGTCGTAGTAAGCAAGAGTCGCCACCGTCTTTTATGTTCTCCAACAAGGAAAGGATAAAAGCATAACAAAATTCCTTTTCGAGATGTTTCTCGGGTTCGGGAGGTAGATTATAGAAAGGGAAGGTGTTAGCACCCTTTCTATCCATGGTTATCCATGGGATCTTAGGTACTTGCTCTTATGTTTTCAAAATTTGTTTGCTTTTTAAGTGTGTGTGGGTTTTGAAAAAAAAGTTTCGTTCGAAAAATTTCTAAGTAACTCTTGTATCTGTCCTCAAGAGTGTATGAAAAATTTGTTTGAAAACTTTTAGAAAGTGTAGGTGTGAAAAGTTGTTTTTGTTTGTTTTGAAAAGAGCAAGTATCTAAGAACCTCTACCTACTCTAAGGAATTAGGCTGTGTAAGAGTCCTTCAGATAGTGCTATCCGACCATTGAGAGGTAGGTAGCACCATCGTTAGAGTTATTTGGGTCAATTCGATTATGAGGGACATGTGTGGTCACCGAAGCAATAGTAGGACACCTTAGAAGTAACCCTAATGTCCTAGATCCTTTTTTTATCCGAGGCAACCGTTTCGAGGCAACTGGATCTTTAGACAGGAGGGCAACCTCTAAAACACCCTATACTTGACGACCACGTTCGAGGCAACCAGTGAGGCGTACCCTAGGAGTGGCATGTGCATGTGTGTTGTTTTTCATGTTATGTTTATCTTTAATCATGCATTTGTGAGCTACGGATTGATTTTATTTGGCATTCATTCTTGCATGTATATTAACAGTTAAGAGTGCAGAAAATAAATTGCGGAAAGGTAAATTCTACGCTATTACAAGGCGCGGGTCTATACATCGCCAAAAAACAAAAACCCGTTTTGAAATAAAGCGCGGAAAATAAAAGAAAGCGGTAAATCCTAATTACTATTACATCCTTTGAGCAGATACATGAATAATCAAGAATAAGAATAATGCGCGAAAGAATTAAATTGGAACGTCCTAGGGTTTTTGACCCTTTTGAGAAATATAGAAAGTTTTAGTCCCTTTTTGCAATTAATTAAATGTTAAACCTAAACCTAATTAATTAATTAATTAAAAGAAAAATGTTTTTGTGTTTTTTAATATTTTAATGAAAAATAAAAAGAAAAAGGAAATTAAAAGTCAAGAAAACCCTAGTTCTAAGTTTATTTTAATTATTAATAAAAAAATGTCAAAGTTAACCTAATTAACTAAATTAATTAATTTACATTTTTTTATTTACAAAAATAATAATTAATAAATAAGAATAATGATAATTAATAAAATATGATTGAAAATGCCAAACCCTAATTCTGCATAATTTTTATTTATTGAGAAAAAGATGAAAATTGACCTATATTAAACTAATTTATTTGTTAGTATTTTATTTACAAAAATAATAATTAGTGAATTTAATAAATAATAAAAATATTTACAATTTTTGTGATCTCTGATTTTATTATGAAAATTAATTTATTGGTTAATAATAATAATTAATAATGATTAAAAGAATTAAAAAAAAAAGAAAGAAAATAAAAAGGAAAATAAACCAGGGGGGTTTGAAGGCCCAGCTGGAGTTGAATTTGTGGAATCTGGCCCATTAACACAAAGCCATGTTTGACTTCCTTGAATCGTCCAGATATGCATTGACTCCTGAGTACCATGGTCTTCATTCTTTGACCATTGGATTGAGGGTTGTGGACACTTGGCTAGCTGATGCGTGAGGACATATGGTGGAACCTTTGATAAGCGCTGCACATGAATTTGTTAGAAAAAATAGAATTGAGACTTGGGTGGACCTGGGAATCGAACCCAGGTCCCAACAATTGCCAGACACGTCCTCTTCCACTACACCATGTTGCATGCTTTGTTATTATAATAGATAATGAAAATAATACATAAAAGAAAATCAATTATACTGGAAACCAAAAAAAGCGCGCATATTATTTGAATGAACCAATAGATGGCTTCCACGTCTTATCTTCTTCGTTGAAATCTGCAGAAAAATCAATCAAATAGCGAGGGTTTTAAACCCCACAAAATAGAACTGTCAATAATAGCGATTAGGTCTACATGTGATATAAAAAGGGCGCGATGGTTGGGTTGAATTCGTCTGGCCTTGACGAATTCAACCATAGGCGTTAGGTGGTCCAATTTTTCTCATACTGTAAAGCCCCAATTGAGAGCTTCGAAAACCCTAGATGTCATCAATGGTGGTTTGGGTTCCAGGGCGCCATAATCAAATTAAATCATACCAATAGCTTCATAATGGTCCTATTAACACAAATCCCTCCAAAAAAGAGGTTAAAAATGCATGAATAATGATGTGCAATTATGGAAAACAAACCAAGCCGTGTGACTTGTTCTGGACGATTCTGATAGCTTCAAGGCTCGTTTTTGATTGCAAATTGCTTCTGAATGTCCCAGCAATGTATTAGAATCGTTCTAAGGCTTTGAATTGTGCTGGAAGCTTGAGTTTAGTTTTCAAATTTTTCTCCTATTTTTGAATTTTGTTTATGGCTTTGTAGCAGCTTTTGCACGTGCTTCCAATTAGGTTTAGACTGTGTGTATATATGAGAAAGGGATTAGGTCATTAGCTGGGCCTTGATCCATGCACATGAGAGAATTAGTCTTAGGTTTTTTTATCATTAACAAACTTTCCCTTTTTTAAGCAAAACCAAGACTTGGTGTACAACATAACCCTAGCATGAGTTTGTGAGCTGGAACATGATGTATGGAAGCTATTCAAATCCAAATGACACTATTCCATTGATTTTTAGATTTTATTTGAATTATTATGGATTTAAAATGAATTAAATCAATAAAAATTAAATAAAATAGAAAAATAAATGTTTGATCTTGAAATTAATCATGGGACACGTATGTGGCATGACAAGGCTGAATCAAGTGGAAGAAAGTGGGCCCTTTTGTCAAAAATTGAAGTTTCAAGGATAGTTAACTTTTGCCATTTCACAAAAAATTCTCAACTTCTCCAATGCATATCTTGCTCAATTTTGATCATATGAACATGTTCTTGGACATTTTGGAAAGGTCTTGAAGTCCTCTAACCAATGCCTTTGGTCCCATGTCATTTTGATTTACCAATATCAAGTTATGGTCTTTGACTTAAAATGCCTTTTTGTTGACTTTTGAAAATGACCTATAATGTTGAAATTGATAACTTTTTGTGAGAGCATTTCTTGGAATTGGAATGTGAATATGAGTTGTAGGAAATGTCATCCCCTTCAAAATGAGCATTGGATGTGATTTTTCTGATGAACCATGAGAAAGTTATGCCTTGGTCAAGTTACAGTTGACTTTTCAACTGTCCAAAAATGGAAAATTTTGCATCTTGATGATTTTTGAGCCATTCTTGTGGAATCATGATCAAGACTTGATCAAATGATGATTGTGGCTTCAAAGTAAGATGTTGACCAAAAAAGTTTGACTTTTGACTGCCAAATGACCATTTTACCCCTACAGTTGATTGTGAAGCAATTAGGGCTTTTGACTGTGCAACTTGATGCTGTGAGTCTTGAAACTTGACATGTAGATGCTTGGCAATGTGTATAGGCATATGAGGCTTGATTGATCCATTGAAAACCTCAACTTCCTTGCAAGAAACAAAACCCTAATTTTGACTGGCTTAGGAGGATGTTTGACTGTGCAACCCCTTGAGAAGTTTTGAGCCATTTGAGGATTGATCTTGACAAATCTTGAAGAATATGGGAGGGAAAATTTTAGGGTTCAACAATGACCAAATGTGAAGGAATAAAAAGGGTCGTCCCAAAAGTAAGCACATCACAACCAAAATGGACTCCCTTGACAAGCTGGAAAGAAAGTGTGGTTTATGTCATCAGATCGGACACGATCGCAAAAATTATCCGAATCGGGCTACTGCCTCAACCACATAAAAATTGTATTACAAAAAATCTTTCCTTTATTATGTTGTAAACATTTGGGTTTTTTGTTAACAGAATTTGTTACAATAAACATTGCGCGAATAAGAAAAAAAACACGATAAATTGTCTACAAAATTACAACCGTTAAAATAATTTCATCTGACCCATGCATCATCAACATTACGTCGCTATCTTTTTTGACTTCATCCAACCAAACATTAGGTCTTCCTGTCGCAAGTGAGGTTGCTGTTCGTCTTCGCTGGATCCTTCTAATTTTCCCCATCCACGATGTCTCCATCTAGCCATCGCATCAACTCCCTCTTCAGACGCTCCATGGAGTGAATGTGCCAGAATTTCTTCATCGGATGTTTTGTGGCGGAGAAGATAACGTAACCATCTATGGTAAAAATCATGGGCGATGTCATGACGCAAATAAGAGAGTAAAAAATAACAAAACAACGCGAGAAAGTGTGAGAAATGACGGAGAAACGGACGAATTATTTATAAAAACAACATTTTGCCCTAGGAGCCAAGTGAGATGGCGCCTCCTCTCACTTTTAAAGTGCATGCGCCATCTCACTTGGCTAAAAGAGAGAGGAGGCGCCAAGTTGGATGGCGCCTAGGGCATAATGCTGAGTGGAGGCGCCAAGTAAGATGGCTCCTCCCTTGGGGAGTCTTCTGAAATATGGTTATTTGCATAATTTTTTTCTGAAACATGGTTATTTGTGAATTTTTTTCTAATACATGGTTATTCCAAAAAAATTCTTGAAATCGTTGTAAAGAAAGTGTTAATAAAATAGATAAATAATGAAGTTACGTCTAAAGTGAGAGTTCAATTAAATCTGTCACCGACGAGCCAACAAAAATACAGTCAATTTTATTAAATGGCTCAAATTTGTTTTAAAAATAAAATAAAAAATATAAAACATTTTCACCCAATCCTATCCACATATATCACTTAGTGTTCTCTACCCATATATCTCATTTATGTTGTGTTTGGTTTAGGAGAGAATTTGTGAAGAAAGGAATATGAAAGAGAGAGAGAGTGAGTAAAGAGAGAGAAAGAAAAGAAATATGATAGATTTATGGTATTGGTTGGTATGAGATAAAGATTGAAGGAATGGAGAAGAAAGAAGTGTATTCTATTGCTTGATTTAATAGAAATTTGAAAGAGAGATATATAATTCTTTTTTAAATGACAAAAAGACCATAATACTTATACAATTAAATGTAATTGGTATAATATGGATCTCAATCATCTATTGTCTTTTTTCTATAGTCCTATCTCATGCTTTCTTTTTTGTCTATATTCCTCTTATCATCTCTCTCTCTCTCTCACATCTTTATCACATTTATTTTCATTTTCAATTTTTTTCTCTCACACTCAAAAATTGGAGTTGGAGTGCTACTCCGCAACAAAGGATCCAAATTCATACAATACATAAAAGTATTAACACACTTCTCTCATATTTCTTCAGTCAATTGAAGGGAAATAAAAAGGTGGTAGGACTAACATGTTCTTATTCTCTCTTGACAAGTTGTCTTCTATCCGAGCAATAGAAATGTAGTATTTCTCTTCTTTTTCTCTCTTCACTAACTCTCTCTTCTCGAAGTCACTTAAAATAAGCACACCCTTAGTTAGGGTTCTCTTCTCTGTTGATTATCCGAAACTAAAAATATTAATACCAAAAAAATTAACTTAAAGAGCGTCTGAATTTCACTTTAATTGGTTTAAGTGTATGTTTATATGGTTCCATGATAGATTTATTGGATGTTGGATATAATTCAAACGCATTCTGAAAGCTTCTAAGTCTGTTTTGTGCAAAACAACTTATTTAAAAAGCATTTATGAAAACTGCAAAGATTCTGTGTTTCGAAGGAGAATGGTTTCCTTGTTTAAGGGAACAGGTTTCTGTCATGTATTTTGACTTCCTGTATGTTTTTCTGTTGGGGAAATTAGTTTCCCTGTTTTAGGAAATCGGTTTCTGACGCGGTATTTTGTGATTTGTTCTGTTTTGTTGGGCCGGTGTAAAGGTGTGAAAAACACAAAAAGGGAGAGTTTGAATTGAGTTTTAAATAAAAAAATTTCTTTTAAAAATATTCTCCTTTAATTAAAATACTTTTTCCTTCACACTTGATAATAATAATAAATAAGAACAGGAAGTAAAGAAAAAGGTGTTTATACTAGTTCACTTGAAAACTATCAAACTAGTCTAGTCCACATGCCAAGGTGATTTCGTCTCTCTCAATCGAGGACTTAATCCAATAATCCAACTAATTATTACAATGCACAAGCTACCCACAAGTGACTAACAACCTCTAAGACACACAAGTTCTAGACTTCTTAAGGACACAGACCTAACTGGTCCCTTAAGGAAAATCAAACTTCTAAGACACACTCGTCCTAGATTTCTTAAGGATACAGACCTAACTGGTCCCTTAAGGAAATCAAATAACTGTTTGAATACAAGTTTTTTTTACAATAATATTGCTTCTTCACAAGCTGAATATGTAAACTATTTTAAGAACAATAGACTAAAAATATGAAAGCTATGAGCAGCGCTTGTGCATGGATATCCAGTGAAAATTCTCCGCTTTCTCTCTATCTTCAAGCCTTTATATAGCCAGTAAAATAATATATCCATTGAAGGGTACTCTTGGAATTTCTAGAAACATTGGCAGCTTGAGCAATCACGTGAGGGACAAGATCGTGCAACGCATCCATTCTTTCACGGTAGTGGAATGAAACATTGACTATACCATGTATTATTTGTACCACGTTAACATTATCTTATTTCCTTCTGCACTCCAGAGGCTTTTGCGAGCATGAGTTTAGAAGCGAGAACATAACACAATGTCATCAGAACTTCAAGTCTTCAGAGTCTTTAGAACTGCGTCTTTAGAGTCTTCAGCACTTGGTTGTGAGAACCTTTTCTTAGAACCTTGGGTCTTTAGAACTTCAAGTCTTTAGAGTCTTTAGAACTTCTTTCTTCAGAGTCTTTAGCACTTGGTCTTTAGAACCCTTTTCTTAGAACCATGGGTCTTTAGAACTTCAAGTCTTCAGAGTCTTTAGAACTTTGTCTATCAGAATCTTTAGAACTTGGTCTTGAGAACCCTTTGTCTTCAGAAACATTAGTCTTCAGCATCTGGACTTAAGTAGAAACTTATGTCTTCAGATCTTATGACTTGTTTCTTTATAACACATTGTCTTCAAAAACATGAGTCTTTAGCATCTGGACTTAAGTAGAAACTTTTGTATTCATATCTTCTGACTGGTTTCTTTAGACTTCATATCAGAGCCTACACTTCAGAGTCTTCTGCAATGTCTTGCTACTGTTCATCAGAACTTGTGTAGCGCAGAAGCAGAATTAATTCTCTTCTAATGTCTTGGCCACGCCATCCATCAGAAGTAGAATATGTTTGTTAAATACTAAAAAATAAAAAACATTAGAGTATCAAAATTTCTCATACAAATATACTCATTTGTTATCATTAAAACATAGAGATAATATTATAGAACCAAATCTTGTTCTAACAATCTCCCCCTTTTTTATGACGACAAAACTATGTATTTTGATGATACAATTTTGTTCATATAATCAGAAAAAGTGAAAATTAAAAGGTAAGGAATACTTATCCTTTTCCCCCAGAGTCAATGAATTGATGAAGCTTGAATATCCTAACTCTGAACCATTTGAGTAAAAACTCCCCCTGGTTCCAATAGATCAGATATTGAGATTATGAGAGTCTTGACTATAGATGCCAATGAAAATGAAATCAATTGAAATCTTGAGACTTTAATGTCACTAAGACAACTTCCAAATTCTTAATTCTTGGAGTCTGATTCCATATTTCAATTCTTGGAGCCAAGTTTGAAGCCAGCAGGTTAGACATAAGCCTTGCATAATGCTTTCAGATCTTTGTCTTTAATCAGAGTTCTCATTTCTTGAAAAAGAAAACAATTCTAACAGAAACAAAATTTTAACTAGGTAGGATGTAAGCAGCTCTTTTCAGAGAAACTTTTCTAGAACTTGATTATTGAAATAAAAATTATGTTCATTTAATTACTCCCCCCTTTTGTCATAATCAAAAAGGTAATTATGTGTGAAAAAAATAAAAACCAAAAAAAGATAACAAGTAAGAAAATAAGTGATAAGCCAAAATATGACTTCATTAATTTCAAAAGGTTACATAAGAAGTGAGTCGAAGGAAGTAGAACAAACTAAGCTCCAAAAAGAAGACTTACAAAAATTCAAATAATCAGAAGAAAAATAGTAATCACAAAAAGTAAGTAGCAAGCATAGTCCTATGATTCAGAAGCAAAATGAAAGATAAAATCCTAGAGCTTAGGGTTAAGGAGCAGAACCAGGAGCAAAAATCTTTTGCAGAATCAGTTGTAGCATGTTCTGAACATTCTCATTGACATCCTTCTGTTCAATGATGCTTTATCTGAAAACATGTTTTTCTGCTCTAATATCACCAATTGCGTTTTCCAGATGTGCAATGGCAGGATCAGAAGATGAAGAAACTAGAGCATCTTCTTTAGCCTTAGTAGATTCTTCTGCTTTCCTTGCTTCTTCTGCAGCTTTGAGTTTGACTTCTTCTTCTACTTCTCGAAGCGCTTTAGCTTCAAATTCTTTTTTCTTAGCAGTAAAGAATTCAAGAACTCTAACTTTTTCCTGTTCTTATCTCCTTTCTTTCGCAACCTGAATATCCCAATCTTTTGATGCTTCACCAAAAGGGTTAAAACATTGAAACTCAGAAGCCATCCATTTCTGAAACTTCTTCCAAGAATCATCCAATTCCTGAGGCATAGTAGAAATACTTGCCTCTGCCCTTAGCCTTGAAACCTTTTTCATAGCCTTAATTTTAAACTTGTTGATGCATTCATTCAGAGTTTTTGGGACAGGTTTATCATAGACAACTATGGCTAGGTCACTTTTAGAAGGGATGGGTTCAGAAGTTACAGGTTCAGGAGGATTTTGTAATAATGATTGTTCAGTCATATCAGAAAGTTCATAACAAGTGAAAGGTTCTATTCTACCCCAAAACTTTCCCTCTCACTTATCAAGAATTTGCTCACAAGATCTCCTTGGGCTCAAGACTGCACTAGGGTTTGATCAGCTCAAGACATCTCCTCAAACACTATTGACCAAAATTAGGGTTTGAGTTTGCACAAGGATTTTTGAACTTCCAATGTCCCATGTGACTTTCATGGATCATCATGGAACCCCAAGATTAATCATGCCAAGTTTCAAGCCTTGAATCACAATTTTTCCCAGTCAATTGAGCAATTGACCTAAAAATCAACTGTATTTGGAAAAAAGTCAATTGTGACCAATTTACAGTCAAACTTCATAATTTTTTATCCAAATCAACATTTTAGACTCATATGTATCATTTGATCAAGTTTGGATCACAATTCCTCAAGAAATTTGATCAAATCCCCAAAAGGGCAAAATGGTCAAAATTAGGGTTTTGATTGGAAAAGGGCAATTTCTGATTTTTGACCTAGAAAGTGGTCAATTGGTTTGAGGCATGATCTCAAGAGTCCAATTGCATCATTTTTACCTAATGACATGGTTCAAAACATTGCAAGTCCATTGGATTGACAAATGAATCTTACAGTCAACTGATCAAAAGTCAACTGTATACTGAAAAGTCAAACTTTGACTTTTTGGTCAAATTCAAGTGCCAAGGATCACAATTCATAAAAACATGTCAAAATATGAAACTTATTCATCAAGAAATCAGAAAGTCAATATTTCATTTTGAAAAGTCAAAATTTCTAAACTTACTAATTTTTCCAAGTGTTGGAAATTTCATATTTTTTCATAACTTTGAGCCAAATTTTCACCATGATGCAAGATGATTCAAGAGAAACTTCCAACATGAAAGTTGTAGATCTCCATTAAATCTACAACTTTTCTTTACACAACTCCTTCCAAAAATTCTTGGGTCTCAAGTTATAATTTTATGAACATGTGGTCATGAAACTAAACACTTAGTGGAATTTTGCCCTAATTTGGTCAGGATTTTGACCTAACTTCATGCCACTTTTTCATATAATTCCAATGGGAATATTCAAAAGCAATTCAAATATGGGTTGTATAGAATATTGCAATCTTTCCAAAATGTCCAAGAACTCCTTGAGATCATTCTTGAGGAGGGAGAATCGAAGAGATGAAGTTAGGGTTTTATCACTTGAGTTACAAGTCATTTTTGATGAACACATGAACCAAATCCATGAT
Organism: Vicia faba; assembly: GCA_948472305.1. Lineage (NCBI taxonomy): Eukaryota > Viridiplantae > Streptophyta > Magnoliopsida > Fabales > Fabaceae > Vicia > Vicia faba. The sequence goes on from CATIWC010001011.1 coordinate 128,881, forward strand.
AGGCTGCATAATCTTTGCTTTGCAGGTCACAAACTTGTTTGTCACTCCATAATTAAATGTTTACACAGATGTTAGGGCTTTGATCCAAGCAATTGAGCTATTGTCCAAGTTGCATTTCCATTTATGGCACAAAGTTAACAATGCCATTCTTGTAAAGCAAGCTTTTTGCATAAAGTTCACATTGAGCCTCTAACTTGTTCCCTCTGATCACACTCCATCCACAAAGTCATAAGCAAGCTTGTTTAAAGAATAACCACTCTATCTTAGAAAGTACACAAGGCATGGAAACTTGTTTTTTCAAAAAATCACATGTTTAACTTATACATGTAAATTTGAATTATGATCAACTAGAGCACTCCAAAACTTGTTGCTTATAAATAGAGTCACTATTTGTGATTTACGACACGAGCTTTAACACCCTGAAACACTCCCAAATTCCCTCTAGCTTGAAATTGCACAAAAAACTCCATTGATACACAGTTTTGACCTTAAACTTGTATCTCTCATTTCCCTCGTGCGTTTTCCCTCAAATTCATTCCTAAAGCTTCCTCATACCAAGTACAGACCATCCATGTCCCTGTTTGCAAACTGTAACTCCACCTTCATCAACTTCGATAGCCAAAAACAGATCATTGTAGTTGCACTTCTCCAGGTCATTTCAGCCACTCTTAACTCAAGCAAACCATTGCATTAGCTTCTTAGGACCTCAAGGAAGCTAACCTGATCATCACCACTGCCTGAAACAAGCTCAAATTCCAAACATGGTTTCCAGTTTTGAGGTATGTTTTTTCAACATGGAACTCTTCATACAGGCATCATCAATAGTTTATTTGTGAACAAAACATGTAGATATCATTGCCATGAAGCTAACCATGTCCATAATTTCCATTAATTTTACTTGAGCTTAGCGAATTTTGAAACTGAAATCTCTGAAATTTTTAGGGTTCAGATTAGGGCCATTAAAATTCATGCTTATCTTTGATCTATAGATTTAATACTTTACATTTCAGGAATCGTGAGAAAATTTGCTACAAGTTTCATGTTTATAGTTATCATTTTTGATGAGAAATAAGTAAGTTACAGTTGGTCTGGTTGGAGGTTGAAGAAGAAGTCTTCAGAACACGTTTTGCCTTACATATTTATAGTTTCATTTGCATTAACAGATGTATAGTCACCGCATTGGTAGAAGCGCGCGCCTGTAACCTATGAGACCTGGGTTCGAGCCCCAGTGGTACCCTTTTCATTTTTCACATTTTCATTTTTTCTGATTTTGGTTGTTTTTGGCAGGTGCTGGGCACCATTGGGCCTGGCTTGTTTTTTGTTTTTGCTCACAAACATCACTACTGACTAATGGCACCCCTGGCCCAAGTTTGTTTTTTTTTTTAATTATTTTATTTTACTTTCTTAAATATATTTTCTAAAATAATGGAAAAAAAATCATAAAATACAAAAAATGATATATTTATATTTTGAATTAGTTTATCTTATTTTTCTCACAAAAAATGTTTTTATTTATTATACTTTATTTATTTTTTACTTATTATATTGTAAATAAATAAAATTAGGTTATTAGTTATTTTCTTTCATATTAATTTAAATACATTATTTTTTATATAAAAAAGACTAAAAATATTTTATAATACTATAAATATTTTTAAAGATAAAAATACTAAAAATACTTTTCTTAAACTTATTTTATTTTGATTAATTAATAGAACTAGGTTTTCATTTAAAATCTTTTCTTAACAAATTCAAACTTAATTAATTATTTTCTTTATTTAATTAGGTTAAGACAAAATCTTTTTTTTCATGAAAATCAAAACAAAGATACTTTCTCTTTACATTTTTTGCATTTTTGTACAATTCTTTCATTTTATTACTTTGTATTTATTTATTTCTTTGTATATTAATATCAATTCAATATGGTTGTAATAGACTAATTAGGTTTAAATTCTTGCAATCCCCATTTACAAATTGTATACCCCCTCCCCACAAATGTTGTAATAGCGCAGTAACTTTAAATTTCACAATTTATCGCTTTTATATAACATGCTAGTAATTAGGGTTTGTATGGAAAGACTAAAACCAATACTTAGAAAACACTAATTCAAGACAAAAACAAGTATGAAAATGATACACTTGCACACAAGCACCCCTAGGGTTATTCCACTTGGTTGCCTTTACAAAATGGCCATATTACGCATGTGAGGCATCTTAGCAAAAACAAGAAAATACAAGATCGTAGTCTCTCGATGACGCTATCTAAGTTTCCTTACAAATGATCTTAGTCCCTCAAAAAGAATGCTAAGATATCTTGCAACATTGCTAATCATGGTTATACGATGACCCACGTTCGTCCCATTTACATCCAAACATAGGGTTGCTTATCAAGTCAATGGTAAGACAACAATGTCAAAGGAAAAGAAAATGAACAAGAAAGACATCTGAATAGGTAGATTTCTCTAAATTACTTGCTCCATTTTAAAACAAACATCCTTGCTATTTTCAAAACAAACACCTACACTTTCAAAACATCTTACAAAACTTGAAAACATTTTCAAAAGATCAACATCTTTGTATACATTCTTACAAACAAGAATCATTACAAATATTGCCTAAACAATGGCCTCTTTTACAAAATACTTTCAAAAACCACATAAACCACAATTTCAAAAAAAAAAGCAAGTGATCTAGAAAGTAACTAAGAGCCCATGGAAAACCATGGATGAAAAGGTTGCTAACACTTTCCCTTTTCATAATCTTCCCCCCGAACTCAAGAAACAATCTTATAGGTATTTCCTGTGCTTTTTCACCTTTCCTTTTGGATAAAAGAAAAGTCGGTGGCGACTCTTGCTAACCGCGACATTTGTGATCAAATGCAAAACCATCAAGTCAGTTCTCCCACTGTATCACATAACTGGCAACTCTGCTGGGGATTATTCTAAAAGTGGGGTTACCTTATGGCTAGATCACATTTATTTGCTTTCATTGTCTGACTTGTATGCTTTACATTATGGTTCTTTGTTTGGGTTTGAATCCTCTACCCGGATTTGGGGTACTTTATAGGTAAGTAGCAATACGTTGTGGAAACTGTGTGGGGTATATCGACATGGTCTAAGCAATAGCTACGTTAGTGCGACATATTTGTGGATACTGGTAGCCTTTGAGTTAATCAAAGAGAATACGGGGCCGCTGAGTGATGCCATAAAGCACTAATAAACTTCTAGAACCTTTACTTGACCAACTTGGCCTTTAGGATGTAGTGAGATGACCGGCTTTGGTGCAGTCCGAAGTTGGTAGATACTCGATACTACACTCATTAAGGTTTGGTTTCTTGGGATATTTCAGTCGCCATTAAAGAGGATTGTGCTGAAACAATGACCAAGGAAACAAACCAGTGATATTGAGCTCTTTAGAACTCGATTACTATTACTAGGATAGGTTGAGCCAACTAAACTTCAAGAGGGTACTTACCTATAAAACTCCATGCAAGCCAAAACCTAGGGATTTGTTTGTTTTATTTGTATATACATACTTGTACATAACATCATGAACATCATAACATCATACACATTCACTAACCATTTTAAGGATTTTGGGATTCATCTTTGTTCTTGTTTTGTAGGATATGGATTCTCTTTGCAGGAAAACTATTCAAGTCAACCTTGTAAGGATCCCTCCACAACTTAAGGAGCTAGCCTCAAGGATTCCTGAAAACTCTCCATTCACCGAGAGACATGGTCGCCTACTCAACTTGGTCACCTCCAACACAGATGAGGACTTGATCAAAATGCTCTTTCAGTTCTTTGATCCTTTACACCATTGCTTCACATTTCCCGACTATCAACTTGTGCCTACTTTGGAAGAATTATCCCAGCTCTTGAGGATTCCCATTCTCAATCAACTACCTTTCAATGGTACGGAAAGAGATCCAAATCCAGAAGAGATTGCTCAAGCTCTACACTTGCACTCATCTGATGTCACAACTCATTGGGAAACAAGGAGTGGTGTCAAAGGTTTCCTAGCAAATTTCTTGTTTGAGAAAGCCCAAAACTGTTGGAATTCTTTGGACCTGCTAGCTTTTGAGGAAATTGTGGCTCTCCTAATCTATGGGATGGTTTTGTTTCCAAACCCTGATCAACTCATAGATGTGAACACCGTCAAAATATTCATATCCCGCAACCCAATTCCTACATTGCTAGGGGATATCCTACGCTCTTTTCACACTCGCACAATGGGGAAAAGAGGTGTCCTTATGTGTTGCACTCCTCTCTTGGCAAGATGGTTTATTTCGCTTCTTCCCCAATCTATATTAAAGAATGAGCAGGGTTCAAGGTGGTCACAAAGGTTGATGACGCTCAAACATTCAGACATTCATTGGTGCTACCGATCTATAGAAAATGTTACTATTGTCGACCGTTATGGAGAATTTCCTAATGCTCCTTTACTTGGCATTAGGGGAGGTATCACCTGCAACCCCTGCTTAGCCTTAAGACAATTTGGTTATGCCCGAAGGGATGGCCCGCACGAGATACTGATTCAAGGTTTGGTATTTGACTACGATAACGACGATCAAGGTATTCGCCAGAGATTTATCCGAGCTTGGAGGATGTTAAACAAGGTAGATTGCAAGACTTTGGGGCACAAGAATTCCATCCCTCTTGAGCCTTACCTCAAATGGGTACAAACTCATGCTCAGAGCCTTATGATGCCTTACCCCTTCATTCTCCCGGTAATTATTGAGCCTGTCATGGAAGGAGATGTTCCATACACTATCCTACATATCGACATGCCCACCTCTCTTGAAGACCTACAAAGAGATTGGATACAACTCAAGGGGGAGCAAGATACTTTCGAAGCCCAATTCTACACAAGTGAGAAGAAGGTTTTGGAATTCACTAGGCTACTTCATGAGAGGCGGACTCTGAATGCCTACATTGCACCAAAGAGGATGCGTACTACCTTTCTATCTTAGAGTTTCTTGTATTTGTTTTGCCCAAGAAGGCATTGATGTACTCAAAACTTTAAATTATTAATGTAATGTGTGTTTCCTTTTTGTCTAAAACAAATTTGAATTTTAAAATCCTTGAAATAATTGCATACGCATTTATCATTCATCATAACATAAGCAGGTTTCTTGCAACAAGTCTCCTCATCTCTCTACTGTTTATTTCAGTAAGATGGATCTCGAGCAAACGGTGAAGGACCTCCGAGCTCAGAATGCACAGTTCCAACAGTTGTTCTTAACTATGGCCAAAGGACAAGAATAGTTGAAGACCTTGCTGGTTGAGGAAAAGAAAAAGAAGACAAAGAAGATAACTGGAATTTTGAACATGGGAAGAAGATTCCAAGGGAAAACAAGAAGGGCCTTAGACTTCGCAATGACATCCGGCGAGAAAGACAACCAAGATGGGAAAAGCAAAAGAAACAGTTTTTTAGTCTGATTCAGAAGAGGAAGAGGAAGAAGAAGACTATTTTGAAGAACAATACCCTCTGGCCGACGACAAGTATAAGCATCTATAAGAATGGTTGAGTGCAATGGAAATCCAAAAAGTGCCTGGATTGGACTTTGAGGAGTTGGGACTGGTATCTGGAATTATAATTCCTTCAAAATTCAAAGCACCTGTGTTCGCTAAATACAACGGAGTATCATTCCCCAAAATGCATCTCCGGTCTTATGTGAGGAAAATCCAGCCCCATACCACTGACAAAGATTTATGGGTACACTTCTTCCAAGACAGTCTGTCTGGAACTCAACTTGATTGATTTTATCAGTTAGAAAGAGCCAATGTTCATAACTGGGAAGATCTTGCTGCAGCCTTTTACAAACAATACCAATACAATGCTGATCTCGTGTCTACCCGTACTCAACTCCAGAGTATGGCCATGGTTTCAAGTGAAGGCTTCAAGGACTATGCGCAAAAATGGAGAGACCTGGCTGGAAGAGTTCGACCTCCCCTATCTGAAAGAGAACTAGTAGACATGTTTTCGGGAACCTTGTCTGGTCCCTTCTTCAATCACCTAATTGGAAGTTCATCGGCAGGTTTTACTAAACTAATATTGACCGGAGAAACGGTAGAAGTCGGGATAAAAAGTGGAAATATTCAAAAAGATGCATCCTCTGCTGCTGTAAGGAAGCCATTTATCGAAAAGAAAGAAGTGGTTGCTTTTTATCATCAGAGAAATCAAGATAGGGCCGAACGTCGTCCAATGGTGGGGGCTGTTATGATTCCTAAACTTGCGCCTGATCAGCAAAGAAACAACCAACCAAGAATGGAAAGACCAGTCAGAGAATTCACCAGAATTAACATGACCATATCTCAAGTATTACCACTTATGTTAAGATCCAGCCTAGTGACTTTAAAAGAAGCTCCAAAGAACCCTAACACAACCTCTCCTCACTATCATCCTAATGCCCGTTGTGCATACCACTCTGAGAGTCCCAACCATGACACTAACAACTGTTGGGCTTTAAATAACAAAGTACAAGACCTCCTTGAAGCCAAATAGATTGAATTCGATGCGCCAGAAAAGCTCAATGTCATTTCTGCCCCTATGCCCAAACATGGCCATAATGCCCATGCTATTGACGAGGATATGTTTGTTACTTCAGTTGATGAACTTATGACCCCACTCCTGACTATCAAAAAGAACTTATTGAATGTTAGTGTTTTCCCAGGCTGTGATGAAAGATGTCATTTTTGTTTGTCCTCACCAACCAGTTGTCCTTTGTTGAAAGCAGACGTTCAGTGCCTAATAGGTAACAAGGAGATTTTTTTGAAAAGACTTTTGTTCCACCTGTTTCTTATAATGATGTTTCCATTGTGACCATTTTAGACAATTCTTTTAGGGTCTCCACCAAAAGACCCGTTAGAATTACATCATTTCCAAAAGTAGCTCCTTTGATAATTACAATGCCTGGACCCGTCCCGTATTTTTCAGACAAAACTGTACCATGGAATTATGGAGGGGACGTCTACTACCACGGTATAAAGCAAGATTGGTCAGCTGCCGAAGATTCAAGTTCTGAGAAGGATGACTCCAATATCAGTAACATTGCCGGGACTAGTAAGATTACCCGAAGCGGAAGGATATTCTCTCCAGAAATTTCTCCCCTAAAAGCAGTTTCTGGACCCGTAACCATTCGTTGTTGTTGCTCCTCCGAAGGTTATTCCTTGTCCCACAATCATCTCCACCAATGCTCCAATTGACAAAGTTGTTACAATCCCTTCTATCACTCCTACTGACATTCCTGCTACCGAGTTCACCGAGACTCGAGGTAAAAGTATTCTGATTGAGCCTGTCCGGACGAAGGCACAATCATTGGCTATCCCTGAGACCTCCCGGAAAGAGATGGAGGAAATTCTAAAGATCATAAAAAGAAGCGACTATGATGTAGTTGAACAACTGGGGCAAACTCCATCCAAAATTTCCATGCTGGCTTTACTACTAAGTTTTGAGGCGCATGCAAAGGCCTTGGTAAAATTCCTGAAAACTGCTCATGTACCCCAAGAAACATTTGCTGACCAGTTCCAAGACTGTGTAGCCAGCTTGACTACAGATAATGATCTAGGTTTTTAGGATTCTGATTTAACGCCAAGAGGAAGGAAGCATAATGAGGCATTGCATGTCTCAGTGGAATGTAAGGGCACAACCTTGGCTCATGTTTTGATGGACACCGGATCATCTCTGAATGTATTGCCTAAAAAGGCTCTTGATAGGCTTGACTATGAGGGATTGACATTGAAACCAAGCAATATAGTAGTGAGGGATTTTGACGGCTCGAAAAGAATGGTGCATGGGGAAGTGGATATCCCCATAAAGGTTGGAACCCAAACATTTGATTTAACTTTTTATGTAATGGATATTCGTCCTTCTTACTCTTGCTTGCTAGGAAGACCATGGATTCACAATGATGGCGCTGTTACTTCTACGTTACACCAAATGCTGAAGTATCCAATTCAAGGGAAGATTATCATCATTCATGGAGAAGAAGAGTATATGATCAGCCATCTCAATTCCTTCAGATATGTGGAGTTAGATGGTGAATTTATTGAAACTCCATTCCAACACTTTGAGGAAGTCCTGCAAGATGTGGAAGTAACCAGGGTTGTTCCCAAGATCACAAGGCCTCCACTCAAGATGTCATCTTTGAAGGATGCAAAAGCAGTAATAGAAGAAGGTGGGTGCACTATTTGGGGACAACTCCCAGATATCCCATACAAGTCTGACAAGTTTGGCCTGAGTTTCACTTTAGGTTCCCAGAAGGCTATACGTCGCGCTCGTGCTGGAGGACCACCCCTGAAGATCAGCAAACGTGAAGTTAACTCCGTAGAGGATGATGAAGATGGCTGCAACCTGGAGGATTGGATCTTCCCAACTGTCAGTGGAGGGCTCATCAACTGGGAGGCTAGGGATTTTTTCCCAATCACTTTTATCCCACGGTAATTTGTCTTTACATTTTGTTGGATCTGTAATATTAAAACAATTCAAACTCTTAAAACCTTGTGTCTTACCCGAGTCACAATGGTCCATTTGTAAGGGTTATTATCTCATTTCGATATGACATCAAATGAATCATGGACGTTTTGCATACAAACTTTGTGCTCATTGTTTTTCTTTTTTACATTTATATTTTTTTCAAAGATAGATATACCCTTACACACACTCACACTCACAATGCAGGTCTACATCCATTCGGGATCCCATGGATAACGGTTCTGCTATGGCTTTTTGTGACTCTGAAAATATAATCTACCAAGCCGAAGACGAAGGTGAGGAAGATTGTGAAGTACCAGGGGAACTTTCCAGATTACTACAACAAGAAGAGAGGACCATTCAGCCCCACGAGGAACCCGTGGATACAATCAACCTAGGTACCGAGGAAGACAAAAGAGAAGTCAAGGTGGGTGCCAATCTAGAACCCAGTGTCAAGGAGCGGCTGATTCAGTTGTTGCACGGGTATGTTGAAGTCTTTGCCTGGTCGTATGAAGACATTCCAGGACTTGATGCAGATATTGTGGTACATCGTCTACCTACAAAAGAGGATTGTCCACCAGTAAAACAAAAGGCCCTTCGAATGCGACCAGATATGTCAGAGAATATTAAAGCAGAAGTCATGAAATAATTCAATGCTGGATTCTTGTCCGTCACCTCCTATCCGCAATGGGTTGCCAATGTTGTTCCTGTGTCCAAAAAAGACGGCAAGGTACGAATGTGCGTGGACTATCGGGATTTGAATAGGGCAAGCCCTAAGGATGATTTCCAACTTTCCCATATTGACATCCTAGTTGACAATACTGCACAACACAGAGTGTTTTCCTTCATGGACGGTTTCTCAGGTTACAACCAAATCAAAATGGTGCCCGAGGACATGGAGAAGACAACCTTTGTCACACAATGGGGCACATTTTGCTACAAAGTGATGCCGTTCGGACTGAAGAATGCTGGGGCAACCTATCAGCGTGCCATGGTAGCTCTATTTCACGACATGATACATCACGAAATAGAAGTCTATATGGACGACATGATAGCTAGATCTCAAACAGAAGAAGAGCATCTTGATCATTTACAGAAACTGTTTGAGAGATTGAAAAAGTACAAACTTAGGTTGAACCCAAATAAGTGAACATTTGGAGTAAGGTCTGGTAAACTCTTAGGCTTTGTCATTAGCAATAAAGGTATTGAAGTAGATCCTGCCAAGGTGAAAGATATACAAGAGATGCCTGCTCATCGTACTTAGAAGGAAGTCAGAGGATTCTTGGGATGCTTGAACTACATTTCCAGATTCATTTCTCACCTGACAGCTACCTGTGAACCAATCTTCAAACTACTGAAGAAAGATCAGGTAGTCAAATGGAATGATGAGTACCAAATTGCTTTTGACAAAATCAAAGAGTATTTACAAGAGCCTCTTGTTTTAATGCCACCAGTCGAGGGAAGACCATTTATCATGTATCTGAACGTGTTGGAAAATTCAATGGGGTGTGTGCTGGGGCAGCATGACGAGTATAGCCGAAAAGAGTACGCCATTTATTACCTGAGCAAAAAGTTTACCGATTGTGAAACAAGATATTCACTGCTCGAGAAAACTTGTTGCGCTCTGGCATGGGCTGCTCGCCGGCTAAGACAGTATATGTTGGCCCATACTACCTTGTTGATATCTAAAATGGATCCAATAAAATACATCTTAGAGAAACCTGCTCTCTCTGGGAGAATAGCGAGATGGAAGATGATCCTAACAGAATATGACATGCAGTATAATATCCATAAAGGTACAAAGGGCAGTGTACTTGCTGATCACCTTGCTCACCAAGCTGTGGAAGATTACCAGTCCATGAAGTTCGAATTCCTGGATGAAGATATCATGATGGTAAACAATTGTAAAGAATTCAGGCCATATGACGGACCTGAGCAAGGATCCCGATGGACCCTGGTTTTTAATGGGGCGTCTAACGCACTCGGCAATGGTATTGGCGCAATACTCATATCTCCTGAAGGGTGTCATACTCCATTTCTTGCAAGACTCTGCTTCAATTGTACAAATAACATGGCGGAATACGAAGCGTGCATCTTTGGTCTCAAAGCTGCGATAGACTCGGGGATCAAATCATTGAATGTATTCGGAGATTCAGCTTTGGTCATCATCCAGATCAAAGGGGAATGGGACACCAAACACCCTAACCTTATCCCTTACAAAGAACATGTTTTGACATTGCTCCCACATTTTGAGAAGATTACCTTCGAGCATTTCCCGCGAGAACAAAATCAGCTAGCAGATGTACTAGCCACAATGTCATCTATGTTTAAACTTAAATGGGAGAACGAGGCTCCCTAGATCACCACTGAATGAAGGGATGAACCATCACAATGTCATGAGATTAATACTGAAGAAGTAGTGGACCAGCCTTGTTTTCACGAAGTCAAGAGATATCTCGAGGTTCAAGAATATCCTGAAGGAGCTTCAGTCAATGATAAGAAGTTCTTAAGGATATTCTCCGCTAAATTCTTCCTTAGTAATGGCATCCTTTACAAACACAACCATGACTCGGTGTTACTTCGGTGCGTAGACAAGGTTGAAGCTGAAAGGGTCATGGATGAGTTACATGAAGGCACTTTTGGCACCCATTCCAGTGGGCATACGATGGCAAAGAAAATTCTACGGGAAGGCTATTACTGGTCTACCATGGAAGCAGATTGCTATCAATACTCTCGAACCTGCCATAAGTGTCAGATCTATGCTGACAAGGTGCACGTACCTCCGGCTCCTCTGAATGTCTTGACGGCTCCCTGGCCCTTTGCTATGTGGGGAATGATATGATTGGGGAAATCAAGCCAACAACTTCCAAGGGACACCGCTTCATCTTAGTGGCCATTGACTATTTCACCAAGTGGGTGGAGGCAGCTTCTTTCGCTTCCATGACCAAGAATGTTGTCGCCCGGTTCATCAAGTAGAATCTCATCTGTCGTAATGGTATCCTGGAGAGGATCATTACAGAAAATGGTACAAACCTGAACAATATTATGATCACCGCCTTATGCAAGCAATTAAAGATCCAGCATCACAATTCTTCCCCTTACCGGCCGAAGATGAATGGTGTTGTCGAAGCTGCAAATAAGAACATTAAAAAGATCATACAGAAAATGACAGTCACATACAAAGACTGACATGAGATGTTACCATTCGCTCTCCGCGGGTATCATACTATAGCTTGCACATCAACCGGGGCAACACCCTATTCTCTGGTATACGGCATGGAAGTTGTCTTGCCTATTGAGGTTCAGATCCCCTCTCTAAGAATCATGAAGGATGCAGGTTTGAATGAAGACGATTGAATCCAGACTTGACTTGATCAGCTGAACTTAATTGATGAGAAAAGACTTACTACTGTCTATCATGGTCAAATGTATCAAAAATAAATGATCAAGGCTTTCAACAAAAAGGTCAAATGACAAGTATATCAAGTTGGAGATCTGGTGATCAAGCGCATCATACTGCTGCAAGGTGATCCCAGGGGCAAATGGACTCCTACATACGAAGGACTATTTTTAATCAAAAACATTTTCTCTGGTGGAGCAATGATCTTGACCACCATGGATGGTGATGACCTACCGCACCCTGCAAACGCAGAAATAGTCAAAAGATACTACGCATAAGAGACCCGCTAGGTTGACACACCTAGGAAAAATAAGGGCATCCCGGCGAACCAAAAGGTTCGGGAAAAAATTAGGGATAAAACAAAAAAATCTGTACACCCGACAAGTTGAAAACCCTAAAGGGAGACTTGGGAAAAAAAGGGTTTCCCGGTGGACTGAAAACCCGAAAGAGCGGTCCAGGCAAAAGTTAGGGAATTAAAGCTTATGACTATGTCCCATTGGATCATCTTACGGACAACCTTTGGCTTCAACTGACAAACTCAAAGGTTCTGATCAATTCAATCATCTTCGGAAGAGGCAACAAATAGACAAGATGCTCGGAGATACAAAGGCTATAGCAGAATGGGACCCCCCATGGGATTATTGCACATAGCTATCTTTTCTTTGTATCAAAATTTTCATTTTTTATGACAGTATTCTCTTACTAGAATATTTGTATCATTGTACAAAAAATACTTACTCAAAGTCAAATACAAAGATATCCCTTTGAAAGTGCAAAACTATCTATTTTTTTCTTTACTCTTGTGTTTTGTTTACAAAAACGTCCAATGATTCATTTTTGAACATATGCATTTGAATATAATTACTGTTTATAAATAAAAAAAATAGAAATACAATCATCGATGGCTTTAAGAGGTAGGGAAATCTCTCTATGCTATTTCCATAATCCCCCGCAGTGTACAATTTAATCCCCAGCATAACAGAGCTTCCAGTTATCAATCCCTAGTAGAAGTCGTCAAATTTCTCAGGATTCCCCAGTAGGATTTTACAAGCAGTACATGGCATCTCCCTTACAACATAATTTATTTCTCTAAGCATAAATTCATCAACGCTTAGATGAAGACTTATACTCCATATTCCTCAGTAGCAGTCAGGGATTTATTTTCCCCAATCCAACAACAGTGCAACAAACTAGCTCACATATGCATACATTGCATCCATATATCATAAACATTGATAACACAAATACATTATACCATGCATTTCATACAACATGACTTTGAATTTTTGCTAACATTTTACCATTTTCAGGATAAGGTTAACAGCTACCATTGACATTGTTCAAAGTTTTCAGATACAAGTCAGATACGCTCCAAGACACGGATGTCATCCTGATACTCATTCAGATCTCAACTTCTCAGATACAGTTCAAATACACTCCAGACACGGATGTCATTCTGATACTCATTTAATTTTAAACTTCCACATTCAGTACACATATGCTACAGACACAGATGCCATTCTGATACTCATTCAAAATCAGCTTCCAGATACAGTTCAGATACGCTAAGGACACGGATGCCATCCTGAAACCCATTTACAGTTCAGATACGCTCCAGAAGAGGACGCCATTCTAATACTCATTCAAAGTCTCCTTCAGATACAATGCAGATACGCTCCAGACACGAATACCATTCTGATATTCATCTGGATGTAATTCTCAAGATATAGTACAAATACGCTCCAAACACGGATGCTATTCTGATGCTCATTCTTTCAGCTTAAAAATTACAATTCAACAATCACTCTTGGATGGCATCTACAAGCCCATCTCCAACAACTTTATTTTACCTCTCCAAAAGGCACCTTTAAGCCCATTCCCTCTACCATCACATCACCTAGTGCAAATTTCTGGGCACTCTAGTGTCCAATCATCTTCCACCTTCGAGTCACGAAGGGAAAAAAATGCCAATCTAACTCTTCAGGCTTAATAAGATTGAACAGGGGCAGTTCTTGTACCCCAAAATTTGCCCACTCACTTATCAAGAATTTACGCACATGATCTCCGTGGGCTCAAGACTGCACTAGGGTTTGATCAGTTCAAGACATCTCCTTAAACACTGATGACCAAAATTAGGGTTTGAGTTTGCACAAGGATTTTTGAACTTGCAATGTCCCATGTTACTTTCATGGAACCCCAAGATTAATCATACCAAGTTTCAAGTCTTGAATCACATTTTTGCCCAGTCAATTGAGCAGTTGACCTAAAAATCAACTGTATTTGAAAGAAAAAAAGTCAATTGTGGCCAATTTACAGTCAAACTTCATAATTTTTTATCCACAGAAACATTTTAGACTCCTATGTATCATTTGATCAAGTTTGGATCACAATTCCTCAAGAAATTTGATCAAATCCCCAAAAGGGCAAAATGGTCAAAATTAGGGTTTTGACTCGAAAAGGGCAATTTTTGATTTTTGACCTAGCAAGTGGTCAATTGGTTTGAGGCATGATCTCAAGAGTCCAATTGCATCATTTTGACCTAATGACATGGTTCAAAACATTGCAAGTCCATTGGATTGACAGATGAATCTTTCAGTCAACTGATCAAAAGTCAACTGTATACTGAAAAGTCAAACTTTGATTTTTTGGTCAAATTCAAGTGCCAAGTATCACAATTCATCAAAACATGTCAAAATATGAAACTTATTCATCAAGAAATCAAAAAGTCAAAATTTCATTTTGAAAAGTCAAAATTTCTAAACTTAGAAATTTTTTTAAGTGTTGGAAATTTCAAATTTTTCATAACTTTGAGCCAAATTTTCACCATGATGCAAGATGATCCAAGAGAAAATTCCCACATGAAAGTTGTAGATTTCCATGAAATCTACAAATTTTCTTTACACAACTCCTTCCAAAAATTCTTGGATCTCAAGTTATAATTTTATGAACATGTGGTCATGAAACAAAACACTTAGTGAAATTTTGCCCTAGTTTGGTCAGGATTTTGACCTAACTTCATGGTACTTTTTCGTCTAGTTCCAAGGGGAATATTCAAAATAAATTCAAATATGTGTTTTAGAGAACATTGCAAGCTTTCCAAAATGTCCAAGAACTCCTTGAGATCATTCTTGAGGAGGAAGAATCGAAGATATGAAGTTAGGGTTTTGTCACTTGAATTACAAGTCCTTTTTGATGAACACATGAGCCAAATTCTTGCTAGGCTGCATAATCTTTGCTTTGCAGGACTCAAACTTGTGTGTCACTCCATAATTAAATGTTTACACAGTTGTTAGGGCTTTGATCCAAGCAATTGAGCTACTGTCCAAGTTGCATTTCCATTTATGGCACAAAGTTAACAACGCCATTCTTGTAAAGCAAGCTTTTTGCATAAAGTTCACATTGAGCCTCTAACTTGTTCCCTCTGATCAGACTCCATCCACAAAGTCAGAAGCAAGCTTGTTTAAAGCATAACCATTCTATCATAGCAAGTACACAAGGCATGGAAACTTGTTTTGTCAAAAAAACACATGTTTAACTTAAACATGTAAATTTGATTTTTGATCAACTAGAGCACTCCAAAACTTGTTTCTTATAAATAGGGTCACTATTTGTGAGCTAGGACATGATATTTAACACCCTGAAACACTCCAAAATTCCCTCTAGCCAGATATTGCACAAAAAACTCCATTGATACACAGTTCTGACCTTAAACTTATATCTCTCATTTCCCTTGTGCGTTTTCCCTAAAATTAATTCCTAAAGCTTCCTCATACCAAGTACAGACCATCCCTGTTCCTGTTTGCAAACTGTAACTCCATCTTCATCAACTTCCATAGCCAAAAATAGAGCATTGCAGTTGAACTTCTCCAGGTCATTTTAGCCACTCTCAACTCAAGCAAACCATTGCATTAGCTTCCTAGGACCTCAAGGAAGCTAACCTGATCATCACCACTGCCTGAAACAAGCTCAAACTTGAAACACGATTTCCAGTTTTGACGTAAGTTTTCTCAACTTGGAACTCTTCATACAGGTATCATCAATAGTTTATTTGTGAACAAAACATGTAAATATCATTGCCCTGAAGCTAACCATGTCCATAGTTTCCATTAATTTTACTTGAGCTTAGAGAATTTTGAAACTGAAATCTCTGAAATTTTTAGGGTTCAGATTAGGGCCATTAAAATTAATGCTTATCTTTGATCTATAGTTTTAATACTTTACATTTTTGGAATCGTGAGAAAATTTGCTACAAGTTTCATGTTTACAGTTTTCATGTTTGATGAGAAATAAGCAAGTTACAGTTGGTCTGGCTAGAGGTTGAAGATGAAGTCTTCAGAACACGTTTTGCCTTACATATTTATTGTTTCATTTGTATTAACAGATGTATGGCCACCCCAGTGGTAGAAGCGCGCGCCTGTAACCTAAGGGACCTGGGTTCGAGCCCCAGTGGTACCCTTTTCATTTTTCACATTTTCATTTTTTCTGATTTTGGTTGTTTTTGGCAGGCGCTGGGCCCCTTTGGGCCTGGCTTGTTTTTTTTTGTTTTTGCTCACTAACCTCACAACTGACTAATGGCATCCCTGGCCCAAGTTTGTTTTTTTTTTAATTATTTTATTTTACTTTCTTAAATATATTTTCTAAAATACTGGAAAAAAATCATAAAATACAAAAAATGATATATTTATATTTTGAATTAGTTTATCTTATTTTTCTCACAAAAAATATTTTATTTATTTTTTACTTATTATCTTGTAAATCAATAAAATTAGGTTATTAGTTATTTTCTTTCATATTAATTTAAATACATTATTTTTGATATAAAAAAGACTAAAAATATTTTATAATACTATAAATATTTTTAAAGATAAAAATACTAAAAATACTTTTCTTAAACTTATTTTCTTTTGATTAATTAATAGAACTAGGTTTTCATTTAAATTATTTTCTTAATAAATTCAAACTTAATTAATTATTTTATTTATTTAATTAGGTTAAGACAAAATCTTTTTTTCTTGAAAATCAAACAAAGATACTTTCTCTTTACATTTTTTGCATTTTTGTACAATTCTTTCATTTTATTACTTTGTATTTATTTATTTCCTTGTATATTAATATCAATTCAATATGGTTGTAATAGACTAATTAGGTTTAAATTCTTGCAATCCCCATTTACAAATTGTGTACCCCCTCCCCACAAATGTTGTAATAGCGTAGTAACTTTAAATTTTGCAATTTATCGCTTTTATATAACATGCTAGTAATTAGGGATTGTATGGAAAGAATAAAACCAATACTTAGAAAACCCTAATTCAAGACAAAAACAAGCATGAAAATGATACACAAGCACCCCTAGGGTTATTCCACTTGGTTGCCTTTACAAAATGGCCATATTACGCATGTGAGGTATCTTAGCAAAAACAAGCAAATACAAGATCGTAGTCTCTCGATAACGCTATCTAAGTTGCCTTACAAATGATCTTAGTCCCTCAAAAATAATGCTAATATACCTTGCAACATTGCTAATCATGGTTATACGATGACCCACGCCCGTCCCGTTTACATCCAAAGATAGGGTTGCTTACCAAGTCAATGGTAAGACAACAATGTCAAAGGAAAAGAAAATGAACAAGAAAGACATTTGAGTAGGTAGATTGCTCTAAATTACTTGCTCCATTTCAAAACAAACATCCTTGCTATTTTCAAAACAAACACCTACACTTTCAAAAAATCTTACAAAACTTGAAAACATTTTCAAAAGATCAACATCTTTGTATACATTCTTACAAACAAGAATCATTACAAAGATTGCCTAAACAATGGCCTCTTTTACAAAATACTTTCAAAAACCACATTAAGCACAATTTCAAACAAAAAAAGCTAGTAATCTAGCAAGTAACTAAGAGCCCATAGAAAACCATAGCTGAAAAGGGTGCTAACACCTTCCCTTTTCATAATATACCCCCCAAACTCAAGAAACAATCTCAAAGGTGTTTCCTGTGCTTTTTCACCTTTCCTTTTGGATAAAATAAAAGTCGGTGGCGACTCTTGCTAACGGCGACATTTGCAATCAAACGCAAAACCCTCAAGTCAGTTCTCCCACCGTATCACAGGTTCAGTTGTGGAAATTTCAATAGCTCCATGGTTATCATAAATTGTCCTTTCAGACATTTTGTTATCAGAGAGAGAAATTGAATTAGGATGGATGATGGGTGAGTCATGGAGAGTGGTTTCTTTGTTAAAGAAGGCAAAATGTAGATTGGTATCAAAAGTTGAAAAATGAGAAGTTTGTGGAACTGATTTAGATGAGGTTAATAGAGATGTAGAAGTGTGGATTGGTTCTGATGAAATGATGGTAGTGAGAGATGGAATAAGATTTGGAGCAAAAGCTTGTCTGGTGGTGGTGGATTTAGAAATGATTGTTATTGTTGGTGGAACAGACACGTTTGTAGTTACTAGAATTTCAGTTGAAATGATATCATAAACATATGGGATATTTGTAACAGGAACATAAACAAAAGTGGTAATGGTGGATGATGGAATAGAAAAAGATGTAAAAGATGATGTTTGTGTGATGGTGGTTGGAATGGATGAGACTGCATCAATCATATTAGAAACAATTTTAGAAACAGGTAGATAAGTAACAATCACAAACTTACTTATTGTTTCTGGATAAGCAGCTAGAGTTACAGTCTTAGAAGTTCCATCTTCTTTTGCTTTTCAGGGTCAGAACCATCTGATCTTTCCTTCCTTTTCTATTTAGAACAATCAACTTCCTCAGTAGAATGTTTGGTGAAGTCGAAATTATACATATCGTGTCCTTCTCTATCCATTCTTACAACATATGCAGCCACATCAGTAAGGTTACCAGTCTTGGAGAATAGAGGAAAGTTGTCAATATGGATTCTTCTATTCTTTGTGACTTCAGTTGGCTCACCCAAGTGTTTCTTTTTAAGTTTTGGGATTATCTTCATGTTTCTCAAGGCTTGTCCATTAAATGGTTCTCCAATGCTAGGAATCAAGTATTCGGTGAACCTGGCCTCTTTTGTAAGAAAGTCTACCAATCCACTTTCTACAAAAATGTCAGTTAGAAGACGTCCACGTGGAATATTAGGAGAGACCTTTTTCTCTTGATTTGCAGTTGTTCTTGATTTTATGATAGCCTCCTTCAGGTGACTAAATAGAACAAAGGGAAGATTCGCCTTCTTTTTGGCAAGAAAATATTACAGCATGAACTGTTGGCTGGTGTTGAAATAATCTGAAGAGCTTGTTGAAACTCTAGGGTTTATGCAACCCAAAATGATCTTGTGCCAAATTCTCAAATTGTCATAAAGATCCTTACTTTTATATCTTTCTTATCAACGGTGTAATTTTTAAACATCAATTGACGAAGAGCATTCTTTTGAGAATTGGATCTAAACTCCATTCCAAACATACATTTTCTTTTCAAAAATTCTAGACCTAGAAGATCTGCAATAGACTTTTCTATGATGATTATTCTTTTACCAATCACATATGAGACAATGTGAAGATCATCACAGTCAGCATTCTTCCAAAAATCCTTTACTAAGGTTCCATAAATAGGACCATGTAGTCTTTGAAAGTAGTTTTCCCACCCTTGATCCTCTAACTCCTTTTTAATCTCACACCCATTTTCAGCAAGATTATCAAAATCAACCATGTATTCTCGAAGAACTACTAACTCAGATGGAGGAACGATGCAGTGAACTTGAAAAGATTTTTGAGTTATGTTGTGTTCATCAATAACCAACAGAGAAGATGAACCATTTACCATAGGAGAAGAAGAACTGGTTGGAGCGGTTGATGAAGACGGCTCAACAAGATTTAGGGCTTGTTCCATATCTTTAGCAAATTGAACAACTTCTTGTTGTTGAGTATTCAACATGTTGAAATGTTGAATATGATGAAAGTTGTTGACGAGGGGGTGATCTTCGATGAAGAGCGTTGATGAAGGTGGTGAACACAGAGAACTTGTTGAATAAGTTTGAGAGGAAAAAGATGGTTTAGGGTTTCGAAAGTGTGGAAGTGAAGTGAAGTGTGTGTTTTATAGTGTTTTAAAAGTGAGAGAAAAATAAATAATAAAAAATAAAAACATATAGATGTAATTATTAGGAGCATTAAATGAAAGTAATAATTATGATTTTAATCTGTTCCAAGAAAATTGTACACTGCTCATTGCATAGTTTAGATAGCGTGTGATGATTAAGCATAACCAAGGGTTACACATGTTAATCAATACATCTAACTAAGTGAAACTTTGATATCCTCATAGTATGGAAAACAAAAAATGTATCCATCTAATCAAAGATATTTTTGACCGAAACATCTTCTAATTACTGAGGTTCTGAAAGAAATATAATACCTTTGTTAAACTCAGAGTCTGGTATTCTTCAGAATGTTTAAACCCTGATCTCGTTCTGACTAGAGCATCTTTGTTTTTCTGGAGTTAGATCTTCAAAAAGAGATTATGATATTCTGCTTTTCTTTTGTTGAGGTTGATCAGAAGGAACAACAATAATATCATAAGTAGGGGATTCTGATTCTTTATCTTCTTGGGTTTTGTCCTTTGGTTCATCGAACATTATATTCACATCAATAGTTCCAGAGCCAATGATATTCCTTTTCTAATTGACTTCTGAAACTATCAAGACCTTCAGGCTTAAGTTCCAAATCCTGGAACATATGCCTTTCGCCTATCATGTGTTGCAAGCATCCATTTTCCAAGTGCCATAATTGGTGTTTCAGTTGCACCATCAAGAACATCTGCAACATTGATTATCTGATCTTTGAGTAACCATTTTCTAGGTCCTCTCTGGTTAGCAGTTCCAGAGGTTCTAACTCCCTTGGACTTTTGTGCAACAGGATAATCATGTGAAATTTGTGCATGATACTTTGGTTTATAGGTTTCCTTCTATGCCTATGTTTGTGCTACAGTAGTATCAGAACCTTCTTGTTCTGGAGATTTCAATTTTGTGCTAGCAAGCACAAAATGTTCAGAAAGAGGTTTTGGTATGATAATCAAAGTCCCATCATTTTTCTTTGATGGTCCTGAGTCTCCCAAGCCTTTGTTTCCATTTCTACTAACACCATAGATCATTGAAGCCATTTTGCTTCTATTTATGCTCTAAGCTAGGAAATATTGAAAAGCTCTATCATATCTGATTACTTCATCAGTAATAAATGTGGTAGAGATTATATCTTCTTCCAACCTAGAAACTTTACTTTTGAGAGCAAGAATTTATTTTTCTAAAACAAATAATTTTTCATTTAAATTTGAAATGTTTTGCTCATCATTAGTAGAGTTTTCAGAAGTAACTACAAACTTCTTTTTTCAGGGTTTTATATTTACTTAGAAGAGTTTGATACTTTCTCACCATTTCAGAAAAACAAGATTCAAGTTGAAAACGAGAAAGAGAAGCAATTACTCAGCTTCATCTACGGAGTCTGACTCATCATCTTTTGTCAGCTCACATTATAATGTTTCTTCATCTGTGTTGGTTCTGGCCATGAGTGCCACATTTTCACGCTCTTCATAAGAATCTTCATCTTATAATTTTGAATCATCCCATGTTGCCATGAGACTCTTCTTACATTTGTAAGTCTTTTTAGGCTTTTTGTCTTTCTTGAGCTTTGGGAAATTATTTTTGTAATGTCCAGGCTCGTTGCACTCATAACAAGTAACTTTTTTCCAGAAGAATTCTTCTGACCAGAAGTAGATTCACCTCTTCCATTAGTCCTTCTTTTACTTCTGAATTTTCTTTGTCTATGCTTCCAGATTTTACTGATTCTTCTAGATATCAATGAAAGTTCTTCATCATCTGAATTTTCTTTAGATTCTTTTGAATCTTCCTTAGCTTGATGAGTCTTTATTTTTCCATACTTAGACCTTATAGCCATAAACTTAACTGTTTTATAGGGTTCATCTTGATCAAGCTCAATATCATGACTTCTTAAAGAGCTAATAAGCTCCCAATAGAGGTGTTGTTCATATCCTTTGAAAGTTTCAAAGCAATTAACATTGGTCTCCATTCTTTAGGCAGACTTTTAATAGTGTTCTTAACATGATCTTATGTAGAGTAACCTTTATTCATAACCTTAAGTCCTTCCACAAGAGTCTGAAATCTTGAAAACATCATTTCCACAGATTCGTCGTCTTCCATCTTGAAGGCTTCTTACTTTTGAATTAAGGCCATAGCCTTTGTTTCCTTTACTTGTGCATTGCCTTCATGCGTCATCTGATAAGAATCAAAGATAGACTTTACAGTCTCTCTATTCGTGATCTTCTCATATTCATTGCATGAAATAACACTAAGCATGATAGTTCTTGCTTTGTAATGATTCTTGTAAACTTTCTTCTGAGAATTTGTCATTGCACTTCTTACAATCTTCTGACCTTTATCATCTACTAGGTGAGTGTAGCCATCAACTACCAAATCACATAGATCCACGTCATATGCCAAAAAGTAACTTTTGATTCTATCCTTCCAATAGTCGATTTTTCCCCATCAAACATAGGAGGTTTTGAACTATAGTAATATTTATCTTATCCCTATTATCAATAACGAAAGTAGGTGTAGCCATTGATTTTTCACACACACTGGATCGATACTTAACACTTTTAAGTGTTGATAAAAATGAAAAAAATTTATCTCCTTAGAACCGGAGTTCTTATGTCAATTGAAGGTGTGAAAAACATAAGAAAGGGGGGGGGGGGTTTATAGCGGTAGAAATTTTAAGACTAAGCCATTAGATTAACTTGACTCGCACAGATCAAAATAAAAATTGCCATCGCGCTTTATTGTTTCCAGAGGAATGAGGAAAGAGTGAATAACCCAAAAAAGAAGGGGAGAGAATCTAAGTTCAGGGGTTGGTTATGCAAAAGGAAGGTATTAGCACCCTAAACATCTATGGTATTCCACAAGAACCTCTTTGAAAATCTGTGTATTTTGACTATAAATGTTGTATAAAAATAGATTGTGGAGATGAGAAAAGAAGTATTTTTTATGATTTTTGTACCCGACGCAGTTGCGAACCTTTAGTGCCTACGTACCACCTTCCGAATAATAGGGGATCAGGGTACTCATAGTTTATCTTTAAATTTTTTAAAACAAGTGTGTTGGTTAATTTTAAGAGACAAGACATCATTGTCTTATCCGAGTGGAAGAGAATACTTACTACCCATGATTATGAGAAAAGAGAATTTGCATCATCTCAAAGTGGAGGATATGGCTTGGATTTTAAAATCAACAAAGCCTCGCTCAACACCCAAGTGGAAAATATCTCGCTTCACTATATATTGTAGAAGTATAGTAGTTCCCATCACTACAAGGATTGACAAGAGTCTAACCTTTTGAGAAAAAGTTTTAAAGGTTAAAATCCAAAATGGAAAAAATGTTTTGAATGAGATTGATTGACTTTTAGTCTTCTCACAAAAATGTTAAAGTATTGTTAAATTGTTTAAAGTTTGATTAAGAAAATATTTTGAAAATGCATGGACCTAAGTCCAAGTTTATTGCGAAAGAGGTTCAAGTTTTAAAACAAGAAGAGTTTTCAAAATGAGGGAGAATATTTTTTAAATTAAAGAAGGTAGGAGGAGATGAAGGGACTATCCTAAAGTATAAGGTATAAGCTAGGGAAAATAACTGTCTAACCAACAAGAAGCCGACACTTGACATAATGAGTCAGTGTAGAATTCCCATCCTTTGGATTTTGAAACCAAACAAGTAAAGATAATAAACTCTTAATAAAAACAAGCTTCAATTGTAATAAGTCTTCATAAAAACAATTGGGCAGAGAAACAACTGTATACAGATGAACTCCTGATCACAGACAAAGCATGTAATCACAATAACCTGCACACAACGCAAACAAACAACCCAATGTCTTGGGATAAACCCCGAGAACTCCAGACAAAATAACAGTTGAGGTCACAAGGTCCCAAGGTAGGTCAAGGTCTCTAATCCTAATTCTAAGAATTCCACAATCTCCATAATTCCAAGGATAGTAACCAATTAGTCCAAGTAACATTAAACTTTTTTATGGTTCAAGTTGATTATTAAGTATTTTCAAAAATAAAAAGAAAAGCTCAAGTGAGAAAAACAAAATGACATAAAGATAAATGCTCAAGTGAGCAAAGATGAAAATAGCATGAAATGTAAATGCTAAGATAAATGTGCTTAAAGTAAAGAGTATAAAGTAAAGGCATAAAATAAAGTCAATTGTTTAGAAGTTAGAGGTTAGGTTAATGACCAGCTTAAAACTTGCATTTTAAACTCATTAGAAGATTGCTAAAATCAAAGCCTCTCAACAACAAGTTTCATTTTCTTTTTTTCAAGTATATCATTCATTTCAAAATCTCAAGGCAAAAATAAATGATCAATGATGTTTAAGTGATTCACTTTGACAAAAGCTTATGGATATTCATTAGAGGATTGATAAGACCAAAGCCTCCTAACAATGAATCTCAAGTTTATTGGATCAAATTATTCAAATTAACATATTTGGGCTTACAAACATGGGTTTGGGCCATGAATGTTCATTTCTCGAATCGGGACAAAATTTAGCGCTATGTTAAGCAATCGTAAGTGGACATATGTAGAAGTCGTGCCTATTTTGAGGTCGGTCAATAGTAATCTATGTACCATATGTTTTAAGAAATAATATGTAAATAATTCTCCAATAACATTTAGCACAAGTAATAATGGGATAAGATGGAGAGGGAAGGGATGTGTTAGATGAAAATGGTTTCAAATATCATCAACATCATTCATCCATCTTGATGGATTTGGTTTTTCAACCTATCAACACCCAAGATCCAATGATGTTGAAGAATTTGTCCCAAAATTACTTCCAAGTCAATATCAAATTCCAAATCAAAAGTAAAACAAAAATTATGTACAAAAGTTCTCAATTACAAGCTTTAATCAAAAGCAAAACCCTGAATACATTCCTAACTCTAAATTAGATTTAAAATAATAAAGTAAATTGTAAAATTATGAAATTAAAACCCTAACTTCCTAAAGTGCTATAAAAGTCAAAAATAGAATTTAGAGTTCTTGGATAGAGGTGGAAATTGGATTTTAAAATATAAACTTTGAAACTAGCTAGCAAAAGGCTTAAACTAGAGATGTTTTGGAAAACAATTTATAAAAAATATGAAATCACATTTTAAAATTCCATAAAAATGATCTTAAATACCTTATCTTGTTCAAGCACTCTTAACAAATTCATCTCTGATTTTATAGGCATGGGAAGTCAGAAATTTTAATCAATTAGTGTGAATGATCAAACAAAACCCTAAAAAAGGAAATTAATTTTAAAATTAATCAATTTAATCTAAAGTTCAAATAAATTTGGTCTAAGATAACCTAAATGTTATGAAAATTCTAAGGATCATTAATATATTTTTCTTGAATTTTATCCCAAAAGAAAGAATTAAATGAAAATTATTTACACAAACCAACAAAAAAGACAAAGAAAAGATGATATGTCCAACAAATGATTTAATTTCTAACTCAAGAATTTTATAAAATAGGGAAAAAATTATTTTTAAGAATTAGACTCAGAGAGGTGTTAGAAAATATTTTTTTATAATTTTTTGATTTAGTAGAAATAGGAAAATAAAATTTCAAAACTTAAAAGAATATTAAAACCCTAATTACCTACATGAATTTATTTAATCAAGAAAAATGATTAAAAAATGAAATAAAAATCAAACTATGGAAATATATTTAAAAAGGAGTTTAAAATATTTTTGTATTAATTTTTGAAGTGAGAAAAATATTAAAAGAAAATTTGAGAAAACAAAGAAAATTTAAAAAAATATAAAGGCTTATTACACCTGCTTTTCTTAAAATGCGCTGTAAAATGAGGCAAGAACATGTTCAATAGAAAACAACAACGTAGTCATCCCTACCAAAATACCAAAACCTTTCTATTTTTCAGTTTTGAAACCAAACTTTCAGATCAAAATATCTCACGTGTTTCTTTATGAAAATCAAATATGCAAACATGAAAGTTCAAGATCAAAATGTGCTGAACACGATGGTATCAAAATTTTTATGAAATGATGCATTGGTGATAGAGAGAATTGCGCGCGAAAATTGCTACATGAACACGGTTGTGATTTGGACATTTCAACAAACAAATTTCAACTTCAAATTTCTCCTTCAATTCTCCACCAAATTAAACGATCCAAAAATCAAAATTCATCACAAACATGCAAGGAACATGAATATGCTAATGGATTTTTCAAAAGGCTTATGGATTAAGAATAAGTGTAATCTATAGTTAAGAGAGAGAGAAAATATGGAGCATCTACCTTGTGAACGGATTTGTTGATGCTTTAACTCAAATAAAGAGCAAATAAATCAGAGATGATTGACTTGAAGATTCAAAGATAATCAATGGAGAGAGATGCGGATGAAGCTTAAAAATTGGAGGGAGCTTGCTTATGAATCAAAGAGAGAAGAGGAAATATGAACTTGCAAAGAGATAAGAGTTTCGTGTGATAGATAGAGAGATAGCTTGTGTAATTTCTTTTGTCCAACCCTTTCAATTGAATCAAGGCTTGCTTTTATAGAGTGAGAAATTGATAAGAGGGTAGAAAAGAGAAAATAAAAATGAGAGTGAGGTAGTGAGGTGTGTGGCACGTTTTATGTTTGCTAATGACTTCTTGGGTGTCGTTTTGAATAAGTGCACAAAGCATGTGCATATAAGTTGGCATGCCCTTGCTTGGTTGATGCGAATCCCAAGCATTTTCATGCAAATTTTACCAAAACCATGATCATGTCTTTACCTCCTTATATCTCTCTCCATAGTGCATGAATCATAACAAAGTATGAATAAAAAATGGAGAGGAAATTACATACTCCAACTTTGATGTTCAAAATTTTTCATAACTAAGCTTGAATCAATGAGATAATTGGCTATGAAGGCATGCTCGTGAATTGTTTGATGAAATGTCAAGCCTGACTGGGCATTCCATGCGCGCGACATGCCTTGTGCTGGGCAAGATGACAACTTGAAGCTCCAAATCCTAAGAATCATATCTCTTTCTACACTTGACCATTTGAGATGATTCTTGACCAAAAATTAAGATCAAACTTTAAACTTCAACTTTGATGTTTCCAACTTTTTGATTTGAGCTCAAATGGACATTCAAAATTAATCATGAAGAAGTCAGATTTTGTGCATATTTGGAATTTTCACTAAGTGTCCAAAATTTTCCAAGTTCCATAACTTTTTTCCTTTCACTTTTTGGACTTGAGGAATTTAATACAAAGTTGAAGAATTTTGTATCCTCTTTCCAAGCATGTAAAGTTTGTGCATTTTCAATAAAAATTGAGAAAGTTATGACCAATCAAAATTCAGTACTATGAACACCTGGAAAAAATTCAAAATTTCAAATAACTTCATTGACAAGTTATCTCCAATTCACACTTCAAACTTGATTTTATGCCACCATTGACCATAAAATATGAAAATAGGGACATTGAATTGATAGTTAACCAAAAGTCCCCTTGGTCAACAGTTGACTTTGGTTGATTTTTGATAAAATGACCAATTTACCCCCTTTTGTCAATTGAGCCATTCCAAACCCAAATTGATGATCAAATTTCCAATCATAGATGCTCATGAACATGCTGAGAAACATGGAATCAAGTATTTCCCAAAAATTCGTAAATTTCTTGATTAAATTCCAAACCCTAGTTTTTGGTCCTCTATGCTAGGAGATGGCAAGGTATATGCAATTGTTCCATTACCTACAAGATGACATTCAAAAAGACATATACACATATTTTGATGTTATTCAAAAGGATATATGTACAAGATACACAATTCAAGGTGCTTAGTGATCCCTCATGGACAAACCTAAAGATAGGATGAAGCAGGAGAAGTACTCAAAACCCTAATGTGTGATCTTGTTGCATTGTTATGGTATGAGATGATAGAGGAATCTTAGGGGCAAAAATTGGGGTACAACAGTTTTCCTTATTTAAGTGTCTTCTATCCAAAGATGTGAAGGTTAAAATCTTTGTGTTGACGTGATTGAAGATACTTAAATATAAAACAAGCCCTATTTTTGGCCCTAAGATTGCCATGCAATGCTTATGATTATGAATGCAAATGAACAAATCCAAAAAGTGGCACCAAATACCAATGGGGATGTAGTAAATAAAACCAGGATCAAAAAGAAAAAACCCGACCAGGAAAATAAATCACTAGTGAAAAAAGACTAGACTCTACTGGGGTAAAGCCCAAAGAGGAGATAAAGCATCATCAACTCAAAGATTGAGGAGATAAAGTAAAGGATAAAAGTGATCGACAAATGACTACAAGCTATCCACTCACTGAGGAGATAGGAAAAAAGTAATGTCGACCCACCGGGGAAAGAAGTGGCAAGATAATACCGGTAAATATCAATATTCGGGTAGGTAATACATGATTAGCATCAGTACTTATGACTGGAAAGAAAAAACTTCTTCAGAGCAAAGTGAAACCCAACGACGAACTATCTCCCACAATGAAGAGAATACCATCCATCGAAAAAAGATCTTAACAACGAACTATCTACCATAATGAAGAGACTAACATTCACCGCTGTAAAACCTCAGCAATGAACTATCTCCCATAATGACGAGACTACCATCCATTGGAGAAAGATCTCAACAACAAACTATCTCCCATAATCACGAGACTACCATTCATCGGAGTAACAAATCTCAATAACAAACTACCTCCCATAATGACGAGGCTACCATTCATTTGAGTAACAAGTCTTAACAACGAACTACCTCCCATAATTTCGAGGCTACCATTCATTGGAGTAATAAATCTCAGCAACGAACTACCTCCCATAATGACGAGGCTACCATTCATTGGAGTAACAAATCTCAACAACGAACTACCTCCCATAATGACGAGGCTACCATTCATTGGAGTAATAAATCCCAACAATGAACTACCTCCTATAATGATGAGGATACCATTCATTGGAGTAACAAATTTGAATCTTCTCGGGGAACTAACAGACTCATTGGGGAAGTAAAAGTTGCTCAAATAAAGAGATCAGCCATTTGTTGTTATGAGAAGGAATTTCAATAATGATTTCTTGGGGAAAGAAATTGGAATTCCTGGGGAAATAAATATGGATTCCTGGGGAAAGAAATATGGCTTCCTAGGGAAAGAAATATGGCTTCCTGGGGAAAGAAATATGGCTTCTTGGGGAAATGCCAATATATTCCTATTGAGGAGCTAAAGTCTTCTCGTGCCAAAATAAATGCACATTCTCAAACCAGGGCTCAAAGCTTATAGAAATCAAAATAATAATGTTGTTGGGGACCATATATTCAAAACAGAAATAAACCGGAATGAATCAGGAAACCAAAATAACACCTCATGAGAAATAAAGTCAAGAGGGAATCACGTTCTATCCAGACAAAGAGCTATACCAGGGAGGCTGAAGCAAAATTCCTCCATGAGGGATAACTCAGTGGAAAAATTGATAGGATATACACTTTCTGCTTATGGTTGACACTCTATTGGAGAGAGGATGACCACAACTCCGCAAAATAGGTAAATATGCCAACAAAATATAGTGAATTCAAACGAGTAATGATTTGCTAAATTCAACTATGCATGATGTATGTATGAATGTATGAATGTATGAATGTATGAACGTATGAATGTTATCATGTATATGCTGACAAAATAGACACACAACACCGGGAATAACCAGACAAAACCAACTTGGGTAAAGTCAATACTCGGCTAAATCACATCCAGGATGAAAATTTCATAAGAAAGTAACCAACAACTGAGGAAATAAATTTCTATTTCACGGATTTACTCCACTGTGAAGGAACATAATCCAAAAATAATCAAATCTTAACAATAAATCAGTACAAATATAGGGATATAACATCCTCATTCAGGCTTCACCGAAGAATATCACACATACTTCGATGGGGAAAACAAATGTTTCAAGGTCTACACTTCTACTAGGGATTACAATATTGATTTCAATAGGGTAGATGAAAACCACATCATTGAGATATCAACTTAGGATCTCATATCGACTTCTTTTTGGAAGGAAACACCACATCATCGAGAAGATCCCCAAAATACATTTTTCAAAACCAACGGTGATAATTGCAACCACTTCTCTGGGGAGAAATTATGAAACTTCATGGGGATAGCAATTTTCAGGGAGACATGTTATCTTAGCCTTACTTGGGGGATCTAAGAAGTTAAACAATACAGTAAGAAATAAAAATTAAGGGGATTTTAAATCATACCCAGCACTTTGCAGGAGAAAACCCAAAAAGTTGACAACTGTTTCAACACTTCTTAGAAAAGATATTGCCTTTGTCTGGTTTTCTGGGCAACAAACAACAACAATAATGCTAGAACTTCAAAGGGCGATGTTTTGCAAATGATTCCATCTCAGCACACAAAGGAAAAAGGGGCCTTCGCCATAGGAGCGAAGTCCTTACTGGGGAATCTGGGATAGAGACTTCATACCATGCAAACCCATAATCAAAATGAACCAGGACCTGGCTGGGGAAAATGGGATCACAAACCCAACGCCGCGCCATACATCAATTGGTATCATCTTCAATTATCTGAGAAGTACATGAAGATCATACGCATACCAAAAAGAGTAATTTGGGATAACCTTCATGGAAAATGCATACTTCCAAAATTTCAGAGTTCGTCCATCCTTGAAGTCACTATTTTTGTTCTCCCTGAGTCACAAAATCTAAAGTAAAAAGTAATTTGTAAATTCTTTTCAAAAGAACAATTTTGTTATTTAATATTTTTGCTTTGAAAATTACTACCAATACTAAATGAAGTCTTTGTAAGCAGAATAAAATAAGAATTACAAAGAATTGGATAAAAGCTCAAACTTTATTAATAGAATGGTAGTCTGCCAATGGTGAGACTCCATAGATGATTACAAAGTTTGGAAAATGGTAATATATTGGAAAAGATACATTGAAATACAATGACCATTATTCTCCCTAACAACTTTAAATTCTTGAGCAGTGACTTCTGTTGAAGTATGGTGAGGATCCAAGAAAATTGTTGCTTCAATGATCAAGTCTTGTCTGACGCAGTTAGTTGCCATGAAATCCCTAACTTTTTCCGAAGTTGCCCTTGCGGGTTTTCAACCTAGCGGGAGAATTTATTCTGTTTATGTCTCTAATTTTTGTCTAGACTTCCCTTTCGGTTTTTCAGCCTACCGAGATGCTCCTTTTTGCCTAAGCCTCCCTTTTGAGTTTTCAACTTAGCGAGAACTTCTTTTATTTATTTAGGCGAAGTATTTCTTGACTGCATCAGTATTCACGGCACGTGGGAACTGCTCGCCATCCATAGTTTCAAGGATCAATGCACCGCCAGAGAAGGCTTTCTTGACAACATATGGGCCTTAAAAATTAAGAGTCCACTTGCCCCTGGAATCAGCATTAAAATACATGATCTTCCTGAGCACGAGGTCGCCTTCTCGGAATTCACGAGGTTTGACCTACTTATCAAAAGCCTTCTTCATTCTATTTTGGTATAACTGACCATGACACAAGGCCGTCATTCTCTTCTCTACAATCAAATTCAATTGGTCAAACCTGTTCTGGACCCATTCAGCCTCTGACAACTTGGTTTCCATTATCACACGTAAAGAGGGAATCTCAACCTCAACGAGGAGCACTGCTTCCATGCCATACACAAGAGAGAATGGGGCTGCCCCTGTTGAAGTACAGACAAATGTTCGATAACCGTGGAGAGCAAAAGGGAGCATCTCATGCCAGTATTTATAAGTAACAACCATTTTCTAGATGATCTTCTTGATATTTTTATTACAAGCTTCAATAGCCCCATTCATCTTTGGCCTATAGAGAGATGAATTGTGGTGGACAATCTTGAATTCTTCACAAAGTTCTGTCATTATTTTGTTATTCAGATTTGAGCCGTTGTCGGTGATTATCCTTCTTGGCACACCATACCGACATATGAGATTTTTCTTGATAAAGCGCACTACCACCTGCTTAGTAACATTAGCATATGAAGTTGCTTCCACCCATTTGGTGAAGTAGTCAATTGCCACCAAGATAAAATGATGCCCATTTGATGCCTTTGGTTCAATCATTCCGATCATGTCAATACCCCACATAGACAAAGGCCACTAGGAAGAAATAACATTAAGAAGTGTCAGAGGCACATGAATTTTGTTAGCATAAATCGGGCATTTATGGAACTTCTTTGAAAATTTGTAACTGTCAGATTCCATTGTCAGCCAATAATAACCTGCCTTAAGCATCTTCTTTGCCATCGAATGTTCATTGGCATGAGTACCAAAGGAACCTTCATGAACTTCATGCATCAACATGTCTACTTCGTGTCTATCCATGCATCTGAGCAAGACCATGTCATAATTTATTTTGTATAGCACATCTTCATTGAAAAAGTTACCTGTCAACCTTCTCAACATCTTTCAATCATTATTTGACGCACCAGTCGGGTATTCCTGAGTCTGGAGAAAATGTTTGATATCATAATACCGAGGTTTCTCATCTGACATTTCTTCTGTTACAAACACATGAGCCAGTATTTCCAAATGTTGTACTGTGATACGAGGCACATCATTCTAAGTATTTACTTGATACATAGAAGCCATAGTTGCCAAAGCATTCACCATTTGATTTTCATCTCTGGGATATGATGGAATTCAACTTTGTTAAAGAAGGGTAATAATATTCTAGCATAGTCTTTGTAAGGGATCAAGCTAGGGGGACGAGTATCCTATTCTCCTTTAATCTGATTTATTACCATAGTTGAATCGCTATACACATCTAGAACTTTGATTCTAAGATCAATGGCCTCCTTGATACCTATGATACAAGCCTCATATTCTGCCATATTATTGGTACAACCAAATGTCGGCCTTGTAGTAAAAGGAATGTGTGATCCATGAGGAGTGATGATCACAACACCAATTCCTTTCCCATAAGCATTCACAGCTCCGTCAAATACCATACCCCACAGAGATTCAGGATTAGGACCTTCCCCAGGCAAAGGTTCATCACAATCTTTTGTTTTCACGAACATCACATCGTCATCAAGGAAATCATATTTAACAGACTGATAATCATCAACCAGTTGGTGAGCAAGATAATCTGCTAATACATTGCTTTTTATAGCCTTATGAGTACGATATTCAATATCATATTCAGATAATAACATCTGCTAATGGGAAATTCTCCCAGTAAGAGAAGGATTTTCAAAAAAATACTTAATTGGATCCATTTTGGAAATCAACCAAGTGGTATGATTAAACATATATTGCCGTAACCGCTTTGCCGCCTAGGCCAGAGCACAACATGTCTTTTCCAGCATAGAATACTATGACTCGCAGTTAGTAAACTTCTTGCTGAGATAATAAATGGCATATTCCTTCTTCCCTTTTTCATCTTGTTGTCTCAAAATACAGCCCATAGAATTATCTAACATTGTCAGATACATGACCAATGGTCTTCCACCAACAGGCGGGAGCAAGATAGGAGGTTCAAGCAGATACTCTATAATACTTTCAAATGCCCTTTGTCAATCATTTGTCCTCACACAACCTTGATATTTGTTTAACAACTTAAAGATCGGTTCACACGTTGCAGTCATATGGGAAATAAATCTAGAAATGTAATTCACACGTCCAAGGAAACCTCTAACTTGCTTTTCAGTTCTTGGCGTTGAAATTTCTTGAATTACTTTGACTTTAACAGGGTCAACTTTAATTCCCTTTTGGATGACAATGAAACCTAACAATTTCCATGATCGGACACCGAAGGTGCATTTGTTTGGATTCAAGTGGAGACGATACTTCCTCAAACGCTGAAACAATTTCAATAAATCTTCTATATGCCCTTCTTCAGTCAGGGATTTGGCAATCATATCATCAACATATACCTCAAATTCCTTGTGCATCAGATCATGGAATAGGGTTGTCATAGCCCTCTGGTACATTGCACCAACGTTCTTTAACCCGAAGGGCATCACTCTGTAACAGAATGTTCCCCAAGGTATGATAAATGTGGTTTTTTCCATGTCCTCAGGAGCCATTCTAATTTGATTATATCTAGAAAATTCGTCTGTGAACGAGAATACTTTGAATTTTGTTATATTGTCAACCAACATATCAATATGTGGCAATTGGAAACCATCTTTTGGTCTAGCTTTATTTAAATCTCTATAATCAACGCACTGCGAAATTTTCTGTCTTTCTTTGGTACTGGGACAATATTGGCAATCCACTAAGGGTACACTGATGTCACAAGAAAACCGACATTAATCTTCTATAAAACTTCTTCTTTAATTTTCATTTCCATATCAGGGTGAGTTCTTCGCAATTTCTGCTTGACTGGCGGGTACTCTGGCTTTAGCACCAAATGATGTTCCACAATATTAGTATCCAAACCAGGCATGTATTGGTATGACCAAGCAAAGATGTCTACATAATCTTTCAACAATTCAATCAACCTGCTCTTTACATCGGGATGCAACAATGCTCCAATCTTGAATTCTCTTGGATCTTCCTCTGGACCCAAATTGATTGTCTTCAACGGCTCTTTATATGGCTAAATGGAACTTTCCTCACTCTCAAGCAACTGTGAAACCTCCTATGGAATCTCATCATATTCTTCTTCTTCGGTCCAATACACAGGGTATTCAAAGTTGGTAGAGGGTGTAGGGTCATTATATTCAATAGGCTTTTAAATTAAT
Source organism: Vicia faba (assembly GCA_948472305.1). Classification (NCBI taxonomy): domain Eukaryota; kingdom Viridiplantae; phylum Streptophyta; class Magnoliopsida; order Fabales; family Fabaceae; genus Vicia; species Vicia faba. Next base: position 163,550 of record CATIWC010001011.1, read on the forward strand.
CTGCACATGTGATTTATGATTTCTTTTAGAAACGGGAACATATAGCAAGTGATTATGCAGATTTATTTAAAATTATTATTCATTTTGAAAGGTTTTTTCTGATTACCATTTTCTAATAAAAACAGAAAATAAAAACACAATTTAGGAATCAAAGACAACTTTATTATTAATTTTAAAGATCAAAGCAACAGATAAGCTCGTACAATATCAACTTTCACCTTGGGCATAGTGATAGCTTTTTGAAAAGATTAAAAAAAACAAATTACTTTGAGATATGAATGCAAGAGGGAACATCAATAGTGACCCAGTTCTGGACTCTGACTCCATGCGTCATGTAGTTCGGCATCTCCTGCACTTCTTCATCCTCCACAATAGCATTGATCTCAGAAACAGTTGGGTGAAGATAACCTCCAATATAAAAGATATCCTGATATTCGCCCAAAGCAGACTTCAACTTCATACTCTCACCTTTATCATTCTTCGTAGAAAATCCCAAACCAGCTATATTCTTGTTCATCGGTGGATCAACAATCTGTCCCCATACTTTGCTAGGGTCATTACGTACAACCTGTTGAGCATCTTTAAATGAAGCTATAGAATTCTCATTCTCCCTTACATTATCAACGAATAAAGCTTCGAACTGAGTTCCAACAGTGGCTTCATCTACTTCCACAACACTGAAAGAGGACAAATGAGATATTAACAATGCTTGCTCTCCATTTATGATGAACACCTTTCCTTCACGCACAAACTTCAGCTTCTGGTGTAAAGTTGAAGTGACAACCCCTGCCTCGTGTATCCATGGTCGTCCCAGTAAACAGCTGTAAGCGGGCACAATATCCATAACTTGGAAAGTAATCTGAAACAAGTATGGGCCTATGTGAATAGGCAAATCTACTTCCCCGATAATAGACTTCCTTGATCCATCAAAAGCTTTTATAATTATGCCACTCGGGCACATGGGAGTTCCTTGATACTTCAGCTTTATAAGCGTGCTCCTTATTATGACATTTAGAGCGGACCCATTATCAATTAGCACATTTGACAAAGAATCGTTCTTACAATTCATGGAGATATGGAGAGATATATTATGATTCCTTCCTTCGTCAGGCAATTTGTCATCATGGAAAATTATATTATTACAGGATGTAATATTTCCTTCCACACTTCTGAATTGGTCTAATGGCATATCACTTTCCATGAAATCTCGATCCAATACTCTCATTAAGGACTCCCTGTGAGCAGAAGAGTTAATCAGCAAAGCTAGAATAGATATCTTTGATGGTGTCTGTAAAAATTGGTCTACGATCCTATAGTCGCTCATCTTGATAATATTCAATATATCATCCACATCTTTCTCCAGAGTAGCACCACTGGGTTCCCCCACTGCTTTCTTAGTTTCAACACTTTCAAAAACCTTCTTATCAGCGTTAACATTCCCTAGAATGACAGGTGCGAAAACACGACCACTGCGGGTCACTCTAATGGCCTCAGCAATATTCTTGACATCAGGCAAAGGTTGGATGGGAACTTCCACACCATCCTCCAAGATTGTAGAATTGTATTTGTATGGTACGACCTTGTCTGATTCGTAAGCAACAGGGCCCGACAAGAAAATCACCACTAGATCAACAACTGGCTTGCTACAGTACTCAATCTCTATAGGGGCGGGATCATTGAAACACGACACAATAACATTCACCCCTTCTTCAGAATACTTGGTCATTACAGAATCATTGCTAGAGAATATTTCTTCACCTGAGGAAAAGAATTTATCTGCAGAAGTATATTCATCATCTGACATAGTCTCGGCCAAATAATCTTTAATCACGTTAATCTTGTGGTAATCATCTCTGTTACCAGAAATCTTAATAGCACCATTGTCCAACAATAACTGAATACCCATTCTCATAATGGAACAACCACGAGAATCTCTGCAGCATATCCAGCAAGATCCATAATGGTGTTCTACTTGACCATCCATGTGGGATAAGGTAGCATGCAATTGCACCAAACCATCATTCATATGGTTCACATTAAAGATCCGGAATTCTCCAGGACATCCAAAGACCATGTTCACATCTTCCTCATATTCTGCCCTAGGCCTGATTATATGAATGAGGCCTTCATCCATCATTTCCTGGAGATCAGCCTTTATCTTATCACACCCTTGTATAGCTGTACTACAAATACTACTGTAATACGGTGGGATAATTGACTTGTTTTGTGTTTGATCGCAATTGTCGCGGATAGGAAGAGTCGCCACCGACTTTTCTTTTATCCAAATAGGAAAGGATGAAAAGAACAGCAAAGACCTTTAGATATGTTTTCTTGAGTTTCGGGGGTAGGTTATGAAAAGGGAAGGTATTAGAGCCCTTTTCATCCGTAGTTATCTACGGGCTCTTAGCTGCTTGCTAGATCACTTTCTTTGTTTGAAAGTGTGCTTTGTGGTGTGGGTTTGAAAAATATTTTGAAAATGTCTTTGTAATAATTCTCGTCTCTATAAGAATGCATACAAAGTGTCTGTTTTGAAAATAGTTCAAAGAGATGTTTGTTGTGGAAGATGTTTTTTGAAAGTGATTTTGGAAAGTTCCTTTGTAATGATTCTCGTCTCTATAAGAATACGTACAAAGTGTTTTGACTTTTGAAAATGTTTTAATTGAAAGTGTTGGTGTGAAAATGGTTTTTTAGTTGTGAAAAAGCAAGCAACTACGAGCGTCCTACCTACTCGAAAGGTCTTTGTTCTTTTCCTCCTCCTTTAGATGTTGCTATCTTACCATTAATTTGGTAAGAAGCCTCATCGTTGGATGTGAAGGGACGGGCGTGGGTCGTTTGTATAGTGATAAAAGGCAACCTATGAGACGTTTTACCAATTTTTGTTTAGGGACTAGATCATTTATCGAAGGCAACATCGAGGGACATCGAGCGACTACGATCTTTTTATCGAGGGTCTTTGCTAAAACACCCATATTCGAGGGACATGACTATTTTTCGAGGTAGCAAGTGAGATTACCCTAGAGGTGCATGTGTGAATAGTGTGTTTGATTGCGTGCATTTTGTCGATGATTAGGGTGGTCTACTTGTTGGTTTTATCTTGCCATACACCCTAATTACTAACATTTATGAAAGCAATAAAAATGCGCTCAATAAATGTCCTACGCTATTACATATTTTTGGAGGATGGGGTATACAAATGTACAAGTGGGGGTTGCAAAAAATAAAAGTCCTAATTATTACAACCATATTGTATAGCAAGAAAATGTGAATATATAGAAAATATAAAGAAAAAAATAGTGTAAAAAGAGATAAAGAAAAGGCATCATGGATCATAGGATGTGCCTTTCGATTCTCCCTCCTTTGCCTTCTTTCGATTGGGGTCTGTAACCAGTGTGAGTCGAAGTTTGTAACCTTCGATTCACATCACCTTCTTTTTTCTATTTGCAGCTGTGAAGCAGTAAGGGGCGAAACCTAAGGCTTGGATTCATGCAAACTTTTTTCTTTCATTTGGGTCTGTACAGCTTAGTCTCTTGCTTGAAGGAAAACAAACCAAAAGGGCCAGAAACGAAAAAATGCGCAAGAAGGTGGAAACAAAAACAAACCAAAGGATAATAATGATGTTTAAAACTAAAGGAAATTGTTATTTACATACTTGAAACGAAAGGGTTAAGGTCAAGGTGAATTACCATAGATGTGAAGTTGGTGCCTCTAGACCTTGAGTGATTGAACTGGATGCTCTGGGGTTCGAAGGGAAGAAACAAGTGTTGTGTTTCTAATGTTGGATTCGAAAGAAGGAACCAAGTGCTGGGTTGGTGTTTCCCCGGGTTCTGGATTCAAAAGAAAGAACCAAGTGTTGGGTTGGTGTTTCCCTATGTTCTGGATTCGAAAGAGAAAAGAAACATGTGTTGTGTTTCTACTGGATTCGAAGGAAAAAAAAGGAACAAGTGTTGTGTTTCTTTATTTCTGGGTTTAAGAGTGTGTGAAGTGTTTTCTCCTTTCTTTGCCTTGTTAGAAAATCTTTCTCTAGCCACCAAAAGTCCTCTTTATATGTGTGATCGAACCTCTTATTTATAAATGAAGTTGGCTGAGGTTTGGGGAGGGGGGAACAAAATAAATTTGAACAAATTGGGTAAGTTGTTCTTGTAGTCTTCGAGGTGCAGTTTTTGTATGCCAATTTGTTGCAAGTATGGGAGCAGCATAGCAGGACTGTTTTGCAGCAGTTTTAGAGCGTTGTGGCCAGTGCAGCAGGCTTGGACTTGGAAGCACATAGGACTCTGGCCAGCAAGCATCTTTGAATATTTCACCCTTTTGTTTTGACCTCGTAGGTCCAACCTTCAACCAGAACCTCTCTTCAGACAACAATATTTTCTTCCACCCAAAGTGTGTCCTTCGAATGGATCATATGTGTATCTTTTGAAGGGGCCAAATATGTGTCCTTCGATTAGACCATATGTGTGTCTTTCGAAGGGACAACATGCATCACTTGTGTGCACCACTTGAAATTCTTTGAATGGGCCACAAAGACATGTATTTTGAATGGGACACCCAGACATGTCTTTCGAATGGGACACCCATTGTGTGCCATAGTGTGCCATAGTGTAGAAACTATGTGTGATCGAAACAGACTGTTTCCAAGAGAAATATTTCCCAGTCGAAGCTAGCGTGAAAATAGCCAACGCTTTGTGAATCAAATCAAACCTTCAGAAGGCCATTTCCTTCTAAATCAAAGGAAGCTTTCAGAAAGTCATTGCCTTCTTAATCAAAAGAAGCTAGTAGGAAGCCATTAACTTTTGAATCGAAGGACACCAACAGGAGGCCCTTGTCTTCTGAATCGAAGGAAGTTGTTTCAAAGGGAAAGAATGCACAGTCGAAGCTAGCATGAAGATAACCATTTGTTCAATCGAAGCTTGTATGAAGCAAGCATGCAAGAGGCCATTGCCTCAATCGAAGCTTGGGAATTTGAAGCAAGTTTGAAGGAGGCCGGATGCCCAATCGAAAGCTGGTGAATCAAGCTTACATGGAAGGAGGCCATTTTCCAGATTTTGAATTCGAACTGTTGTTTGCATTCACTCCTTTTGATCTGCTTTGTACTTATGCAAACTTGAGCTTTTGAAAATATTTGTGAGATATATCTTGAGAAATTGAGAGGGAAAACTTTGGGGTACAACAGCTACCCATGTTCAATCTTCTTAAACCTGAAGAGTTAGATTGGCGAGTCCTCCATTTGTACCCCTAAGGTGGAAGATGATTGAACACTAGAGTGCCCAGAAATTTGCACTCAATGATGTGGTGGTAGATTGTGTAGGGAATGAGCTTAAAGATTCCATTTGGAGAGATGATGGAGAGTTATCAGAGATGGGTTTACAGATGCCATGCAAAGGTGATTGTTGATAAAAATTAGACTAAGTCTAAGTTTGACTGTATCTTGAAGAAATATCAGGATAAATCTTTGGTTGTTTTAAATCTGAAGGATATGCTAGAACGGACCCGTGTTAAGCTGTGTCTAGAAATGTATTAGAAGGAATATGTTTAAGATTGCTTTATGATGAGCCTGTGTAGGGATGCTTTCGGAGATATATGAGAGGGAAGCATGGGTAGGGCTTCTTCAGGATGAATCCATGTGAAACTTCATCTGGAATTTAAGAGAAGGAACCTGAGTAGGGGTGGTCATGATGAGTCCGTGTGAAACTTCATCTGGAAATGTATGAGAAGGAACATGGGTAGGTTGCTTCAGGATGAGTCCATGTGAAACTTCATCTAGAAACGTATGAGAAGGAACCTGGGTAGGGTTGCTTCATGATGAGTCCGGGTAAAATTGCATCTGGAAATGAGAAGGAACCTGGGTAGGGTGGCTTCATGATGATTCCGGGTAAAACTACATCTGGAAATAAGAAGGAACCTGGGTAGGGTTGCTTTATGATGAGTCCAGGTAAAACTACATCTGGAAATGAGAAGGAACCTGGGTATGGTTGCTTCATGATGAGTCCAGGTAAAACTGCATCTGGAAATGAGAAGGAACCTGGGTAGGGTTGCTTCATGATGAGTTCGGGTAAAACTGCATCTGGAAATGAGAAGGAACCTGGATAGGGTTGTTTCATGATGAGTCCGGGTAAAACTGCATCTGGAAATAAGAAGGAACCTGAGTAGGGTTGCTTCATGATGAGTCCGGGTAAAACTGCATCTGGAAATGAGAAGGAACTTGGGTAGGGTTTCTTCATGATGAGTTCGGATAAAACTGCATCTAGAAATAAGAAGGAACCTGGGTAGGGTTGCTTTAGCTGGTCGAGTAGATAGTTATCCTATCTTGTTTCAGGTATTAATCTATAATAAGTCGCTCACAGATAATTGTCCTATCTTTCTTCAGGTATTAATCTGGAACTTGCTTTTTGTTGACCATAGAGATAGTTGCCCTGGCTTGTTTCAGGAATTAATCTCTGACCTTTTTGAAAGAAAGATAGTTTCCCCAGCTTGTTTCGGGAGTTAATTTTCAATCAGTTCATGTAGATAGTTGTCCTATCTGGTTTCAGGTATTAATCTATAATCAGTCGTTCACATATAGTTTTCTTGTCTTGTTTCAGGTATTAATCTGGAACTGTTTTTATTGGTCATTGAGATAGTTGTCATGTCTGGTTTCAGGTATTAATATCTGACCTTAGCGAAAGAAAGATAGTTTTCCCGTCTGATTTCGGGTATTAATCTTCAATCTGCTCATGTAGATAGTTGTCCTCTTTGGTTTCAGGTATTAATCTATAATCAATCATTCACAGATAGTTTTCATGTCTTGTTTCAGGTATTAATATGGAACTTGCTTTTTGTTGGCCGTAGAGATAGTTTCCCTGGCTTGTTTCAGGAATTAATCTCTGACACCTTTGAAAATTGTTGATTATAGCTATATGTTGATTGATCTTGTAAGTGTTTAGTTATTGGCATGTATTTTTGGTAAAACCAGGTGTGTGAATGTCATGACTGATGTCATAACATTCTGGGTTATTAGGTACTTTATGCAGAAAAAGAATGGCATACAGTAGCTGCTCATTATGAGTGTGTATCTGAGCATTTTGCAATGATCACATTTATTACATTCTACCAAAATCAGTAAACAGGATTTCTGTTGTCATAACCAATGTTAAGACATCCTGTACTGATCTAACAGTTATGCAGTTTGGTTAATTCTGAGATTTTTCAGGAATTTGGTTCATACATTCCAGAACAGAATCCCACGTGGACTTTAGGTTAACTTAGCTCAACCCTAATCTGGTTGATAAAGTCTTGTGACCAAGTCTTGAGGTTAACCCTAATTAACCCTAGCTTTTCGTGGAAGCCCTAACTGAAGAAACAACTGCATATATATTCAACAGGAAGGCTGTTGGGAAAATTAACTCTTTGACAGAAGATCAACTAGGGGCTGTATAGTTTTAACTACTGTAATCCAAGCAAGTATCATTGTGATAAGTGACTTGGAGTAGGTTTTGATTGTAAGGGTTGTGTATCACTCAAAGCTTTGAAGCACGAGTGTTTGTGTCACTTGATTAAAGATTTGAAGCAAGGTCAAGTTAGGTTTATGTATCACTCAAAGCTTTGAAGCACGAGTGTTTGTGTTACTTGATTAAAAGCTGTGAAGCATAATCAAGTGTATGTTCTGAAGAGTGTCTTCATTATTTCATTAGTCAATTGTTTAGTATCACTGCTGTGATTGAGGGGGAGTGAGTAGGAACTCAGGTTTAAGTTGAACTTAGATTGAAGTTGCATTGGGTAGGTCTTAAGTGAAGGATATAAAATGGTTGGCTTATTCCTAAATTAATATCTCTTATAGTGAATTTCCTCCCTGGCTTGGTAGCCCCCAGAGTAGGTGTTGTTTCACACTGAACTGGGTAAACAATTGACTGTGTTCTTTACTTCTTTTTGATTTACTGTCTTATAGAAAGTCAGATACGGTGTCATAACATTCACTGTGACATTGAGTATCTTCTGCTAGGATTTCAATTGGCATCAGAGCAGGCACCCTTCCCGTCTTACTGGGTGAGATCTAGGGATATCACTTTCTGGCGCTTTGGACAAAGAAGGAGTTTTTGGAAACAGACCACCCATTCTGGATGGATCAAATTATGACTACTGGAAACCTCGTATGGTTTCCTTCTTAAAATCACTGGACAAAAAGGCTTGGAGAGCTGCTGACAAAGGATGAACCATCCCACCATAACTGAGAAAGATGGGACAATCAGTCTGAAACCTGAGGAAGAATGGAGCAAAGAAGAAGATGAGTTAGCTCTTGGCAATTCCAAAGCATTAAATGCCTTGTTCAATGGAATTGATAAAAACATATTCAGACTAGTACATCAATGTGAACTGGCCAAGGAAGTTTGGGACACTCTCAAAACTACCCATGAGGGCACATCCAAAGTAAAAATGTCAAGGCTTCAGATGCTGACTACCAAATTTGAGAACCTAAGGATGATGGAAGATGAAACCATTCATGAATTTCACATGAACATCTTGGAGATTGCCAACGCCTCAGGAGCATTGAGAGAAAAGATGTCATAAGAAAAACTGGTGAGAAAGATTCTCAGATCCTTGCCTAAAAGATTTGCAATGAAGGTAACTGCTATAGAGGAAGCCCAGGATATCAGCAATTTGAAGGTGGATGAACTCATTGGGTCTCTTCAGACCTTTGAGATGGGGATCAGTGACAATGTCGACAAGAAAAACAAGAGCATAGCACTTGTATCTAACACTGAAGATGAAAACAAGGAGGATGAAGAAGAAAATATTTCAGAAGCTATAGCCATGCTTAGAAGACAATTCAACAAACTCATCAAGAGAATGGATCCAAAGTCAAGGTCAAATGTCAAGAACATTCCTTCTGACATTAACAGATCTTATGACTCCAGCAGAAGACCAAAGTATGAGGAGAAGGGAAATCAAAGCAGAGGAATTCAATGCCATGGATGTGAAGGATATGGGAACATTCGAGCTGAATGTCCTACCTTTCTTAAGAAACAAAAGAAAGGAATGTCTGTTACTTGGTCTGACTGTGATTCTGAAGAAGAATCTGCCAAACTAGTTACTGCACTAACTGGTATTTGTAACTCTGATAGTGACTCTAGTGATGAGGAAGTGACATTTGAAGAACTGGCTGATTCCTACAAGAAATTATGTATCAGAAGTGCTGAAGTCTGTCAGCAAAATGAGAGACAAACGAAACTCATAATAAAGTTGGAGGCTGAGAAAAGGGCAGACATTGATACTATAAGTCATCTATAAGGGGAAGTTCAAATGCTAAACTCAAAACTGGACCAGATGACTAAATATGTCAAGATGCTGACAAATGGAACTGACAAATTGGAAGAAATCCTTCAGGTTGGACAAAATGTGGGAAACAAGTATGGTCTAGGATTTGTGGGAGCAAAGAAATCTGGTATAGACAAGAAGATCAGGCCTGATAATCAAATGTCAAAGCAGATGTCACAACATAGCACTCAACATCGTGAACAGAGAAATATGAAGAAAAAGTATCAAAGATGGAGATGTCATCATTGTGGGAGGTTTGGTCACATAAAGTCATTCTGCTTCAAATTATATGGATATCCTAATCAGAACCCAGGTGTCAAACCTAAGTCTAAAAAGGTACCATATACTCCACAGTGGAAGAAAAAGGCTACTTCCCTGATAGCTCACACTTCCCTTAGAGTCTCTGCAAAGGAAGACTGGTACTTTGACAGTGGATGTTCTAAGCACATGACTGGAATCAAGAACCTTCTCAATAATGTTAAACCTCACACCACTAGTTATGTGACCTTTGGAGATGGTGCTAGAGGAGAAATCAAAGGAGTTGGAAACTTGGACTTCCCTGGAGTTCCAAATCTAAATGAAGTATTGCTGGTAAAAGGCTTGACTGCTAATCTCATAAGTATCAGCCAATTATGCGATCTAGGATTCAAGGTCAACTTTTCAAAATCTGAATGTCTTGTAACTAATGAGAAACAAGAAGTTGTAATGAAAGGAGTCAGATCTAAAGACAACTGCTACTTGTGGGAGCTTGAGAACACTAATTACTCTACTGTGTGTTCTATTGCCAAAGAAGAAAAAGAAGTGAAACTGTGGCAACAAAAACTTGGCCATCTACATCTAAGAGGAATGAAAAGGATTATATCCATGGAGGCAGTCAGAGAGATTCCAAGACTGCAAATTGATGAAGGGAGAGTATGTGGTGAGTGTCAGGTTGGTAAGAAGACTAGGATGTCACATCCAAAGTCAAGACATCTGACCACCTCTAAGGTTCTAGAACTTCTACATATGGATCTGATGGGACCAATGCAAGTGGAAAGTCTTGGTGGAAAAAGATATGCCTATGTTGTTGTGGATGATTTTTCTAGATTCACCTGGATTAACTTCATTAGGGAAAAATCTGATGTATTTGAAGTCTTTAAAGAACTGTGCAAAAGAATTCAAAGAGAAAAAGAAGGGTGCATTGTCAGAATCAGAAGTGATCATGGCAAGGAATTTGAAAACAGTAAGTTTAATGAGTTCTGTTCCTCAGAAGGAATTAATCATGAATTCTCTTCTCCTATAACTCCTCAACAAAATGGAGTTGTAGAAAGGAAAAACAGGACCATACAGGAATCTGCCAGAGCAATGATACATGCCAAAAGACTTCCTATTCATTTTTGGGTTGAAGCTATGAATACAGCCTGTTATGTCCATAACAGGGTCACCTTGAGAAAGGGAACCTCATCCACCATTTATGAACTCTGGAAAGGAAGAAAGCCAACATTGAAGTAGTTCCATGTATTTGGTAGCAAATGCTATATTCTGGCAGATCGTGAACAAAGGAGAAAGTTGGACCCTAAAAGTGATGAAGGAATATTCCTAGGATACTCCACCAACAGTAGAGCTTATAGGGTATTCAATTCCAGGACCAAAGTCATGATGGAATCAATAAATGTCATAGTTGATGATTATCATGAGGAAACAGATGTCCCTTGTAATGTTGAGACATTCTTTGAGACTTCAACTCAACAGAATGATCTACATAACACCACTGCATCAGACTCTGAATCAAAGGAAGCTAGCAAAAACCCTTCCATCAGAATTCAGAAAGATCATCCTAAAGAACTCATCATAGGAGATCTTAACAGTGTAGTCATTACAAGATCTAGAGAAATCATTTCAAACTCTTGCTTTGTGTCTAAAATTGAACCAAGAAATGTTAAGGAGGCTTTAACTGATGAATACTGGATTGGAGCAATGCAAGATGAATTGAACCAATTCAAGCAACATGAAGTATGGGAGTTAGTTCCTAGACCAGAAGGAACAAACATCATTGGCACAAAATGGATCTACAAGAACAAATCAGATGCTGAAGGAGTTGTCACCAGGAATAAGGCAAGACTTGTTGCTCAAGGATACACTCAAGTTGAAGGGGTTGATTTTGATGAGACCTTTGCCCCTGTAGCCAGACTGGAATCAATCAGACTCCTATTGGGAATTGCTTGTCTCCTGAAGTTAAAGTTATTTCAGATGGATGTAAAAAGTGCCTTCCTAAATGGGTACTTAAATGAGGAAGTTTATGTGGAACAACCTAAAGGATTTGTGGATCCAAACTACCCTGATCATGTCTACAAATTGAGGAAAGCTTTATATGGCCTGAAACAAGCTCCTAGAGCATGGTATGACAGGTTGACAAAATTTCTCTCTGACAAAGGATACAGAAAATGAGGCTTGGATAAAACCCTTTTTGTCAAAAATGAAGGAGGAAAGATAATGGTAGCGCAAATCTATGTTGATGACATAGTGTTTGGGGGAATGTCAGATAAAATGGTTAAACATTTTGCTGACCAGATGCAGACTGAATTCGAAATGAGCCTCATGGGAGAATTGACCTACTTTCTTGGACTGCAAGTCACACAGATGGAAGACTCAATTTTTCTGTCTCAAAGCAAGTATGCAAAGAACATTGTCAAGAAGTTTGGTATGGAGAATTCCAGTCACAAAAGGACTCCTGCACCTACTCATTTAAAGCTATCCAAAGATTCGTGGGGTTAAGGTGGACCAAAGCCAGTACAGAAGCATGATAGGAAGTCTTCTATACTTAACAGCCAGCAGACCTGACATTGCTTTTGCAGTTGGAGTATGTGCAAGATACCAAGCTGATCCCAAAGTCAGTCATATCAACCAAGTGAAGAGAATTTTGAAGTATGTAAGTGGAACTTACAACTATGGCTTGCTGTACTCTCATGGTTGTGAACCAACTCTGACTGGTTACTGTGATGCTGATTGGGCTGGTAGTGCTGATGATAGAAAGAGCACCTCTGGAGGATGTTTCTTCTTAGGAAATAATCTGGTCTCCTGGTTCAGCAAGAAACAGAACTGTGTGTCTCTCTCTACTGCTGAAGCTGAATACATAGCAGCTGGTAGTAGCGGTTCTCAAATGATCTGGATGAAACAAATGCTTACTGAGTATAATGTCACACAAGATGTTATGACATTGTACTGTGACAATCTGAGTACAATCAACATTTCCAAGAATCCTATTCAGCATAGCAGGACCAGGCATATTGACATTAGACATCATTTTATCAGAGATCTTGTAGAGGAGAAGACGATTAAACTGGAACATGTTGCCACTGAACTACAGCTGACTGACATTTTTACCAAAGCACTTGATGCAAATCAATTTGAAAATTTGAGGGGCAAGTTGGGTATTTGCCAACATGAGGAAATGTAGCAATTAATTTTGCTTAAAACAAGGGATGAAGGAGATTTTTGTGTTAAGTCTATTTTGATCATATGTTTTCCTATTTCTTTAAAAATTGTTAAGAAGTTGAATAGACACTCATTTACCTCCTTCCTCTCTCGGCTCTGCATCAATCCCCATTCTCTCAATCAAACATTTATCTCTCGTTGTTACTGGTTTGAAGGCAAGACTGGTGTAGAAACTGTGAAGACTGGATTGTCCAAAGGGAAGGTGAAAACCCGAGTACATGCTGGTAGTCTCTCAAAGCCTGTGAGACAACCAATAGCAAAGAAAAGGAAAGAGCCTGAACCTTCTGATTCTGATGAGGAATCAGAATTTGAAGTTGATGCTGAAGACATTCTGTGATCGGTGGATCTGGAACTGACTGTTTAACGCTGGTTCGCGAAATGTCGCGGAAGCAAGAGTCGCCACCGTCTTTTATTTTCTCCAAATGGAAAGGACAAAAGCACAGAAAAATTCCTTAAAGAGATTGCTCTCGGTTCGGGAGGTAGGTTATAGAAAGGGAAGGTGTTAGCACCCTTTCTATCCATGGTTATCCATGGGCTCTTAGATACTTGCTCAATTGTGTTTTCAAAAATGGTTTGCTTTTCAACTGTGGGTTTTAAAAAAGTTTCTTTGAAAATTTCAGTTCGACTCTTGTATCGGTCCTCAAGAGTGTTTGAAAAAATGCTTTCAAAAGCTTTTTGAAAATGTGTTGGTGTGAAAAGTATTTTTGAATTTGTTTTGAAATTTAGAGCAAGTATCTAGAGTCGTCTACCTACCCTAAGGAATTCGTCTGTGTAAATGTCCTTAAAGTAGTGCCATCCCACCATTGAGAGGTAGGTAGCACCACCGTTGGAGGTGTTCGGGTCAATTCGAGGTTCGGGACATGGTGATCACCGGAGCAATGGGAAGACACCTTAGAAGCTACCCTCATGCCAGGTTCCCGAATCATGAGGACTTACTAAAACATCCTCTACTCGACGATCACCTTTCGAGGCAAGGCAACAGTGAGGCGTACCCTAGGGGTGGTGTGTGATTTGTGTGTCGTTTCATTTATTTTATCTTGTCATGTTATGGGTGATCTAGCGTTTGTTTTTATTTTTGTCCATTCATTCTTGCATGCCATTATTTAACAGTTAAAAATTGCGAGAAAGGTAAAATTCTAAAGCTATTACAAAAGGCGCGGGTCCACATCGCCAAAATTTCCAGGACCCGATTTGACAGAAAATAAAGAATTAAAAAGGCGAAAGATAAATATTACATGGCCTTGGGAGAGATACATAAATATTAAAAGGAAAAAGAAATAAATACGCGCATTGAAATTTTAAATTGAAACGAGGGCGTTGGACCCTTTTCAATTAAATTAAATTAAACGATTATTAAATTAATAAAATTAAAATGAAAAGAAATTGTTTTTGGTATTTTTGTATTTTTATGATTTTTATGAGAAAAAAAAAGATTAATTAAAATAAAATGCTAACCCTAATTCTAGTTGTTTTTTAGTTTATTAAGAAAGAATTAAATTTTAACCTAAACTTAATCTAATTATTTACATGCAATTTAATTACAAAAATAAATAATAGGAAATATTTAATTATTATGAAAGAAAAGAAAAAAAAGAAAAAAATTATTATAAACCCTAGTTCTACCAATTTTAGATTTTATTAAGGAAAATATTACAATTAAACCTAATTTAATAACTAAAATTAATTAATGCAATTTATTTACAAAATACTAAAATATTAAATGAAAATACTGTTTTTTTTTTGTCTTCTTCTGATTTTATATTATTTTTTATATTTTTTATGAAAATAATTAAACTAAAAAAAGGACAAATAATTGAGTCAAAGAAAAATGTAAAAAAAAAAGATATTAAAGAGATAGCAAACCTAGGGGGTTCTGCCCCTAATGTGGAGGTGTAATTGTAGCAATTTTGGCCCAAGGTTTTAAGGCCTTTTTGACCTTCCTTGCCAGCGTGGGGAAGCGTTGACTGCAGTCCATGGTGCGCTTCACATTATGGCCCTTTGATCCATCTCAATAGGCACGTGGATGGCCAGATATTGTGAACATGGTGAGCCCTTAACGTTGAACCTGCATAGGATGATAAGTAGAAAAATAATATTGGAAAGGGTGAGGGACCTGGGGCTCGAACCCAGGTCCTAGAGATTACCACTAACAAGCCTTGCCACTGAAGCACTTAACGCGTTTTGTAAGTATTATGGAGAACAAACAATATAATATAAAAATAATGGTTAGTGGATTTTGCGCGCAAAAATTCAAATGAACCAGTCAGGCCTCGCCACCTAAGCGTCTTCTTCTTCGTTCTATTTTTTTTTCTGAAACACAAAGACATAGGCCACGGTTTTGTAAACGTTCCAAAATGTGCCCTTTTGGAAAATAGCGATTAGCTAGTCTTGGCATATAAATAGGGCGCGACCCCATCAATGGATTGGTTGGAAGCTTCTGAATCTGATGGTGCCATTCTCGTGTCCCAATTGTTCCTTGAACGCAAAGCCCTAAATCAGAATCCCTGTAACCCTAAAACACGACAATGGTGGTTTTGCATACAGTGTATAAAAACACAATTAACTTATATGGTTAGCTTCAGAAAGGTTTAATTAGCACAAATCCACAAATAAAATGCTATGAATATGCCTAAATTGTAAAACACGATTATGAGAAAAAGGTGAAAAAGTTTGACTTCTGTACAATGATTCAAGGCGTTAGAATTGGTGCTTTTGATCCAGGAAGTTTCTTTGATGTCCCAGGAATGTGATAGAATCGTTGTTTCAGCTTGAAAAGAACTGGAATATGGTTTTCAGTTTTGGAATTTTTAAGCAAAAACTCAAGTGTTGCTTCTTGTCTATGGCGCAGCTTTCAGTCTGTATGCATTAGGGTTGCACTTGGTACTTATGTGTGAAGGTTCTAGGGTTGAGAAACTGATCACAAATCCATGAATTGATGAAAAAAATATTTTATTTTTAAGCCATGATTTTCCAATCTTTTTCAAGCATCTTTGATACAAATCATGTCTAATTCCATTGATTCTTTCTATATTTAGTTAGGCACGAAATCTTGGAGATATTATATGCACAAAAAGATTTGAAACATTAGGTTTAACATTTTTCATGTATTTTAATTAATTTAAATGAATTATTAATAATAAAAATCCAAATAAATAAATAAAAAATGAAGAAAAACTTCCCTTTGGGCCAAATGGTCGTGCACATGCCTTGGATAATGAATTGTGGAAGAAAAAGAGGCCCATTAGCAATTTTAGGTCATTTGAAGCAATGTTGACTTTTCAAAATATCCAAAAATTTCCCAACTTCCACAAGGCATAACTTGCTCAATTTTTAAGCTTTGCTCATGTTCTTGGACATTTTGGAAAGGTCTTTGAGTCCTCTAACCAATGCCTTTGGTCCCATGTCATTTTGATTTACCAATCTCAAGTTATGGCCTTTGACTTAAAGTCCCTTTTTGTTGACTTTTGAAAATGACCTATAATGTTGAAATTGATAACTTTTTGTGAGAGGATTTCTTGGACTTGAAGTGTGAAGAGGAGTTGTAGGAAATGTCTTTATCTTCAAAATGAGATTTGGATGGAATTTTTCTGATAATCCATGTGAAAGTTATGCCCTGGTCAATTTACAGTTGACTTTTTCAACTGTCCAAATATGGAAACTTTTGCATCTTGATGATTTTTGAGCCAAGCTTTGAGAATCATGATCAAGCCTTGATAAAATGATGTTTGTGGCTTCAAAATGAGATGTTTACCAAAAATTTGAACTTTTGACTGTCAAATGACCATTTTGCCCCTACAGTTGACTGCAGTGCAATTAGGGTTTTTGACTGTGCAATTTTGTGCTGAAAGTCTTGAAACTTGGTATGAGGATGCTTGACCATATTTATAGGCATGTGGGACTTTATTGGACCCTTGGAAACTTCATTTTCTTGATCAGAACCAAAACCCTAATTTTGACTGTTAGGAGGCCCTTGCACTGTGCAACCCTTGGGGATATTTTGAAGCTTGACTTGGCAATTTCTTGAAGAATATGGGAGGGCAAATTTTGGGGTACAACATTTGCCCCTGTTCAATCTTCTTAGACCTGAGGATGCAGATTGGCTGACGTGCCTTTCGTAATCCGAAGGTGGAAGATGATTGAACACTAGAGTGCCCAGAAATTTGCGCTCACATAGTAGCTGTGTGATGGTGGAATGGGCTTATAGATGCCATTTGGAGGTTGATGGATAGGATTATGAGCTTATAGATGCCATGCTAAGAGATAATGGAAGGTGGATGGGCTTATAGATGCCATCTGGATGTCAATCGCATAAGAGATTCCTTAGCGAGAACTTGCGTACCTGCAAAAGAAAAATGAGTACCTGACATGTTGCAGGAGCTGGTCTTCAGATGCTTTGTGTAGATATGTCCTGACTGGTTACAGGAGCTGAATCTGGAGCTTCAAATGATGATGAATGAACCAGGGATGGTTACTACCTCAACAGGAACGGTGAGAGAACCTTGGGTGACTTTAACCTCAACAGCAATCGTTGAGCGAATCTTGGGATTACCACCTCCGCAGGATCGGGGAGAGAACCAATAGGTGACTACAACCTCAACAACAATCATTGAGAGAATCTTGGTGGGAATTATCATCTCCGCAGGATCGGGGAGAGAACCATAGGCGACTACAACCTCAATAGCAATCATTGAGAGAATCTTGGTGGGAATTACCATCTCCGCAGGATTGGGGAGAGAACCATAGGCGATTACAATCTCAATAGCAATTATTGAGAAAACCTTGGATGGAATTATCATCTCCGCAGTATCGGGGAGACAACCATAGGCGATTACAATCTCAATAGAAATCATTGAGAAAAACCTTGGATGGAATTATCATCTCCGCAGTATCGGGGAGAGAACCATAGGCGATTACAATCTCAATAGCAATCATTGAGAAAAACCTTGGATGGAATTATCATCTCCGCAGTATCGGGGAGAGAACCATAGGCGATTACAATCTCAATAGCAATCATTGAGAAAAACCTTGGGTGGAATTATCATCTCCGCAGTATCGGGGAGAGAACCATAGGCGATTACAATCTCAATAGCAATCATTGAGAAAACCTTGGATAACTTCTACTGAGTCTTCATCAGAAAAATCTGTTTGAGGTCGATTTAACTGGACTAGAGAAGGCCTTGGACTGGATAAGAAACAGAGAATCTTAGGGTCGATTAACTGAACCGGTCTAGGTCTTGGAATGTCTTCAACTGGGTTTTTATCAGAAAAATCTGTTTGGGGTCGATTTAACTGGACCAGAGAAGGCCTTTTGACTGGATAAGAAATCTTTGGAGTCGATTAACTGAACCGGTCTAGGTCTTGAAATATGATTGAGAATTTAACTGAATCTTTCCTGAAAGGTAAAGGTCAGTCATATGCAATGCATGATATGGACCAAGCAATGATGTTCTCAACATAAATGAGATTTGTAAGGTATGATGCGTATATGCATGCTATGATGATGTATATGATGTTTACAAATGCATGTTTTTTCGTCTAGGAAAGTAAATCCTTGACGGGTGCCGGGAAGTCACTCCTGGGCTGATGTTGGAGAATAGATTATGCTTCCGCTGGGGATGATAATTGCAAGAATACCGGTATGAGAAGATGACTCCGTTGGGGAATAAACTTGGCGAATGGAATATTCTGCGGGGAGAAAAGTACTCTGACGATCTTGCTGGGGAGCAATACTCTGTGGGGAGAGAGATACTTTGCTGAGTTGTTGATAATAACTTGCTGGGGATACCATTGTTGTGTTGGAAGCTTTAATAGACTTCGCTGGGGATAAGAAGACTCCGTCGAGGACGCTCTTTCCGTGGCTTTTGGCTGAGGATAACCCAGTTATATCCCGGTAAGGAAATAACTCTTTGAATAAAGCCGGGAGACGTGTTCGTGTTCTGCGAGGATAAGCTTCCAGAATCTACTGGGGATAAGCTTACTGCTTGGGGAGATGGATTCCAACTTTCCTGGGGAACTGGATTGGACTCTCTTGGGGAAGTTTGAACTGCATCGGGGAAGTGACTCCACTGAATGTTTGATATACCGCCGGGGAACAATCTTTAGACCAAGACTGCCGGGGATGCTTGTTAAGACTATATATGCTGCTGGGGAATGTTGAGATCTGCTGGAGGATACTCAACTTACTTAAGTTTGATAGTAGCTTTGCTTGAGGAGAGTGTACTACTTGCTGGCTCACTCTCTGGGGAATTAAGGTATCTAGTTATGTTCTTCGACTGATCTTATCTTGATACCTTGGAGGACAGAATAATTAGATTACCTAGACAACTCTTTATTGCCCCGGTTTCTAATGTTACCTGTAATTAATCCTTTGTTTTGTATGCAATTTATTCATGAGTTAGCAAATTATTGTCAATGCATATATCACAAATTGAACCTTGGACGTTCTTCGCAAAACAAAACAGAAAAAAGGAAAAAAAATTGGCACTTTTAACTGAAAAGTATATTTGTATTGATTTTTAAATGGCCTGAAAATAGGCGTTTGTGTACAAGAGGCTGACGTCCTAGTAAGAGAACGCCGCCGAACAGAAGAGTTTATACAAATTTGTACAAGAGAAAATAAACAGCTGTGTGAAATGAACGATCCCACTGGGTTTCAATTCTGCTATTGCCTTTATAACTCCGAGCGTCTCATCACTTGATGACCTTGGTTGAAGGTGAAGCTGACTGATCGATGCCGTCTGAACTTGATGTAGATACCGGATTCTGGATGCAAAGTGATCCAATGAGACATAGTATTACGCTTTATCCCTAACTTTTGCCTGGACCGCCCTTTCGGGTTTTAAGTCCACCGGGATACCCATTTTTGCCCAAGCTGCCTTTTCAGGTTTTCGACTTGCCGGGTGTACAGATTTTTTTCCATTTCATCCCTTCATTTTGCCCGAACCCTTTTGGTTCGCCGGGAAGCCCTAATTTTTGCCTAGGCATGTCAGCCTAGCGGGTCTTTTTTATGCGTAGTATCTTTTTACTATGTCTGCATTGGCGGGGTGAGGAAGGTCGTCACCGTCCATGTTGGTTAGAATCATGGCTCCTCCTGAGAACACATGCTTAACCACAAATGGCCCTTCGTACGTAGGGGTCCATTTGCCCCTTGGATCACTCTGAGGAAGGATGATTCGTTTGATTACCAGATCCCCAACTTGATATTCCTGTGGTCTGACCTTTTTGTTAAATGCCCTGATCATCCGTTTCTGATACGTCTGACCATGGCAGATAGCAGCAAGTCTCTTTTCATCAATAAGGTTGAGCTGATCAAGTCGTGTTTGGATCCAATCGTCCTCGTTCAGATTTGCATCCTTCATTATCCGGAGAGAGGGTATTTGCACTTCGATCGGTAAGACTGCCTCCATACCATAAACCAAAGAGAAAGGAGTTGCCCCGGTTGACGTCCTGGCTGAGGTACGGTACCCATGTAGAGCGAACGGTAACATCTCGTGCCAATATTTATAAGTCACTGTCATTTTCTGCACGATTTTCTTGATATTTTTATTTGCTGCTTCTACAGCCCCATTCATCTTCGGTCTGTAAGGAGAAGAATTGTGGTGCTGTATTTTGAACTGCTCGCAGAGCTCAGTGATCATTTTATTATTGAGATTGGTACCGTTGTCTGTAATGATCCTTTCTGGGACGCCGTATCGACAGATCAGATTATGCCGAATGAACCGTGCCACAACAGTCTTGGTTACCGTAGCGTAGGATGCTGCTTCATCCCACTTTGTAAATAATCAATCGCTACCAGGATGAAGTGATGCCCGTTAGATGCCGTAGGTTTAATCTCCCCGATCATGTCTATACCCCACATTGCAAAGGCCAAGGCGCTGTCAGAACATTCAGAGGAACTGGAGGAACATGCACCTTGTCTGCATAAATATGGCACTTATGGCATGTCCTAGAATGTTGGTAGCAGTCAGCTTCCATTGTGGACCAGTAATACCCTGCCCGAAGGATCTTCTTTGCCATTGTATGTCCACTGGAATGTGTACCAAAGGTCCCTTCATGTAGCTCTTCCATGATCCTTTCTGCTTCAGTCTTATCCACACAACGCAGTAAGGTTGAATCATGGTTTCGCTTGTATAAGATGCCGTTGCTAAGGAAGAACTTTGCCACGAACCTTCTCAGGAACTTCTTATCATTGATAGAAGCACCTTCAGGGTATTCCTAAGCTTCCAGATATCTCTTCACCTCATGGTACCAAGGCTTCTCAGTCACCAATTCAGTCTCGAGATCACAACAGTATGCCGGTTCGTCCAGTTTCCAGATGATGATCCGGGGAGCCTCATTGTCCCATTTGACCTTGAACATGGAAGACATTGTAGCTAACGCGTCCGCCAACTGATTCTCTTCTCTTGGAAAGTGTTCAAAGGTTATCTTCGTGAAATGGGGGATCAAGGTCAACACACATTCTCTGTAAGGAATAAGGTTCGGATGTTTCGTATCCCACTCTCCTTTGATCTGATTGATCACAAGAGCGGAATCTCCGAAGACACTCAGAAACTTGATTCTTAGGTCGATCGCAGCTTGAAGACCCATGATGCACGCCTCATACTCCGCCATGTTGTTGGTACAGTTGAAACATAGCCGGGCAGTGAGCGAAGTATGAGTACCTTGAGGTGATATGATTACAGCGTCGATGCCGTTACCCAAAGCATTGGAGGCTCCGTCAAAGTGCATAGACCATCGGGATCCTTCCTCAGGTCCTTCATCCGGTCCAGGTATTTCACAATCAGTCACTATCATGATGCTTTCATCTGGAAACTCGAAGTTCATTGACTGATAGTCATCTACGGCCTGATGTGCCAACTTGTCTGCCAATACACTTCCCTTGATGGCTTTCTGAGTTGTGTACTGAATGTCGTATTCCGTCAAGATCATTTGCCATCTTGCTATTCTCCCAGACAGAGAAGGCTTTTCGAATATGTACTTTATAGGATCCATCTTTGAGATCAACAAGGTAGTGTGAGTCAGCATATACTGTCTCAGCCGGCGAGCAGCCCATACCAAAGCGCAGCAAGTTTTCTCGAGCAGTGAGTATCGGGTCTCACAGTCAGTAAACTTTTTGCTAAGGTAATAAATGGCGTGCTCTTTTCGGCCAGACTCGTCATGCTGCCCCAGCACACACCCCATTGAATTATCAAGTACTGTTAGATATAGTATCAGAGGTCTCCCTTCAACCGGTGGCATAAGGATGGGTGGTTCTTGGAGATACTCTTTGATTCTGTCAAAAGCAGCCTGACATTCGTCATTCCAACGTATTACCTGATCTTTCTTCAGCAGCTTGAAGATTGGTTCACAGGTAGCGGTTAGATGCGAGATGAACCGAGCAATGTAATTCAGGCGTCCTAAAAAGCCTCTGACCTCCTTCTCTGTCCTGGGAACTGGCATCTCTTGAATAGCTTTAACCTTGGCAGGGTCCACTTGAATACCCTTATCACTTACAATGAAGCCCAGCAACTTTCCAGATCTTACCCCGAAGGTGCACTTGTTCGGGTTCAACCTCAGCTTGTACAGTTTCAACCGGTCAAACAATTTCTGCAGATGATCTAGGTGCTCTTCCTCAGTCTGGGACCTTGCGATCATGTCGTCAACATACACTTCTATCTCATGATGGATCATGTCATGAAATAGAGCAACCATGGCACGTTGGTAGGTTGCCCCAACGTTCTTTAGTCCAAAAGGCATGACCTTGTAGCAGAAGGTGCCCCACTGAGTAACAAAGGTAGTCTTTTCCATGTCTTTCGGTGCCATCTTGATCTGATTGTAACCTGAAAAGCCATCCATGAAAGAGAACACTTTGTGCTGAGCTGTATTGTCAACAAGGACATCAATGTGAGGTAGAGGGAAGTCATCCTTGGGGCTGGCCCTGTTCAGATCCCTGTAGTCGACATACATTCTGACCTTTCCGTCTTTCTTTGGTACCGGCACCACATTAGCAACCCACTGAGGGTAAGAAGTCACTGCAAGAAACCCGGTATCAAACTGTTTCATAACCTCGGCTTTGATATTCTCAGACATCTCTGGACGCATACGGCGGACTTTTTGCTTAACCGGAGGACAGTCTTCCTTAGTAGGCAAGTGATGGACCACAATGTCGGTATCCAACCCGGGCATGTCTTCGTAGGACCAGGCAAATATTTCCACATAATCATGTAGCATCTTAGTCAACCGTTGCTTCACACTGAGCTCTAGGTTGGCACCAATCTTTACCTCTTTCCTGTCTGCTTCAGTACCCAAGTTTATTGTTTCCACTGGCTCTTCATGTGGTTGAATTGCCCTCTCTTCCTGAAGTAACAGTCTTGCAAGCTCGCCAGGCACTTCGCAATCATCTTTACCTTCGTCTTCGGCTAAGTTGATCGGATTTTCGAAGTCATAACTGGCAGTAGCAGAGTCATTACCAGTGAGATCCAGAGTGGATTGAAACCTGTATGAGTGAGTGTGTGTGTAAATACAGCTGTTTTGAAATATATGTAAAGGAAAGAAAGACAGAAAATGAGCATAAGATTTGTAATGCGAGAAAACGTCCAAGATTTTCATTTATGATATATGAAATGACAATTTATATGCCCTCACAAACGAAGCCACGGTGCCCCGGGTAAGACACCGGGCCATAAAGTTTATTTTATTGTTTATTATAGATACCAAAAACATAGGAATTAATTACTTAGTAACAAGAGAAACAGGTAGATTGTCCTTTGCACTCCATTTGTTAGGTCCACTGTCGGTTGCCGGGTAAATCCAGCTATCAAACTCGGCTTCGTCCACTTCGTCCTCGTCCCCAATAGCATTCACTCCATGAGCAGGCAGGGGAGCTGTCACTACATTAGGCTTCTCAGATGCCTCAAACTGTACCTCCTTGGCGTCAATAAGGTCTTGCAGCTTGCTCCTTAATGCCCAACAGTCATCAGTGGAATGCCCCGCGCTATCAGAATGGTACGCACAGCGGGCATTTGGATTGTATTTCAGAGAGGCAGTGTTCACACCTTTGGGTGCCTCTCTGACAGTCACTAGGTTGGTGGATAGTAACTGTGGCAAGATTTGGGACAGGGTCATGCTCAAACGGGTAAACTCTCTCCGGGGTCTTTCAGCCCTTTGAGGATTAGTTGGCCGATGAGCGGCAGCAGGCTTGGCAATCATCACCGTACTGACAGATTGACGGCGCTCAGATTTCTCTTGTCTCCTGGAACCATATACAGCACTAGCCTCCTTCTTGAAGGGTTTCTTCTCTGAACTAGACGATGCACCCTTCGGAATCTTTCCAGACTTCAACCCAGCCTCAATTCTCTCTCCAGTCAGAATCAGATCAGTGAAGCCAGCAGAAGAATTCCCAATAAGATGGTTGAAAAATGGCTCAGATAGGGTCCCCAAGAACATGTCTACCAACTCCCGATCAGTCAACGGAGGCTGCACCCTGCCAGCCAGATCCCTCCACTTCTGAGCGTACTCCTTAAAACCTTCACTTGAACCTAACGACATACCCTAGAGTTGGGTACGTGTAGGGGCAAGGTCGGCATTATACTGATACTGCTTATAGAAAGCAGTAGCCAACTCCTCCCAGTTACGAACCTTGGTCCCATCCAGCTGATAGAACCATTCGAGATGAGTCCCTGAAAGACTCTCCTGGAAGAAGTGGATCCACAAATTCTTATCCGCTGAGTACGGTTGAATCTTCCGAACATAGGACCTGAGATGTAGCTTAGGACAAGACGCCCCGTCATACTTAGTGAAAGATGGTGCTTTGAACTTCCGAGGAATAATCACACCAGTAGACAAACCCAAGTCTCCGAAATCCAGCCCAGGTACCTGTTGTATCTCCATAGCATTCAACCTGTCTTCCAACTGCTTGTAACGGTCTTCTGCCGGAGGATATTGCTCTTCATCAAAATCAGTCTCGTTGTCGGAGACTACCGGACTAGGACCTTTTTCCGCTTGAGGAGTACTCTTGCCAATAGAAGAACCAGCCTCTTCATTCTGCAGAGTATTGCCAAACCTTCGGCCCGAGCTGAACAAAATAGTCTTTCTCTTCTTCTTCTTTTCCTTCTTCAGGAGCAGAGCCTTCAGCTCTTCTTGGCCCTGAGCCAAACCTATGATTAGTTCCTGAAATTGCGCATTCTGCGCCTGAAGAGCCTTGATGGACATCTCAGTTGATGACGAGTCAGGATTCATGATGCTGAAATAAACAGTGAAGAACTGTAAGCAACCTGAAAAGAGGAAAACCTGCTATGCACATGATGAATGATATGTGTTTATGCAATGCATTCAAGGGTTCGAAAGTTCAAATTTGTTGTAGACAAAAAGGAACACACGTTATCATTAAGGAAATAATTGTTCAGTACATCAAAGCCTCATGGGCAAAATAATACAAAA
This sequence comes from Vicia faba, assembly GCA_948472305.1. Classification (NCBI taxonomy): domain Eukaryota; kingdom Viridiplantae; phylum Streptophyta; class Magnoliopsida; order Fabales; family Fabaceae; genus Vicia; species Vicia faba. Next base: position 188,726 of record CATIWC010001011.1, read on the forward strand.
GCAAATCAATCCCAAAATACACTGCGCATCCTCTTTGGAGCTATGTAAGTGTTGAGATTCCTCTCCTCATGCAACAGGCGGGTGAGCTCCAAGACCTTCTTTTCACTAGCATGTAGACTGGTCTCAAGAGAGTTCCGTTCTTCCTTAAGCTGGATCCAGCTCTTCTGCATCTCTTCCCAAGATGTGGGCATATCAGGGTGCTGAATGGTGTAGGACACTTCCCCTTCCAAGACTGGTTCTTTGATTACAGGGAGCATATAGGGATAAGGCATCACTAACTTCTGGGAGCGGGCTCGTACCCACTTGAGATAAGGTTCCAACGGGATGGAATTCCTGTGCCCCAGTGTCTTACTGTCTATCCTACTGGGCATCCTCCAAGCTCTGATAAATCTCTGGCGAAGTCCTTGTGCATCGTTGTCGAAGTCAAAAACTATGTCAGGAATTAACATGTCATGAGGACCATCCCTCCGAGCATAACCAAACTGTCTCCAAGCCCGGCATGGGTTGTAAGTAATACCTCCTCTGATTCCAAGTAAAGGAACATTAGGGTACTCCCCGCAACGATCAATGATAGTGACATCTTCTCTGGACCTAGGGCACCAATGTATATCTGCATGTGTGAGAGTCATCAACCGTTGTGACCATCTCAAACCCCGCTCATTCTTCAAGACTGATTGTGGAAGGTGCGAAATAAACCACCTTCCCAGGAGAGGAGTGCAACACATAAGGACACCTCTTTTTCTCATGGTTCGAGTGTAACATGAGTGAAGGATGTCCCCCAGCAATGTAGGTATAGGATTCCTGGACATAAAGATCTGGACAGCACTGATATCTATAAGCTGATCTGGATTAGGGAACAACACCAAACCATAGACAAGAAGGGCCACAACTTCTTCAAAAGCTTGTAAGTCAAGGGAGTTCCAACATTCATGGGCCTTTTCAAACAGAAACCTGGCTAAGAACCCTTTGATACCACTTCTAACTTCCCAATGTCCCTTGAGGTCAGATGACTGTAGGTGCAAGGCTTTAGCAATCTCTTCAAGCTTATGTTCCTTTTCCGTACCGTTGTAGGGTAGTTGATCAAGGATAGGGATCTTCAGGAGCCGGGAGAACTCCTCCAATGTAGGTACCAGCTGATAGTCCAAGAAGGTGAAACAGTGATGCAGAGGGTCAAAGAATTGGAACAGGACCTTTATCATATCTTCCTCAATGTTGGTATTGACCAAGCTGATGAGACTTCCATGTCTTTCACTGAATGAAGAGTTCTCGGGAATCCTGGATATAAGTTCCTTAAGCTGAGGAGGGATCCTTACAAGGCTGATTTGAATTGTCTTTCTACGAACAGTTTCCATTTCCTACAAAACAAGAACAAAGATGAAAATTCGAACCCCTGAAATGGTTAGTCAATGCATATGATGCTGGATGATGTTATGATGCTATGATTAAACACACCACAGATATTTACAAAGACAAACATGTAAGGCACCCAAGGCACACAAGACAAGCCCTTAGGGTTTAAGGCCAGCATGGGGTCTGGGTATTACCCTCTTGAAGTTGGTGGGTTCAACTTGTCCTATTAGAAGTAACCGGGTTCTAAGGTTTCCAATATCACGGGATTGCTTTCATTGTTCATCGTTTTGATTTAGCCACTGAACTGGCGACTGAAATATTCCAGGAAAGCAACCCTCAATTGAGTGTAGTATCGAGTATCAACCAACCTCGGACTGCACCAAAGTCAGTTATCTCACTACCCTAAAGAGGCCAAGATAGTTCAATTAAGGTTCCTAAGGTCTGTTGATGCTTCACGACACCACGTGGAGGCCCCGTACTCTCCTTGACTGAACTCAAGGGTTACCGGTACACACCAAAGTGCCACATCAACGTAGCAGACTGTTTCAACCATGTCGGTATACCCCGCACAGTTCCCTCACAGTCTTGTTGCTACTTTCTAAGAAGGTATCCCCCAGATCCGGGTTAGGATCTATAGAACTCCCAAGACAGTCCCACAATTTAAAGCAAGCAAAGCCATACAATTGAAAACACAGTTATGAACTAACCCTAAGGTACACCTCACTTTAAGTTTAAGTCCCCAGCAGAGTCGCCAGTTCTGTGATCGGTGGATCTGGAACTGACTGTTTAACGCTGGTTCGCGAAATATCGCGGAAGCAAGAGTCGCCACCGTCTTTTATTTTCTCCAAATGGAAAGGACAAAAGCACAGAAAAATTCCTTAAAGAGATTGCTCTCGGTTCGGGAGGTAGGTTATAGAAAGGGAAGGTGTTAGCACCCTTTCTATCCATGGTTATCCATGGGATCTTAGATACTTGCTCAATTGTGTTTTCAAAAATGATTTGCTTTTCAACTGTGGGTTTTAAAAAAGTTTCTTTGAAAATTTCAGTTCGACTCTTGTATCGGTCCTCAAGAGTGTTTGAAAAAATGCTTTCGAAAGCTTTTTGAAAATGTGTTGGTGTGAAAAGTATTTTTGAATTTGTTTTGAAATTTAGAGCAAGTATCTAGAGTCGTCTACCTACCCTAAGGAATTCGTCTGTGTAAATGTCCTTAAAGTAGTGCCATCCCACCATTGAGAGGTAGGTAGCACCACCGTTGGAGGTGTTCGGGTCAATTCGAGGTTCGGGACATGGTGATCACCGGAGCAATGGGAAGACACCTTAGAAGCTACCCTCATGCCAGGTTCCCGGATCATGAGGACTTACTAAAACATCCTCTACTCGACGATCACCTTTCGAGGCAAGGCAACAGTGAGGCGTACCCTAGGGGTGGTGTGTGATTTGTGTGTCGTTTCATTTATTTTATCTTGTCATGTTATGGGTGATCTAGCGTTTGTTTTTATTTTTGTCCATTCATTCTTGCATGCCATTATTTAACAGTTAAAAATTGCGAGAAAGGTAAAATTCTAAAGCTATTACAAAAGGCACGGGTCCACATCGCCAAAATTTCCAGGACCCGATTTGACAGAAAATAAAGAATTAAAAAGGCGAAAGATAAATATTACATGGCCTTGGGAGAGATACATAAATATTAAAAGGAAAAAGAAATAAATACGCGCATTGAAATTTTAAATTGAAACGAGGGCGTTGGACCCTTTTTAATTAAATTAAATTAAACGATTATTAAATTAATAAAATTAAAATGAAAAGAAATTGTTTTTGGTATTTTTGTATTTTTATGATTTTTATGAAAAAAAAAGATTAATTAAAATAAAATGCTAACCCTAATTCTAGTTGTTTTTTAGTTTATTAAGAAAGAATTAAATTTTAACCTAAACTTAATCTAATTATTTACATGCAATTTAATTACAAAAATAAATAATAGGAAATATTTAATTATTATGAAAGAAAAGAAAAAAAAGATAAAAATTATTATAAACCCTAGTTCTACCAATTTTAGATTTTATTAAGGAAAATATTACAATTAAACCTACTTTAATAACTAAAATTAATTAATGCAATTTATTTACAAAATATTAAAATATTAAATGAAAATACTGTTTTTTTTTTGTCTTCTTTTGATTTTATATTATTTTTTATAGTTTTTATGAAAATAATTAAACTAAAAAAAGGACAAATAATTGAGTCAAAGAAAAATGTAAAAAAAAAAAAAGATATTAAAGAGATAGCAAACCTAGGGGGTTCTGCCCCTAATGTGGAGGTGTAATTGTAGCAATTTTGGCCCAAGGTTTTAAGGCCTTTTTGACCTTCCTTGCCAGCGTGGGGAAGCGTTGACTGCAGTCCATGGTGCGCTTCACATTATGGCCCTTTGATCCATCTCAATAGGCACGTGGATGGCCAGATATTGTGAACATGGTGAGCCCTTAACGTTGAACCTGCATAGGATGATAAGTAGAAAAATAATATTGGAAAGGGTGAGGGACCTGGGTCTCGAACCCAGGTCCTAGAGATTACCACTAACAAGCCTTGCCACTGAAGCACTTAACGCGTTTTGTAAGTATTATGGAGAACAAACAACATAATATAAAAATAATGGTTAGTGGATTTTGCACGCAAAAATTCAAATGAACCAGTCAGGCCTCGCCACCTAAGCGTCTTCTTCTTCGTTCTATTTTTTTTCTGAAACACAAAGACATAGGCCACGGTTTTGTAAACGTTCCAAAATGTGCCCTTTTGGAAAATAGCGATTAGCTAGTCTTGGCATACAAATAGGGCGCGACCCCATCAATGGATTGGTTGGAAGCTTCTGAATCTGATGGTGCCATTCTCGTGTCCCAATTGTTCCTTGAACGCAAAGCCCTAAATCAGAATCCCTGTAACCCTAAAACACGACAATGGTGGTTTTGCATACAGTGTATAAAAACACAATTAACTTATATGGTTAGCTTCAGAAAGGTTTAATTAGCACAAATCCACAAATAAAATGCAATGAATATGCCTAAATTGTAAAATACGATTATGAGAAAAAGGTGAAAAAGTTTGACTTCTGTACAATGATTCAAGGCGTTAGAATTGGTGCTTTTGATCCAGGAAGTTTCTTTGATGTCCCAGGAATGTGATAGAATCGTTGTTTCAGCTTGAAAAGCACTGGAATATGGTTTTCAGTTTTGGAATTTTTAAGCAAAAACTCAAGTGTTGCTTCTTGTCTATGGCGCAACTTTCAGTCTGTATGCATTAGGGTTGCACTTGGTACTTATGTGTGAAGGTTCTAGGGTTGAGAAACTGATCACAAATCCATGAATTGATGAAAAAAATATTTTATTTTTAAGCCATGATTTTCCAATCTTTTTCAAGCATCTTTGATACAAATCATGTCTAATTCCATTGATTCTTTCTATATTTAGTTAGGCACGAAATCTTGGAGATATTATATGCACAAAAAGATTTGAAACATTAGGTTTAACATTTTTCATGTATTTTAATTAATTTAAATGAATTATTAATAATAAAAATCCAAATAAATAAATAAAAAATGAAGAAAAACTTCCCTTTGGGCCAAATGGTCGTGCACATGCCTTGGATAATGAATTGTGGAAGAAAAAGAGGCCCATTAGCAATTTTAGGTCATTTGAAGCAATGTTGACTTTTCAAAATATCCAAAAATTTCCCAACTTCCACAAGGCATAACTTGCTCAATTTTTAAGCTTTACTCATGTTCTTGGACATTTTGGAAAGGTCTTTGAGTCCTCTAACCAATGCCTTTGGTCCCATGTCATTTTGATTTACCAATCTCAAGTTATGGCCTTTGACTTAAAGTCCCTTTTTGTTGACTTTTGAAAATGACCTATAATGTTGAAATTGATAACTTTTTGTGAGAGCATTTCTTGGACTTGAAGTGTGAAGAGGAGTTGTAGGAAATGTCTTTATCTTCAAAATGAGCTTTGGATGGAATTTTTCTGATAATCCATGTGAAAGTTATGCCCTGGTCAATTTACAGTTGACTTTTTCAACTGTCCAAATATGGAAACTTTTGCATCTTGATGATTTTTGAGCCAAGCTTTGAGAATCATGATCAAGCCTTGATCAAATGATGTTTGTGGCTTAAAAATGAGATGTTTACCAAAAATTTGAACTTTTGACTGTCAAATGACCATTTTGCCCCTACAGTTGACTGCAGTGCAATTAGGGTTTTTGACTGTGCAATTTTGTGCTGAAAGTCTTGAAACTTGGTATGAGGATGCTTGACCATATTTATAGGCATGTGGGACTTGATTGGACCCTTGGAAACTTCATTTTCTTGATCAGAACCAAAACCCTAATTTTGACTGTTAGGAGGCCCTTGCACTGTGCAACCCTTGGGGAGATTTTGAAGCTTGACTTGGCAATTTCTTGAAGAATATGGGAGGGCAAATTTTGGGGTACAACACATTTCTCTCAGAAGGAAACTCCCTTCAAGAAAAATGGCTAAAGTTCCTGAAGTCCCCACTGACAACATTTCTTTTCACCACCCTGAAAATGCCAACAGATGGAAGTATGTTTGTTTGAAAAGAATAGCCTTGGAAAGAGAACTGAACAATGGTGCCATGGAATGTAAGGAGATCATGGACCTAATCAAAACTGCTGGACTAATGAATACTGTGGTAAAGTTTACCAACTGCTATGAAAATCTTGTCAAAGAATTCATAGTGAATTTATCTGATGGATGTGCTGATGGAAGGTCAGCTGACTTTAAATGTGTCTATGTGAGAGGAAGAAAGGTTAATTTCTCTCCCTCTGAAATAAACAAATTCCTAGGAAGACCAGATGAGGCTTGCCCTGAACTAGAGGTTACTTACAACCAAGTATACCAAACCATCACTGCAAATCAAGTCAAGAGTTGGCCCTTAAAAGGCAAGCTGAATGCAAGCAAGCTAAGCATGAAATTTGCCATCCTGCACAAGATTGGTGCAGCCAACTGGGTTCCCACCAACCATAAATCAACCATCTCCACAGAATTGGGAAGATTTATTTATACTGTTGGAACCAGGACAAAATTTGACTATGGCAGGTATATCTTTGAGCAAACTTTAAAACATGCTGGAAGCTATGCTGTTAAAGGCCCTATTGCCTTTCCCTCCCTCCTATGTGGTATTGTCCTTGCTCAGTATCCTGACATTCTAGTGGAAAGAGATACTGTATGCAAAAGAGCCCCTGCTCTTGGGTTGCACTATAAGTTATTTCAGGGAACTCATGTTCCTGACATTGTCATGACATCAGCTGAGACATCGACTGTCAAAACTCAGTCCAAGAAATCTGATGTTATAGCTGTGCTGAAGGAAACCTGCAAAGAGCTGGAGACAAGGAAAAGGACTCTTGAGAACCTAATTGCTAGACTAGAACAGGAGGAGACTGAAGGACAAAGAAGGGAAGAGGATGCTGCTGAAGATCAGCTTAATGCTGAAGATAGTGCCTCCTCTGAAGATGACAGTGCTTGAAGATCAGTGGAGTGTCAAGCTTGCTGCTGGTACCTGTTGCTGCAAGTGATTTCAGACTTTTTGTTGTTTTTATTATTCATTTTGGATGACTGTATAACCTAAAAGTACATGTATCTTTGGCCTATTTATGGCTAAAGAGGGGGAGAAGATTATGTGTTAATCATACTTTGGTAGACATTTCTGCTGCTCTCTATTCTCTGATTGTTTAGGGGTTTTAGCCAAAAATTTGCCAAAGGGGGATTTTGTAAGTGTTTAGTTATTGGCATGTATTTTTGGGAAAACCAGGTGTGTGAATGTCATGACTGATGTCATAACATTCTGGGTTATTAGGTACTTTATGCAGAAAAAGAATGGCATATAGTAGCTGCTCATTATGAGTGTGTATCTGAGCATTTTTCAATGATCACATTTATTACATTCTACCAAAATCAGTAAACAGGATTCCTGTTGTCATAACCAATGTTAAGACATCCTGTACTGATCTAACAGTTATGCAGTTTGGTTAATTTTGAGATTTTTCAGGAATTTGGTTCATACATTCCAAAACAGAATCTCACGTGGACTTTAGGTTAACTTAGCTCAACCCTAATCTGGTTGATAAAGTCTTGTGACCAAGTCTTGAGGTTAACCCTAATTAACCCTAGCTTTTCGTGGAAGCCCTAACTGAAGAAACAGCTGCATATATATTCAACAGGAAGGCTGTTGGGAAAATTAACTCTTTGACAAAAGATCAACTAGGGGCTGTATAGTTTTAACTACTGTAATCCAAGCAAGTATCATTGTGATAAGTGACTTGGAGTAGGTTTTGATTGTAATGGTTGTGTATCACTCAAAGCTTTGAAGCACGAGTGTTTGTGTCACTTGATTAAAGCTTTGAAGCAAGGTCAAGTTAGGTTTATGTATCACTCAAAGCTTTGAAGCACGAGTGTTTGTGTTACTTGATTAAAAGCTGTGGAATATAATCAAGTGTATGTTCTGAAGAGTGTCTTCATTATTTCATTAGTCAATTGTTTAGTATCACTGTTGTGATTGAGGGGGAGTGAGTAGGAACTCAGGTTTAAGTTGAACTTAGATTGAAGTTGCATTGGGTAGGTCTTAAGTGAAGGAGATAAACTGGTTGGTTTATTCCTGAATTAATATCTCTTATAGTGAATTTCCTCCCTGGCTTGGTAGCCCCCAGAGTAGGTGTTGTTTCACACTGAACTGGGTAAACAATTGACTGTGTTCTTTACTGCTTTTTGATTTACTGTCTTATAGAAAGTCAGATACGGTGTCATAACATTCACTGTGACATTGAGTATCTGCTGCCAGAATTTCAGATCTTTCTTGAAATGGTAAAGAGTTAGCTGCATGCAATGTCATAATGTATGAAATGCATGGTGTAATAATGTTTCTCTAAATAAATGAGATTGTGCTATATGCGTTTCGTATGCATATGCTATGCATGTTGTTGAAATGTAACTTTGTCTTGGAAAATAAATCCTTGACAAATGTTTGGGAGTCTTAGGAAGTTAAATCTCGGGCTTCTATTTGGGGATGAAAAGTATGTACATCTTTAGACTTTGTTTTAGAATGTTTCCGCTGAGGCTTCCTATTTTTGTTGTTTGAGGAGAACTCCGATGGGGGACGTTGATTTTTCTTGAGGGAAACTTTGTGGAGAGTGTTGATTCCTGCTTGGGGAAAAGAGTTCAAGAGTCTTAGTTGTCCGTTTCTCTACTGGGGTGTTGTCTCTTGATGGAAGAGAAAGGAAGTTAATAACTTTTTGGGGATAAAGAAGTTAATTGTTATCTTGTTGTCTCCCAGGCTTTGCGGTAACTCACTGAGGATTGTAGAAAAGTCTATTGGGTAATAGGGATTGTGGTCCCTTGATTTGTAGTATTCGGAGAGGCAAACCAAAGCTGGGGAATATGTAGTTTGTTGGGGAAATAAACCCTATAGCCAATATGCTGGAGAGGCATTTTCTTTTGGTAGAAATTCTCGAGGATTATTCTTGAGATCAAATCAACTAGAGAGAGGTTTTCCAAAGATTGAAACTCTGACTGGAGATTATGTTGATCCAACTTTGTAGGGATAATTATGTGGGGATATCCATGAATTTGGCCTTGTGGGTTTTGGACCCTTGTTTGTGAAGATTATTCTGTGGGTATAACCTTATAGAAATGACTGTGGGGACTTGATTGGGGATCACCCTACGAAAAGGAATTTGTTGGAATTTGTCATTGACCCTAGTAGTAAGTGTTGTAGCACCTCTAGAAAATGTTTGTTTGGTCGTACGTAAACCTTTGTTGGAATTCATGCTCAATGCCCCAAGTGATCCAAATGCAGACCTGCCCCTGGTTATTCAACACTTCTTAAGAGATTTTTGGAATCTCGACTGCCCTAGATGAGTTTTGATAATGACATGCCATTCTCCCTTGCTTATAGGAGATCTATCATTGGAAGTATCTTACCACTTGAAGTGATTATGTTCATTCAAAAAAATTTGTCAACAGATAATCGTCGTGTGGATTTCTCTGTTGTCAAACAAGTAGCTATATGCACACAACGATATTCAAACAATGTAAAGTTTAAGTTTGTCTTGAAGTTTTAAAAATGCGTTTTAGTAGATAAAAGAATTTTTGTAAGAATGTGAGTTCAACTCAGAATTTAGAGTAAAGCCTTATAGGAGTCAGGATACATTTGGTAACAATATGCTTTCGAATCAACCCATGATTTAATTAGGACTTTTAAAGGGTTTTAGTGTGGCCTGGTTCACGGTTTTAAGAAATAAAGGATAAAGCTCAAAGTGTATTTGTATCCGCCCATTCTTCATCTTGTTCTCCAGTCCTAAACTCAGTTAATTGCACGTTTGAACTCTAATTGAGTCTGGAATGACGTTTTGGTGATGGTTCGGACAAGTTAAGTTTGTTGGAGGGCAGTCATTTTTGCAACATTTCTCATGTTGTCGAGGATTTGTAGTGACCTCTTTTTTTGATTTATTATCCCTGATTTTTGCCTGAATGTTCTCATTTTGAGATTACAGTCAGCGGGATGCCCCCAGTTTTCTTAAGTCTCCTTCGTAGGTTTTGACTTGGTGGGTTTTTCTCTTGGGAGATAATGACTGCCTATTTGATAGGGAACCATCACTGTCTTTTGATTCAGAAGGACGTTCTTGATGTCATTCGTTGTTTAGGAAGTGAAAGCTCGCGACTGACGCGCACTTGAATTAACTGAGAGAACTACCCTGCCCCAGGTTTTGATTGAAGGTTTCAACTTGTGTGAAAAAGAAAACTGCTACTTCTTTGGCTCAAAGGGGTTGACTAGAGATTATCTTCCTTATAACTCCAGTGTTTTGGAATTGAAAGAACGCCTATACATCATCAACAAGGTCTGTCCAAAAGCATACTGTATGAGATTATGGCATTGTTTTCGTCATCCTCCCTCTAAAGGCTTGCAACTTTTTAAACAAGAGTTGAATATCATAAAGGGAGTAAAAAGAATATTTTAAATAGAGTGAAAATGAATGGATTTAATTCAAGACAAACATATGCAATGCAGTAATGAAATAAAGTTTAACATTAATAGATAAGTGTTCGAACAAGAAAAAGAAATTACAATTGAAAATTAGAATAAACAAAAGTTTCTCCGCCTAAACTGGTCACTTCAGATGATGTTCCTTTGAGGGATGATAGAAAAATTATAGCTGACCATCTTGTGTGAATTCCAACGCTCCTTCGTCAATCAGGTGTTGAATTTTGTATTTCAACGTCCAACAGCTATCAGTATTGTGCCCCAGACTGTTGGAGTGAAATACACACCTTTCATTGGGATGGTAACTAGGAGCGAAAGTAATAGGATTCCGAGGAGGATCCTTCAATGTGACCAAATTCAAATTCAACATGTGTAGCAAGACTTGCGACATCGGCATGTTGAGTTTGGTATATTTCCTATTGGATGCATCCTATTTACGTTGATTACCTTTTAATTGTTAAAGAGGTTGTTGTTGGGCTCGCGACGTAGCAACAATTTGGAAAGGTCTAATCTCCACCAAGACAACTTCTTGTCTTATCAGGGGCTAATTAACGACCCGATCCTCAGCTTCGACTGTTTGTTTCATGCGGTTGCATCCATCTTGATAAAGCTTGCTGACGAGGGCTCTCGGATCTTCTTATCCCTGAGCCAAGTTTTGGGTAAGAGCCATATAATCCACCATCTGGCCCATTATCTGGATCTTCATTGTGGCTATCTCAGTTTGTAGTCGTTCCAACTGGTCATCCTTGTTGTCCTCATGACTCTTTATGGTCATGCCCCTAGTGATGAGTGCTTTCACTTCTCCTTGCCCCTTGGATAGGCTCAAGAACATTTCTTGAAGTTGAGCATTTTGAGTCTAAATGTCCTTGATAGTTTATTCTTTAGCCATCTCTTGCTGAAATAAACAGTAAAAGGATGTGAAACCCGTGTGGGGAAAACCTGTTATGATGACATGCATGATATGTGGATTCAATGTTTTCAAGGACTTAGAAGATTTAAATTTGCTTATACAAAAGGGAGCAAACCTCAATTGTATTAATAAGTTTAAATTGATTACAACCATGCCCCTCGGGCTTACAATGGAGGAAATAAATACAAAATAAACTCCTAAGACAAAAAGGTCGAGCGCATCCTTTTTGGTGCAATGTAAACGTTCAAATTTCACTCTTCATGAAGTTGTCTTGTAAGCTCCAAAACCTTCTTTTCACTCGTAGAACTAGGCTTTGAATGTGTCTCGCTCTTCCTTTAGATGAATCCAAGCTTTTTTCAAATCTTCAAGAGAAGTAGGCATGCTAGGATAAAGGACAGTATACGGAACATCTCCTTCGGCAACAGGTTCCATGATGATGGGTAAGATGGCAGGGTATGGAATAACAAGGCTTTGAGCATGAGTTCATACCCACTTAAGATAAGGCTCCAAAGGAATGGAGTTCTTATGCCCCCAATGTCTTTCTATCCACCTTGTTTACCATTCTCCAAGCTCGTATGAACCTTTGAAGATAGCCTTGGTCGTCGCCCTCATAGTCGAATACCAAACCTTGGATGAGTGCATCGTGAAGAGCATCTCTTCGTGCATACCCAAACTGCTATAATGCAAGAGAAGCGTTATAGGTGATACCTCTCCTAATTCCTAAGAGTGGGACATTAGGGAATTCCCCACAACGGTCAATGATGGTAGTGTCCTCCAGGGATCGAGAACACTAATAAATGTCAGAGTGCATGAGTGACATCATCCTTTGAGACCATGTCAAACCTTGCTCATTCTTCAATGTTGATCGAGGTAGGCTCGAAATAAACCACCTAGAGAGTAAGGGAATGTAACACAAAAGAGTACCTCTTTTCTTTATGGTGCGAGTGTGGAGACAATGTAGAAGGTCTCCAAGTAGGGTAGATACCGGATTGCGAGAGAGAAAGACCTTGATGGCGTTCACATCTATGAGTTGGTCCAAATTGGGAAATAGAGCCAAACCATAGATTAAAAGGGCCAAGACATCTTCAAAATCTTGAAAATCCACATCCTCCCAGAATGAACGAGCCTTTTCCAACAGAAACTTGGCTAGGAAACCCTTAACTCCACTTCTTGTCTCCCAACTTGTTATAATGTCGGATCTCTTCAAATGCAAGGCTTTAGCAATGACTTCAGGCTTTGGAGTCTCCTCTAAACCGGTGAATGGTATTTGATCAAGCACAAGAACTCCTAACAGTTGAGAGAACTCTTCTACTGTAGGCACCAATTGATAGTCAAGAAAGGTGAAGCAATGATGCATGAGATCAAAGAATTGGAAGAGCACACACATCATTTCTTCTTGGAAATTTGAGATAGCCAAGTTGAGAAGTCGACCATATTTCTTGGTGAAGGGAGAATCTCCAGGCACCCTTAATGCTAATTCTTGGAGTTGAGGATGTGTTTTCACGAAGCTGACTCAGATGGCATTCCTTCGAATGGGAATCATGGCCTACAAAACAAAACAAAGATAAATTCCTAAATCCTTGAAATGGTTAGTGAGAATGCTTATGATGTTATGATGTTTATGATGTTATGTACATGTGAACAAAGCAAACAAGTCTTTATGTACAAATAATCATATACACACAAAGTAGACAAATCCTTAGGTTTAGGCTTGTAATGGGGTTTGTAGGTAAGTACCCTTTTGAAGTTTAGTTGGCTTAACCTGTCCTAGAAAGTAACCGGGTTCTAGGGGGTCTCAATATCACTGACCTTTCTTTTAGGCATTGTCTCAGAATAATCAATCTTTTCTTGTGGTCGAGATATCCCAAAAGCCTGATCTCAATGAGTGTAGCATCGAGTATCAACCAATATCCATCGTTGTTCCAAAGTCGACTATCTCACTACTTCCTAATGGCCAAGTTGTTCAATTAAGGTTCTAAGGTCAGTTAGTGCTTTATGACACCACTCAACGGCCCCGTATTCTCCTCGATTCAACACAAGGGATACCAATACCAACAAATACGTCATACTAACGTAGCCATTGTTTCCACCATATCGGTCTACACCGTACAGTTTCCACAATCTATTACTACTTACCTAAAAGGTGCCCCAGATCCGGGTGTAGGATCAAAAACAAAACCTAAACAAGGAACCATAATTTAAATCAAGCAAGTCAAACAAGTAAAGCAAGTAAAGGTGATCTAGCTCTAAGGTAACCCCACTTTTAAGTAATTCCCCAGCAGATTCGCCAGTTCTATAATACGGTGGGAGAACTGACTTGGATATTTTGCGTTTGATTGCAATTGTCGCGGATAGCTAGAGTCGCCACCGACTTTTCTTTTATCCAAATAGGAAAGGGTGAAAAGAACAGGAAATACCTTTAGATATGTTTTCTTGAGTTCGGGGAGTAGGTTATGAAAAGGGAAGGTATTATCATCCTTTTCATCCGTAGTTATCTACGGGCTCTTAGTTGCTTGCTAGATTACTTGCTTTATTTAAAAGTGTGCTTTATGGTGTGGGTTTGAAAAATATTTTGAAAACGTCTTTGTAATGATTCTCGCCTCTATAAGAATGCGTACAAAGTGTTGGTTTTGAAAATATTTCAAAGAGATTTTTGTTGTGGGAGATGTTTTTTGAAATTGATTTTGAAAAGTGCCTTTGTAATGATTCTCGTCTTTATAAGAATGTGTACAAAGTGTTTTTACTTTTGAAAATGTTTTAATTGAAAGTGTTGGTGTGAAAATGGTTTTTTAGTTGTGAGCAAGCAAAAAATTACAAGCGTCCTACCTACTCGAATGGTCTTTGTTCTTTTCCTCCTCCTTTTAATGTTGCTATCTTACCATTGATTTGGTAAGAAGCCCCATTGTTGGATGTGAAGGGATGAGCGTGGGTCGTTTGTATAGTCATAGAAGGCAACCTATGAGACATTTTAGCAATTTTTGTTTAGGAACTAGATCGTTTACCGAAGGCAACATTGAGGGACATCGAGCGACTATGATCTTTTTATCGAGGGTCTTTGCTAAAACGCCCATATTCGAGGGACATGACTATTTTTCGAGGCAACAAGTGAGATTACCCTAGAGGTGTATGTGTGAATACTGTGTTTGATTGCATACATTTTATCGTTGATTAGGGTGGTCTACTTGTTGGTTTTATCTTGATCTACACCCTAATTACTAACATTTATTAAAGCAATAAAAATGCGGAAACTAAATGTCCTACGCTATTACATGTTTTTGGGGGATGGGGTATACAAATTTACAAGTGGGGGTTGCAAAAAATAAAAGTCATAATTATTACAATCATATTGAATAGCAAGAAAATGTAAATATATAGAAAATATAAATACAAAAATAGTGTAAAAAGAGAGAAAGAAAAGGCATCCTGGATCAAATGATGTGTCTTTCGATTCTCCCTCTTTTGCCTTCTTTCGATTGGGGTTTGTAACCAGTGTGAGTCGAAGTCTGTTACCTTCGACTCACATCACCTTCTTTTTTCTGTTTGCAGCTGTGAAGCATTAAGGGGCATAACCTAAGGCTTCGATTGATGTAAACTTTTCTCTTTCATTTGGTTTTGTACAGGCTAGTCTCTTGCTTGAAGGTAAACAAACCAAAAGGGGCACAAACGAAAAAATGCGCAAGAAGGTGGAAATGAAAAGAAACCAAAGGATAATAATGATGTTTGAAACGAAAGGAAATGGTTATTTACATGCTTGAAATGAAAGGGTTAAGGTCAGGGTGACTTATCTTAGATCTGAAGTTGGTGCTTCTGGACCTTGAGTGATTAAACTGGATGCTCTGGGATTCGAAGGGAAAAAACAAGTGTTGTGTTTCTAATACTAGATTTGAAAGAAGGAACCAAGTGTTGGGTTGCTGTTTCCATGGGTTCTGGATTTGAGAGAAATAACCAAGTGTTGGGTTGGTGTTTCCCTGGGTTATGGATTCGAAAGAGAAAAGAAACAGGTGTTGTGTTTCTTCTGGATTCGAAGCAAAAAAAAAAGAAACAAGTGTTGTGTTTCTTTAGTTATGGGTTTGCGAGTTTGTGAAGTGTTTTCTCCTTTCTTTACCTTGTTAGCAAATCTCTCTCTAGCCACCAAAATCCCCCTTTAGATGTGTGATGGAACCTCTTATTTATATATGAAGTTGGCTGAGGTTTGGGGGGGGGGGGGGGGGACAATAGAAATTTGAACAAATTGGGTAAGTTGTTCTTGTAGTCTTCGAGGTGCAGTTTTTGTATGCCAATTTGGTGAAAGTATGGGAGCAGCATAGCAGGACTGCTTTGCAGCATTTTTGGAGCGTTGTGGCCAGTGCAGCAGGCTTGGACTTGGAAGCACATAGGACTCTGGCCAACAAGCATCTTTGAATATTTCACCCTTTGGTTTTGACCTCATAGGTCCAACCTTCGACCAGAACCTCTCTTCAAACAATAATATTTTCTTCCACCCAAAGTGTCTCCTTCGAATGGATCATATTTGTATCTTTTGAAGGGGCCAAATATGTGTCCTTCGATTGGACCATATGTGTGTCTTTCGAAGGGACCACATGCATCACTTGTGTGCGCCACTTGCAATTCATCAAATGGGCCACCCGGACATATATTTCGAATGGGACACCCATACATGTATTTCGAATGGGACACCCATTGTGTGCCATAGTGTAGAAACTATGTGTGATCGAAACAGAATGTTTCCAAGGGAAATATTGCCCAGTCGAAGCTAGCGTGAAAATAGCCAACGCTTTTTGAATCAAAGAAAACCTTGAAAAGGTCATTGCCTTCTGAATCGAAGGAAACTTTCATAAGGTCATTGCCTTCTTAATCGAAAGAATTCAGTAGGAAGCCACTAACTTTTGAATCGAAGGACACCAACAGGAGGCCCTTGTCTTCTGAATCGAAGGAAGTTGTTTCAAAGGGAAATAATTCCCAATCAAAGCTAGCATGAAGATAACCATGTGTTCAATCGAAGCTTGTATGAAGCAAGCATGCAAGAGTCCATTGCCTCAATCGAAGCTTGGGAATTTGAAGAAAGTTTGAAGGAGGCCAGATGCCCAATTGAAAGCTGGTGAATCAAGCTTGCATCGAAGGAGGCCATTTTCCAGATTTTAAATTTGAATTGTTGTCTGCAGTCACTCCTTTCGATCTATTTTGTACTTATGCAAACTTGAGCTTTTGAAAATCTTCGTGAGATATATCTTGAGAAATTGATAGGGCAAATTTTGGGGTACAACAGCTACAACCAGCATGGTCATGCGTATAGTAACTAAACTCGCAGAGGTCAGCATGCATCTCTACCAAATGTCCTCTAACCAAGTTGATATAAAAAATATGGAAGTCCCCTGGACAACCAGCAACCATGTTGACAACATTTGCTCCTCCATATTTTGGCAGAGGATTATCTTTTACATTAGGGCCGACATCTTTAAAGGATAGAAGGCCAGATCTCACCATCTTTTGTACCTCATATTTCAGAGGATAACAATTTTCCACATTGTGCCTTGGTGCTCCCTGATGAAAAGCACACGTCTGATCGGCCTTATAATACCAAGGCAAAGGTGATTGTATAGCAGGGGGCGGCCTGGTCTGAACCAACTTTTTCTGAATCAATGTTGGGAGTAACTATGCATAGCTCATGGGGATAGAGTCAAAAGTCTCTCTCCTATGATTCTTCCCTTGATTTCCTTGAGACGATGGTCTTTGATAAGCCATTGTGGTCAGAGTCGTATTGATAATTGGAGTTACTGAAGCAACCTATTGGTGGCGCTAATGATTTCTTCTAGGAGGATTAACCATTCTCTCTTGAATAAAAACTTTGTATCTCCCTCTTTCTTTTTAGCAAACCTGTTGGATGGTTTTTTTGTACTGCCGAAATTTCCACTTCTTGTCAAGCGACCCTCTCTTACAGCTTCTTCCAAATGAACGCTCATGCTCACATTTTCGGTAAAATCACTTGGCGCACTCGCCACCATTCTTTCGTAATAGAAAGCACCTAGAGTCTTTAGAAAAATCTTCTTCATCTCTTTTTCTTCCATTGGAGGGATCACCTGGGCGGCTACTTCACGCCATCTTTGTGCATATTCCTTAAATGACTATTTGTCCTTCTAGACCATTATCCTTAGTTGATCACGGTCAGGTGCCATGTCCATATTATATTTGTACTGTCTAATAAACGCTTCACTCAAGTTGTTAAAAGTGTGAACATTGGCACTATCCAAGCTCATGTACCATTTCAATGTTGCACTAATCAAATTGTCTTGAAACAAATAAATTAATAGGCGTTGATCATCGGTGTGAGTAGACATCCTCCTCACATACATCACTAGATGAGTACGAGGAAAAGTATTTCCCTTGTACTTCTCGAATTCTGGTACTTTGAACTTCGCAGGTATTTTCACATTTGGAACCAAACACGTATCATTCACATTCTGCCCGAACAATTCTTTTCCATGAAGGGCCTTCATTTCCTTCTGCATCTCATTGAACTGGTCTTGAAAATAATCCAAATGGTCATAAAAACCCATACTTTCACTCGGAGGAGAAGCAGGATGATAAATTTCATCATTCACAAATGGCATAGCATTCACTGAAGGAGTTGCGGTATAGTGGATTTATTTTCTAGCCATAGGAGTGACATGCACCACAGGAGGTGCAGAAACAACAATAGTTTGAGAAAATGGAGCAACTTGACTATCAATATTATAACCTTTTGGCATGAAGTTCTCTGGCATTCCCCATGGATAACCCTGAGACATACGATTTTGAACAATAATAACTAGAGTAATAGAGACAAGAACTGTCAGAGCTTTGGAAGTAATCATTGTCTGTTGAGGCTGATCAAGTGGTGGTTAATTCTGAGAAGCCACCAATGATTCCATCAAAGCAGTGAGATTGTCCATACCGCCCTTCAGAGCAGTAACTTCTTCGCGCAACTCGCGATTCTCTTATTCTAGATTCTCCATCTTCCTTCTGGAATTATCCCAAGTATTGTACTGTGAGACAGCTTGCTGAATGAAGTAAAGAAGCACAGTAAGACACCTAGGTATGAACAGAAATGCAAGAAGTATGTACAATATGATGCATGATATACAATGCACATGATTTGTTTTATTATTAATATTTCAAGGAACTCAAATATTTATAGACAAATTGCAAATATTAAAGTACTAAGACATTTGAAATACTGAAAATCTCATTATAATAACTTCAAAGCAGATTAAAACTTTTTTAGTGCAAGTTTCAATAATCCCAAGTACAAGATAAGATAAAAATCTAAGATCCTAAAAAAATTCAAAGCTGATGAAGATCACTCCACACATTGACGCTTCCCTGTGAGTCTTACAATCTAAGCCTTTAGCTGCTTGTTCTCTTCTGCATACCGATCAACGACCTCTTTCCAATCACCAGATTTAAAAAGTGAGCAACTAGGTCCTGACTGAGCTCTAGAGGAAAATAAGTCCTCATGACTCTCCATCATCCCTATAGCACGACTCTCAAGAATCTCGATCAAGTCGTATTTCTCCTTCAAGTCTGCTCGGTAGGACACCTCCAAATTCTGACACTTATTCTTCCAAGCCTCCTTCTCCTGCTGCATCCTGACTAGGGCAAGTTGAAGCTCTTCCACATCATCCAAAAGGGGAGGAGTGGTCTTCACAAACATATCAGACATAAGTGCTTCACGGGAATACGGCATCTTCAACTGGATGGCTCTTGCTTGTACCCACTGAAGATAAGGCTCCAAAGAGACAGCCCCTCTAGGTTCCAAGTCCTTTCTACCCTTCCTATGAATATGACGCCAAGCCTTTGCAATCTCCTCTTTAGCTTCCTTATGAACCTCTCCCTCTTTAAGGAAGAAACCACTCAGATGAATACTATTTGGCTTTTCCCTCATCGGATATCCAAGCTGTCGTCGTGCAAGAACAGGATTGTAGTTAACTCCTCCCTTTGTACCAAGAAGAGGTACATTGGGGAAACTACCACAAATATCGACAATCTCCACATCATAGTAATCCTGATGATACCAAACAATATCTAAATGAGTGAGGGCCATAATCTTTGGAGCCCAACGAGGTTCCTTCCTAATATCCCAGAAAGCATCAGACTGAGGCAAGTAAGAAATAAACCACTGATACAACAAAGGCATGCAGCAAATGATCATCCCTCCATGGTAATAATCTAGAAGATGAATAGAGTAATAAGTATCACCCAATAACATAGGTACTGGATTCCCAACCGTAAAGATCCCGATGGCATTGATATCCATAAATTTATCGACATTAGGAAATAAGAACAACCCATAAGCAAGTAGAGTAAAGATGGCCTCAAAAGCAACCATACTCTTCATCCTAGAAAAATAGCGAGCTTTCTCCAATAAGAACTGAACGGGTAATCCTATAATCCCTCATTTGGTAGTCATGTGGGCTTCAACCTCAAACTTCCCCAAATGGATCAAGGCAGTAATCTCATAAGATTTTGGCTCCCCCTCTAAACCAGTAAAAGGAACACGATCAGTAACAGGTAAACCCAATAGATAAGAATACTCCTCTAATGTAGGCATTAACTGATAATCAAGGAAAGTAAAGCATCGATACATCGGATCATAGAACTAGGCTAGGTTTAACGTCACGAGCATGAGGTCAAAGGTACTACCCACAAGGTATGATCTAAAATTTTATCACCTGCCGAACAAGGTTCTAAGAGGTTCCCAGAGTCTACATCCTTCCTTAGGATATTAACAACTTCTCGATTGACTCGGTAATTAGTAATATTCTCAAGAAAAACTCGTCTGAGCATAGTATCGCGTGACAACCATTTTCTGATTACTCCATCATAGCTTCCGCACTACACTTAAAAGGCCAAGATGGGTTAAAGGTTCTACGGATCTCAGTTTCAGCAGGCTCCCAGGTCGAAAGCAGCATGTCTTCCCGATTACTCGGTAAATGACACTACAGTCAAAGGGGCCTTCACTGAGTGGGGGATCTCATGCCTCATTTTTTAGTATTACTCCCTCAAAGTTAACATGACTATACCGCTCGTCCTATCTTAAGTTTTCCTAAGTCCGGGTAGAGGACTTATGAGAAATCACCAAGCACCTTAAAAACAAGAAAGATCCAGACAAACATATATTCAACACATAATATACAAACAACAATAGTACATACGCAAATAAATAAAGATAGGCTTAGCCCACTTAGGGATAGACCAGCAATAGGTCAATCTTTCCCCAACAAAGTCACCATTTTTCTGTAGCGGTAGAAATGTTTAGACTAATCCATTGGATTGACTTGACTCGCACAAATCAAAATAAAAATCGCCACGGCATTTTATTGTTTCCATAGGAATGGGGAAAGAGCAAATAACTCAAAAAAAGGGGGGAGAATCTAAGTTCGGGGGTTGGTTATGTAAAGGGAAGGTATTATCACCCTAAACATCTACGGTATTCTGCAGGAACCTCTTTGAAAATATGTGTATTTTAGCTATAAATGTTGTATAAAAATAGATTGTGGAGATGAGAAAAGAAGTATTTTTTAGGATTTTTGCATGCGTCGCGGTTGCGAACCTTTAGTGCCTACGTACCACCTTCTATGAATAGGGGATCAGGGTACTCGTAGTTCACCTTTAAAAATTTTAAAACAAGTGTGTTGGTTAATTTTAAGAGACAAGGCATCATTGTCTTACCCGAGTGGAAGATCATACTTGCTACCCATGATTATGAGAAAGGGGAATTTGCGTCATCTTAAAGTGGAGGATATGGCTTAGATTTTAAAATAAACAAAGCTTCGCTCAACACCTAAGTGGAAAATATCTCGCTTCACTATATATCGTAGAAGTATAGTAGTTCGCATCACTACAAGGATTGACAAGAGTCTAACCTTTTGAGAAAAAATTTTAAAGGTTAAAAGCAAAAATGGAAAAAATGGTTTGAATGAGATTGATTAACTTTTAGTCTTCTCACAAAAATGTCAAAGTATTATTAAATTGTTTAAAGTTTGATTAAGAAAATATTTTGAAAATGCATGGACCTAAGTCCAAGTTTATTGCGAAAGAGGTTCAAGTTTTAAAACAAGAAGAGTTTTCAAAAGGAGGGAGAAGATTTTTGAAATTAAAGAAGGTAAGAAGAGATGAAGTGAATATCCTAAAGCATAAGGTAAAAGCTAGGGAAAAGAACCGTCTAACCAACAAGAAGCTGACACTTGACATAATGAGTCAATATAGAATTTCCACCCTTTGGATTTTGAAACCAAACAAGTAAATATAATAAACCTCTTAAGAAAACCAAGCTTCAATTGTAACAAGTATTCATAAAAAAATTGGGCAGAGTAACGGTTGTATACAAATGAATTCCCGATCACAGAAAAAGCACGTAATCATAGTAACCTGCACACAAAGCAAACAAACAACCCAATGTCTTGGGGTAAACCCCAAGAACTCCAGACAAAATAACACTTGAGGTCACAATGTCCCAAGGTAGGTCAAGGTCTTTAATCCTAAGTCCAAGAAGTCCACAATCTCTATAATGCCAAGGATAGTAACCAAGTATTCCAAGTAACATTAAAGTTTTTTATGGTCCAATTTGATTATTAAGTATTTTCAAAGAGAAAATGAAAAGCTCAAGTGAGAAAAAAAATGACGTAAAGATAAATGCTCAAGCAAAGATGAAAATAGCATGAAATGTAAATGCTAAGATAAATGTGCTTAAAGTAAAGAGTATAAAGTAAAGGCATAAAATAAGTCAATTGTTAGAAGTTAGAGGTTAGTTGAATGACCATCTTGAAACTTTCATTTGAAACTCATTAGAAGATTGATAAAATCAAAGCCTCTCAAAAATAAGTTTGTTTGCTTTTTGTCAAGTATATCATTCATTTCAAAATCTCAAGGAAACAATAAATGATCAATGATGTTTAAGTGGTTCTCAAGGTTATTGGATAAAACGATTCAAATTAACATACTTTGGCTTACAAACATGTGTTTGGGCCACAAATGATCATTTCTCGAATCTGGACAAAATTTAGCGCTATGTTAAGCAATCGTAAGTGGATTTACGTAGAAGTCGCACCTATTTTGAGGTCAGTCAATAGCAATATACGTACCATATGTTTTGAGAAATTATATGTAAATCATTCTCCAATAACATTTAGCACAAGTAAGAATGGGATAAGAGGGAGGGGATGTGTTAGATGAAAATGGTTTCAAATATCATCAACATCATTCATCCATCTTGATGGATTTGGTTTTTCAACCTATCAACACACAAGATCCAATGATGTTAAAGAATTTGTCCCAAAATTACTTCCAAGTCAGTATCAAATTCCAAATCAAAAGTAAAACAAGAATTATGTACAAAAGTTCTCAATTACAAGCTTTAATCAAAAGCAAAAACCGAAATACATTCCTAACTCTAAATTATATTTAAAATAAGAAAATAACTTGTAAAATTATGAAATTAAAACCCTAACTTCCTAAAGTTCTATAAAAGTTAGAAATAGAATTTATAGTTCTTGGGTTAAGGTGGAAATTTAATTTAAAAATATAAACTTTGAAACTAGCTAGCAAAAGGCTTAAACTAGAGATGTTTTGGAAAACAATTTGTAAAAAAATATGAAATCACATTTTAAAATTCCAAAAAAATGATCTTTATGACATCATCTTGATTAATCACTCTAAAAAAATTCATCTATGATTTTATAGGCATGGGAAGTCATAAATTTTAATCAATTAGTGTGAATGATCAAACAAAACCCTAAAAAAGGAAATTAAGTTTAAAATTATTCAATTTAATTTAAAGTTCAAATAAATTTGGTCTAAGATAACCTTAATGTCAAGAAAATTCTAAGGATCATTAAGTGTATTTTTCTTGAATTTTATCCAAAAAGAAAGAAGTAAATGAAAATTATTTACACAAATCAACAAAAAAGACAAAGAAAATATGATATGTCCAACAAATGATTTAATTTGTAACTCAAGAATTTTATAAAATTGGACAAAAATTATTTTTAAGAAGTAGACTCGGAGAGATTTTATAAAATATTTTTTATAATATTTTAATTTAGTAGAAATAGGAAAATAAAATTTCAAAACTTAAAAGAATATTAAAACCCTAATTAACTACATGAATTTATTTAATCAAGAAAAATGATAATAAAAATCAAAGTATGGAAATATATTGAAAAAGGAGTTTAAAATATTTTTGTGATCATTTTTGAAGTGGGAAAATATTAAAAGAAAATTTGAGAAAAAAAAGATAATATAAAAAAAATATAAAGGCTTATTACACCCGCTTTTCTCAAAACACGCTATAAAATGAGGCAAGAACATGATCAATAGCAAACAGCCATGTAGTCATCCCTACCAAAATACCAAACCCTTTCTATTTTTCATTTTTGAAACCAAACTTTCAGATTTAAATAACTCACGTGTTTCTTGATGAAAATAAAAAATGAAAAAATCAAAGTTCAAGATCAAAATGTGTTGAACACGATGGTATCACAAATTTCATGAAATGATGCATTGATGATAGAGAAAATCGCGCGCGGAAATTACTACATGAACACGGTTGTGATTTGGACATTTCAACAAACAGATTTTAACTTCAAATATCTCCTTCAATTCTCCACCAAATTAAACGATCCAAAAATCAAAATTCATCACAAACATGGAAGGAACATGAATATGCTAATGGATTTTTCAAAAGGCTTATGGATTAAGAAGAAGCGCAAGTTACAGTTAAGAGAGAGAAAATATGGAGCATCTACCTTATGAACATATTTGTTGATGCTTGAGCTCAAATAAAGAGCAAGCAAATCAGAGATGCTTGACTTGAAGATTCAAAGATAATCAATGGAGAGAGATGTGAATGAAGCTTCAAAAATGGAGGGAGCTTGCTTATGAATCAAAGAGATAAGAGGAAATTTTAACTTGCAAAGAGAGAAGAGTTTCGTGTGATAGAGAGAGATAGCTTGTGTAATTTCTTTTGTCCAACCATTTCAATTGAATCAAGGATTTCTTTTATAGAGTGGGAAATGGATAAGAGGGTAGAAAAGATAAAATGAAAATGAGAGGGAGGTAGTGAGGTGTGTGGCGTGTTTTATGTTTTCTAATGACTTCTTGGGTGTCGTTTTAAATAAGTGCACAAAGCATGTACATGTGAGCTGGCATGCCCTTGCTTGGCTGATGAGAATCTCATGCATTTTCATGCAAATTTTACCAAAACCATGATCATGTCTTTACCTCCATATATCTCTCCCCATAATGCATGAATCATAACAAAGTTTGAATAAAAAATGGAGAGGACATTACATACTCCAACTTTGATGTTCAAAATTTTCAAAATGAAGCTTGAATCAATGAGATAATTTGCTATGAAGGCATTCTCGTGAACCATTTGATGAAATGTCAAGCTTGACTAGGCATTCCACGCGCGTGACATGCTTTATGTTGGGGAAAAATTCAGCTTACATTGTACCTTCTTCCCATGATTATATCTCAAAATGTAGGAGTTGTTTTGAGAAACTTCCTGAAGCAAAGTTGTTCCTCTCATTTAGGGCTTGATCTTTGATGTTGAACATTTTCCAAATAATGAAAATTTCAAATATAAAAGTGATTACGAATGTGTTCCCATGAGCTGTTTGACAAAATGCCTGGCCTGGCGCGCGCGTGACATGCCTTGTGTTGGGCAAGACGATAACTTGAAGCTCCAAATCCTAAGCATCATATCTCTTTCAACACTTGACTATTTGAGATGATTCTTGAACCAAAAATGAAGATCACACTTCAAAATTCAACTTTTATGTTTCCAACTTTTTGATTTTAGCTCAAATGGACATTCAAAATTAATCATGAAGAAGTCATATTTTTGTGCATATTTGGAATTTTCACTAAGTGTCCAAAATTTTCCAAGTTCCATAACTTTTTTTCTTTCACTTTTTGTACTTGAGGCATATAATAAAAAGTTGGAGAATTTTGTATCCTCTTTTTAGGCATATAAAGTTTGTACATTTTCAATGAAAATTGAGAAAGTTATGACCAATCAAAATTCAGTACTATGAACACTTTGAAAAAGTTCAAAATTTCAAATAACTTCATTGACAAGTTATCTCCAATTCACACTTCAAACTTGATTTTATGCCACCATTGACCATGAAATGTGAAAATAGGGATATTGAATTGATAGTTGACCAAAAGTCCCCTTGGTCAACAGTTGACTTTGGTTAATTTTTGACAAAATGACCAATTTACCCCCTTTTGTCAATTGAGCCATTCCAAACCTAAATTGATGATAAAGTTTCCAATCATAGATGCTCATGAACATGATGAGAAACATGGAATCAAGTATTTCCCAAAAGGTCAGAGATTTCCTGATTAAATTCCAAACCTTAGTTTTTGGTCCTCTGTGCTATGAGATGGCAAGATACATGCGATTATGCCATTACCTACAATATGAAATTCAAAAAGACATATACACATATTTTGATGTTAGTCAAAAGGATATATGTACAAGATACACAATTCAAGGTGCTTAGCCATCCCTCATGGACAAACCTAAAGATATGATGAAGCGGGAGAAGTACCCAAAACCCTAATGTGTGATCTTGTTGCATTGTAATGGTATGAGATGATAGAGGAATATTAGGGGGCAAAATTTGGGTACAACATGTTTGAATTGGTTTTTAAATTAAAACTTTTCTTTTAAAAATATTCCCCTTTAATTAAAATATGTTTTCCTTCACTCTTGATAATAACAATAATTAAGAATGGGAAGTAAAGAGCAAGGTATGTTTATACTAGTTCACTTGAAAACTATCAAGCTAGTCTAGTCCATCCGCCAATGTGATTTTTCATCTCTCAATCGAGGACTTAATCTAATAATCCAACTGATTATTACAATGCACAAGCTACCCGCAAGTGACTAACAACCTCTAAGACATACAAGTCCTAGACTTCTTAAGGATACAGACCTAATCGATCCCTTAAGGAAAAACAAACTTCTAAGACACACTAGTCCTAGACTTCTTAAGGATACAAACCTAACCGGTCCCTTAAGAAAATCAAACAACTGTTTAAATACAAGTTTTGTTTATAATAATATTTCTTCTTCATAATCTGAATATGTAAACTATTTTAAGAACAATAGACTAAAAATATGAAATCTATGAACAGCGCTTGTGCATGGATAATCAGTGAAAATTCGTTGTTTTCTCTCTTAGTCTTCAAGCCTTTATATAGCCAATAAAATAATATATTCGTTGAGGGGTACTCTTGGAATTTCCAGAAACATTAGCAGCTTTAGCAATCACGTGGGGGACAAGATCGTGCAACGCGTCCATCTTTTCATGGTAGTGAAATGAAAGGTTGATTGTACAATGTGCTATTTGTACCACGTTAACATTATCTTATTTCCTTCTATACTTCATAGGCTTCTGTGAGCATGAGTTTAAAAGTGATAACATAACACAAGGTCATCAGAACTTTATGTCTTCAGAGTCTTCAAAATTGCGTCTTCAGAGTCTTCAGCACTTGGTCATGAGAACTTTTACTTAGAATCTTGGGTCTTCATAACTTTAAGTTTTTAGAGTCTTTAGCACTTATGTCTCCAAAGTCTTTAGCACTTGGTCTTTAGAACCCTTTTCATAGAACCGTGGGTCTTTAGAACTTTAAGTCTTCAGAGACTTTAGAACTTCGTCTATCAGAATCTTCAGCACTTGGTCTTAAGAACCCTTTGTCTTCAGAAACATTAGTCTTCAGCATCTAGACTTAAGTAGAAACTTTGTCTTCAGATCTTCTGACTTGTTTCTTTATAAGATGTTGTCTTCAGAAACATGAGTCTTTGGCATCTGGACTTAAGTTGAAACTTTTGTCTTCAGATCTTCTAACTGGTTTCTTTAGACTTCATATCAGAGCCTACATTTCAGAGTCTTCTAGAATGTCTTGCTATTGTTCATCAGAACTTGTGTAGCGCAAAAGCGTAATTAATTATCTTCTAATGTCTTGGTCACGCCATCCATCAGAAGCAGAACAAGTTTGTTAAATACTCAAAAATAACAAACATTAGAGTATCAAAATTTCTCATACAAACGTACTCATTTGTTATCATCAAAACTCAAAGATAATATTGCAGAACCAAATTTTGTTCTAACACTGTTGGTTCCATGGATGTTTAAGTGTATCCTATATAAACCCTTATGTAATGTGTTTTTTGTTAATGTTATTTTATGAGTTTCTCTCTCTCTCTCTCTCTCTCTCTCCCTCTCTCTCTCTCTCTCTCTCTCTCTCTCTCTCTCTCTCTCTCTCTCTCTCCACTACGCCAAAAACAAGTTTTAGCAGCGCCTCTACTAAAGCGCTTATTGAAAAAGCGCTGCCATAGCCTTCACAAAAAACAAAATTAAAAAAAAGGGAAACCTACGAAGGCGCTTTTTTAAAAGCGCTGGCATAGGGTTCCCTACCAAAGCGCTTTTCAGAAAGCGCTTTCATAGGTATTTGAAATATCTAACCTACGAAAGCGCTTTTGAAAAGCGCTTTGGTAGGGAACCCTATGCCAGCGCTTTTGAAAAGCGCTTTGAAAGGGGGACCTACGAAAGCGCTTTTTACCTCAGAAGCGCTTTGAAAGGGGGACCTATGCCAGCGCTTTTTAAAAGCGCTTTCGTAGGTTGTTTTTATAATAAAATTAAAAATCCCTAAATCTTCTTCATTTCTTTCGTTCAGAGCTTCTTCATTTCTTCATTTCTGCCGTCGCCGCCGTTCGTTCCTTCCTCTTCAGTCGTCGTCGCCGCCGTTCGTTCCTTCCTCTTCAGTCGTCGCCGCCGCCGGTCATTCCGTCTTCTCCACCTTGGTAAGATTCTTTGCTTTAATTCTTGGTTTACTTTACATACGCAACTGTATATGTAAATCAATATGCATGTGTTTAATGTTATAATGAGTTAGTGAACTCTATTAGGTTTAAGATTATGAGGCTAGAAAATAGATCTCATGTAACTCTTAGTTGCAACCCTGTTAGAGAAATTAGTCATTCTTTGGAGAAAGAATTTGTTGAATCTTGTCTGCAGTTTTCAATGGAATATTTTGTATTACTTGTTTCTGCAATCATTTTAAGGTAATGGTGTCAATATTTGGAATTTGAAATGTGGCTTATTTTAATGGAATTTTTTGTGATGCTTCTGCCACCATTATAAGGTAAAAGTGCAAAAATTAAGAATTTGTAAACACTCTAAGAAAGAGTTGGGTTTTTCCAAATTCCATCATTTTAGACGCTTAAGTTATTGTTTAAAGGTAACCTGAGTTGTAATTATGAGTTTGAAATGATGATATTTTGTAATATTCTCATGCTTCTGCCATTATTATAAACTTATGGTTCAAGGATTATGAATTTGAAAACACTCCAAAGAAAGATTATATACTTCTAGCATGAAATGAAACAGTCATGACAAACTTCTTGAAGATTATTTATGATCCAATTGCTAATTGAAGTGATGATATTTTAGGTGTTACTTAAGTGAATCTTCAAATGTTACTTCAGTTTCTATTAGAGTGTTGCTTGAAGATTTTACCTCTTGGTTTTAATGTGAAAGTGAGACAAATATGATCGATCACATGGATAATACAAAGCATGTAATAGTTTTGAAAATGACATGATATATTTTAATAATCTGATAGTAAGATGTAATAGTTTTGAAAATGTGATGCACCCTGATGCCTAATGTCAAATTGGAGCAATATTGTATTTAAAATTCTAGTGTAATGTTTAATGTTTTGCTTTTCGGTGTCAAGGTGAGTCAAGGTGTAGCAGATTTGTGTTGAAAGTTTTTGTGCATTTTTTGAAAAATGGTGATAAATGTTGATGATATATTTGGTCTTATTTAAGTGAATCTTTAAATGTTACTTCAATTATTATAAGAGTGTTGAAACTCTTTTCTGTTGTTCTGGTGTATATGTTGAAATATAATTTTTGTATTACTAATAGAAATATCAAGTAAAATATATGTGTAGTTCTGAAGTTTTAATTTTTACATAAGTGAAATTAAAAAGACCCGGGAATTTATTATGTATATAAAAATTGAAAGCTCCATTGTCACTCTCATTTATCCTGCATTAATGATTTGTTTTTCTTCTCTCTCTGAACCTTAGTATGAATTTTGATTGAATCACAGGGAGAAAGAATTAGCTGCTGTTAAGATAAATGCAGCAGATGTTGATATAATTGCAAACGAACTAGAGGTAACTTCTTCAACATGTACAGAAATCTATCTAGTAAGCTTACATTCCAATTAATTAACATACTTTTCTTATACAACAGTTGGACAAAAAGGTGGCTGAAAGAACCTTGCGTTGCTGCCATTCGTCATTTGCTTACTAGTATGGTGGAAACAAATAAGGGAATGTGATCTGTATTGTCAATGAAAATGTTTTGTTTTTAGTTACTCCTAAGTTTAACATGTTGTTTACATTCAAATCATGCAGCGGATAGTTCAACGATTTAATATCGATTGTGGTAGGAAAAAGCTGTGAAACTTTCTCCGATTGAAGAAATTTGAACTGTCCTTGATCGTAGTGTACGCGGGACGCTCTCAACATTTTCAAAGGTTTCTATCCTATTCTTGAACTGACTTGAATAACTGATTGTTTTTACTTTTATTTTCCGGCTCAGTGTGAATTTCTAATGATTATAGTTGAGTGGAATTCATGAGCTGCGGTTGTGTTTTTGTTTATATCCGACTTCACTAGTTAGTAATTAGTTATGAGTTGTTTAGCACATGCTTGAACTGACTTTGATTACCTGATATGTTGAATTTGAATCACTAATTACATCCTAACCCCCCAAAAACTTTCTATCATTGTTATTTTTACTTTATATTTTTTTATGTTCAAAACATTTTTCAAACAAAGCTCTTGTTTGCTTAGAATAGTAATTATTACATATAAATTGTATTATCATCTTTCCTCGTGGACTCATAATTTTAGTCATTGTATTTTGATATTTGTTGACACATCTACTACACATACAATAAAAATTTTAAACAAGACTATCAAAAATTAAGTTCAAACTTAAAACATCTTTTTATTTAAAAGAGATTTCTTACAATTTTAATTTCATATATTTATCTATTTATTATTAAGAAAGAAAAGTAATGTAATTAAATTATAATATTTTACTTTTAGATTATATTAAGTAATACTCATTATTTCGACATGCATGTGGAATATTCATGATGTCAATTTCGTTTATCGTTAAGTGAGGTACTTACTAACTTTGTGAATTGAATTCGCCATAGGGGTTACTTGTGAAGAGTGAAAGTTTGACCGTTTTTGTTTAGCTTAATTAAGACATGGATAAGACATGGATGAATTCAAACCGATTGTCGAAAGAGTACGAGAAAGGGGTATGGGAATTTGTTGAGTTTGCGGTTGCGCACTCCAAAGACCCGCTTCGAATGCCGTGTCCTTGCTTGGGTTGCTGTTATGCCGGGGGTAAGGTTGACGGGAATCAGTTGGGATCTCATTTACTACGGTTTGGAATTGATAGAAGTTATACATGTTGGACAATGCATGGTGAGAAAAGTACCGGGAATGCTGAGTCGAGTTGTAATAGGAAGTATGCTTCAAACGACGATTGCACAGACACATACGATTGTGATCGAGTCGAAGAGATTGCAGAAGCGCTTGAAGAAGATCTTGCGGATTGTCCCAAAATGTTTGAGAGGTTGGTAAGCGATGCAGAGAAACCGTTGTATGTTGGTTGTTCAAAATTCACAAGATTGTCTGCGGTGTTAAAGTTGTACAACTTAAAGGCGGACAATGGATGGTCGGATAAAAGTTTCACAGAGTTATTAGCCCTTATGAAAGATATGCTACCAGAGGATAATGTTCTTCCCAATCGAACGTATGAAGCCAAAAAGATGTTGTCTTCTATTGGAATGAGCTATGATAAGATACATGCATGTCCAAACGATTGCGTTTTGTTTCGAAACGAGTATGCAGCGTTGAATGAGTGTCCTAAATGTGGTGCCCCTCGATATAAGAAAAAGTTGTCTCCTGCTAAAGTCTTATGGTATTTTCCTATAATTCCGAGATTTAGACGCATGTATCGTAGTGAGACCGATTCAAGACACTTGACTTGGCATGCAGATGAAAGAATTATTGATGGAAAGTTGCGACATCCGGCAGACTCACCACAATGGAGTAAAGTTGATACTGAATATCCTGAATTTGGAAAAGAAGCAAGAAACCTTCGGTTGTCATTGTCTACTGATGGAATGAACCCGCATGGTATTCAAAGTATCTCGCATAGCACATGGCCTGTGATTCTTATGATTTATAACTTACCTCCGTGGCTATGTATGAAGCGTAAGTACATGATGTTATCTATGCTAATTTCTGGGCCTAAACAACCAGGGAATGACATAGACGTATACTTGGCACCCTTAATCGAAGATTTAAAGTTTTTGTGGGAGAGAGGTGTGGAGGTTTACGATGGGTATAGGAAAGAAAGTTTCAACTTGAGGGCGATGTTGTTTGGAACAATTAATGATTTTCCAGCATACGGAAATCTATCCGGGTACAGCAACAAGGGTCAAAAGGCGTGTCCTATTTGTGAAGATGAAACCGATACGACACGATTGGCACTTTGTCAGAAGAATGTCTTTCTCGGCCATCGTAGATTCTTAAATTCTAATCATCACTACCGTGGGTGGAGAAAAGCATTCAATGGAGAGGCCGAACATCGTACAGCCCCGCCTTTTTTGTCAGGTGATCAAATTTTTGAAAAGGTGAAAGATGTGAGCACTCAGTTTGGCAAGCCTTTTGCACATTCAATTGTCAAGGGTGGGTGGAAGAAGAAGTCAATTTTCTTTGAACTTCCATATTGGAAGTCGTTGTACGTAAGACATTTCTTGGATGTTATGCATATTGAAAAAAATGTATTTGACAGCGTTATAGGTACGCTACTCAATATACAAGGAAAGTCTAAGGATGGCGTTAACATAAGGAATGACATGGTAAACATGGGGATGAGAACTGAATTGGGGCCCGTGACGAAAGGAAGACGAACATATCTGCCACCTGCTGTTTACACTCTATCTAGAAAGGAGAAGAAAACATTGTGTAAGTTCCTCAGTGAAGTAAAAGTTCCAGAAGGCTACTCTTCAGATATTAGAAGACTTGTGTCCATGAAAGACCTCAAGTTAAAGAGTTTGAAGACGCATGATTGCCATGTTATAATGGAACATTTTTTACCAATAGGTATACATTCTATTCTGCCAGAAAAAGTAAGAAGCGCAATAACTAAGCTGTGTTTCTTCTTCAGGTCTATTTGCAGTAAGGTGGTCGATCCCGCGATCTTACCAACATTGCAAAATGAGATAGTTGTTACTTTATGTGATCTTGAAATGTATTTTCCTCCCTCGTTTTTTGACATAATGGTTCATCTAGTCGTTCATCTTGTGAAAGAGACACAACTGTGCGGACCAGCTTATATGAGATGGATGTACCCTGCTGAACGTTATATGAAAATATTAAAAGGGTACGTGAAAAACAGAAGTCGACCAGAGGGTTGTATTGCCGAGCGATACGTTGCTGGAGAAGCGGTTGAGTTTTGTACTGAATATCTGTCAAATGTTCAATCAATTGGACTCCCCAAATCTCATATTGTCGAAAAAAAAGAAGGAAAAAGGCTAATTGGAAATAAAGTTGTGACAGTATCAATGGTCGAACGGGATCAAGTGCACTTGTATGTTCTGCACAATGAGATTGAGGTTGAGCCGTTTGTTGAAATGCACAAAGTTGTTCTCCGAGATTTAAATCCAAATAGAAATGAGAACTGGATAGTACGAGAGCACAATCAAAGTTTCATACCGTGGTTTAGAGATCATATTTATTCAAAGTATCGTTCAGATCCTGCTTCAGTAACAGAAAGGTTGAGATGTTTAGCCTATGGTCCATCTGTAATTGTGCTTTCTTATAGCGCATACGCAATTAATGGATACACATTTTATACCAAAGAACAGGATGATTAAAGTACTATGCAAAATAGTGGTGTTACCTTGGTAGCTGAAGCTATGCACATATCAAGTGCGAATGACTTAAATCCGAAATTTGCAAATTTGTCATATTTTGGGGTTATCGAGCGCATTTTGGTGTTTGATTACGCGAAGTTTCAGATTCCTGTATTTGGTTGCAAGTGGGTTGAAAATAATAGTGGCGTACGAATGGATAAGTCAGGATTTTTGCAAGTGGATCTCAATAGGGTAGGGTACAAAGATGAGCCTTTCATTCTAGCCTCTCAAGCTAAACAAGTGTTCTATGTCAATGATCCGACAAGTACGAAATGGTCTATAGTGCTTTTATCTAACAAAATAGTTGATGAAAAAATTGAAGATCAAGGTGATATTGGTGTTGGCATTGAATCTTGTACAAGAAACGATCAAAATGAGAATGAATCTTGTATTAGAAATGATCATAATGAGGGTATTTGGATCAATCCAACCGTCCGCATTGTTAAGAGACGCGTAGTACACAATCCTACCAAGAAAAGAAAGAGACGTTAGTGATAAAGTTAGTGTTAATAGTGTACTAATGTGCTTTAGTTTGTTTGATACAGGTTCAATGGCTCCAGATAGAGATGCTCCACCTGAAAACCCACCTGAAAACTCACAAGAAAACTCACAAGAAAGAGTTGCTTCGGATACAAATGCTCCACCTGATACTGAAGCAAAAGAGGTTGCACGAGGCATCACTATTATGAATGGAATCATTCGACATAGAGACCAAGGATTAGTATACCGATTGGAATGGAATTCTGATAAACAACCAATTGGTCCTAATTCTGCAAAGTTGACAAGTTATATTGGTACACTTGTCCATATGCATATTCCGGTCTCCGTAGCTACCTGGAAATCGAAAACGAAAAATTTAGAATTGGAGGAGAAAAAACAAGCGATTTGGGAAGAGCTTCGGGTATATATCATATATGGTTAATTGTTGTTATTATCTTGACGATAAATTGTTTAAATTACTTATACTAACACACTATGCGTACGTTTTTTTGCAGAGGACTTTTGAGATACCAGATGAACGTAAAAGCTACATACTTAGTTTGGCCGGCAAAAGATATAGAGGGTGGAAAAGTTTTTTGACAAACACCTATCTTAAGGATAAAGATGGAAAATTTCTTGAAGAGGCACCGGGACGGCCAACAAAGTATGCGACCTTCATTGATGAAGCAGATTGGGCTTAGTTTGTAAAGCAAAGAGATGAAGCTTTTCAGAAAAAGAGTGCCACGAATAGTGAGAGAGCATCCAAACCCGCGTATCCATACAAAAAAGGGCGTTTGGGATATGCACGCTTAGAGGATAAAATTGTAAGTAAATAGAAATGCGTTTTAATTAATTGTCTACATGTGCATGTTTTAATTGACGATTTTATCGTTTGTGTCAATGCATAGTTAGAGGAGACTAAAAGTGAGGAAGCTTCACTTCCTGTACATGTGTTGTGGAAGGAAGCTCGTGTGGGCAAGAATCAAGCTGTCGATCCCGATGTTCAGAGAGTTTATACTGAATGTGTAAGTATAATACTGTGTCTTTAATTAAATCAAATGTTTTTTAATATATAAATGATTTTTTATCTCCACTAATAATTATTTAAATGTAAATGAATTACAGGAGACCTTGTCGCAATCGGCATCCACCGGTGAGGAGAGCGTACTTAGTAGAGTACTAGATGCTCCCGAGTATCCCGGTCGGGTGAGGGGTAAGGGTCATGGTGTGACTCCAACCTCTTTTTATAAGAGTTCTAGGAGAAGATCAAATCTTACCAATGAAGAAGTGTTGCAAAAGTTGCAGGAATTGCAAGCACAGGTCTCTGAATTGCAAAGAGATAAAGATATGTATATGAGAGAAAATTGCAACACTTCATCGGTGAGAGAAACTAGTGATAAGGCTAGTATCAACTATCAAAAGAAATTTCCCGAGGTAATTATAAGTTTTTTTCCTTACAAACTGTTCTATTTTATTAATGATAATGACTTTATATTTTCTATTTGTTTAGGGCATTTCATCTTGCCAACTATACTTATCGTCACCGAATTATCGACTAGTTGGCAAGGGAAAAGTGCACAACACTTTGGGAGATTTACTTCACCACAGACCGCTCCCGGATGGACACCTGAAAGTATCGGTGGATGTTGTATTAGATCGTGATGCGATTCTACCGGTACCTGACATGGTCTCAGAGACGACATTGCTGCGAGATGCAATAGGATCATTTGTTGCATGGCCCTCGGAGCTCATTACCATTAGTGATGAGGTATACTGAAAACGATTATGAATCATTTAGTTTTCGAATGTCAATTCTAAACCGTTTATTAATTATTTTTTACATTTTAATTTTAGACTGCTCCTATAAAACCCGCAATTAAGGGTAAAGGGATTTTACAGGAGGAGGAGTCTGTTGCATCACTAAAAGAGGTACATTTAAAGTGTTAATATATAGTCTGAATCTAAATCTGCATGATTTTATATTTTACCTAACTTATATGATTTTTAGGCATCCGCTCGGGAGTCACAACAAGTGACGCAGCAGGTTCGTAGCGTACCACCCACTGGTCCTCCGAAGCAAGCGGCAAAAAAAGGCGGTGCTTTTGTGCCTCGATACCGTTCGACACTCGCAACAATGGTTGATATGTCCGATTTGAAGGATGGTGGTTTACGTGAAATCAACATGGATGAAAGTGTCTTCGGTATTGAATTCCCGTCACATATTACAATTGATGACTTGGAAGAGATTTTTAGGCATGATCAACTAGGCGTCAGTAATATGCACTCATACATCCGGTAATATTCACTCATCCGATATATTATTTAATTAGTCCCACAATATAATTTATTTACACATTTCAATGAAAATAATCTAATGTTTATTATGTTTTTATTTAAGGTTGTTGTATGACAGAGTGTTGCGCAGGACTGCATTGTCTAACAGATTCCGTTTCGTGTCTTCCGCCCATTGCAGCGGAATGACAATTGCTTCGGAACCGGAATCAGTTAGACAGCGCTTAGTAGATAGATTCATGTCCACCGGCAATACAGAAAGTCTGCATCTTTGGGCGTATAATACCCGACCAGTAGGGTTAGTTTCTCATTCTTGGTTCATCTAATCTCTGTTTCTTTTGTGTATAGCAAAATTTTCATATAACCTATTGTTTTAATTTATAGAGCACACTGGTTGCTGCTTGCTATCAACCCGATAAGAGAAGTCGTGTATTATCTGAATTCGGTAAATGGTGAATGGACCAATTATCCGGCTATGAAGGAAATCGTTGATTTGTAAGTGGGATCGTTCTAAATATATATTCGTGTATATTTATATATTTTCTTATTTGTGGGATTGATCTAAACATATGCTTTTATATATTTAATAATTAGATCAATACAAGTGTTCCGTAGTCAACGGGACGCACAGGTATCCCGGACTAAATCAAACAACATCACTTGGATCCAAGTGCAGGTACATTACTTTTCACAATTTTGCTTATAATATTTATGCTACTTGGTAAAACAAGACAACTATAGAATCTTATTTGTTTTATTATGTAGTGTCCGCAACAGCGAAACAGTCATGATTGCGGATACTTTATTTTGAGGTTCATGAAAGAAATCCTTTAGGCGAATCAATTAGAGATTCCGCTCACGGTATGAATTTATAACTTAAGATAATTTCATATAATTTATTACATTTAACTAAATATATCATTTATATTATGTTTTTGTTTTGTAGTACCTTGACGAATTCCGTGCTGCTGGGTACCCGAAGCTTAAGTTGGAAGAAATTAAAGAAGATTTGTGTCAATATTATATTAAGCAATTTTTCATGTAGGATTTGTGTCGATTTGAACTATAATATTATTGATGTAATGATGTATATATATAATTTTGGATATTATAATGGTATTATATTAGTATAATATTGTCTTACTGATGGCTGAAATAATAGCGTCGAAAATATATTACAGGTCAAAAATATATTACAGGTCGAAAATATTACAGGTCGAAAACATTACAGGTCGACTGGGAGGATTAAATTATAGGCTGCACATAAAAATACCTCATTTAGAAACGACAGCGCTTTTAAAAAGCGCTCTTAAAGGTCCACCTACTAAAGCGCTTCTTAGTAAAAGCGCTGCCAAAGACCAGTAAAAAAGCATAAAAAATTAAAAAAAAACGCAGCATACAAAAGCGCTTTTGGAAAAGCGCTCTTATAGGGGGGCCTATCAGAGCGCTTTTTCCAGAAAAAG
>CATIWC010001012.1:0-87989 GCA_948472305.1 Vicia faba
TAAATCTACTACATTGAAGTTGAAAGAAGAAGATTCATTGGGTTTCTTGCTTGAAAATCAAAGGGACCTTGTGAATTTATTTTTCACAACTTGAGGTAAGTTTCATAAACTTTGAACCACACATTTTCGCATTATTTTCAACTGTGAACCTTGAGAATTATATTTTAGCTGGCCAGATCTTAGATCTGATGTATATTCATGTGTGATTTTATGTTCAATTCATACTCTGCAAGTTGTGTGAAGTTTCTTAGATCAGTGCTTTCGTGCTCAGTTTCTTACTTGATCTTACATCAATTGAAAAATCTACGATCATTTTGTTGTTCCTTGTTATTTTGTGATGAATATTGATGTTTAGATCATTTGATTTGGTTAAGAAACGAAGGAGAAGTTCAGATCTGAAAATTGCATGATATTTCTATTTTCAACATGATTTTGTGAAATCAGTGATTTTCGCACCACTATTTCTCCATGATTCGGGCATCATTTTAAGAAATTGTTGATCCTATGGTGTTCTACGCTTTGTGATATTGATTTTTTTATAACACTTGATTTGGATGAGAAATAAGAGAGTAATCCTAGCTTGAAGTCAGTGTGTTGAAACTGAAAACGAGTTAGAGTTTGTTGTTTTGGTAGGGATGGTAACATGACGTGATCTGATTGAACATGTTCAAACCTCTTTTATGACGATTATTACTTAAAACAGTTGTAATAGATTTTGATATATTTGAATTTTTGTTCACTTTTAATTGTTTTCTCTAATTTTGTTTTAATAGTTTCTTTGATTCAAATATTACCACAAAAATATTCTAAACTTCATATTTAGTATATTTCATATTCTGAATTCTATTTCATAATTTTCTCATTTTGCATGATTAAATAATTCATATGAAATAATTAGGTGTTTTGATCACATTTTAGGCTTTTGATTTTATTTTCTAATTTTCATTAACCTAAAAAATTCATAAAAATTGTCCTGAGTCTCTTTTTGAGTCTACTTTATGAAAATAATTTTGTCTTATTTTTACAAAATTTTTGTGGCGTGATAATTAAATCAATCGATTAGCGATGTCATCATTTTTGCTAATTTTGTTACAACTTGCAATAATTTTTGTTTTGATTTTTCATCTTGTGATAAAATTCCAGAAAAATATGTTTAGTGTTCCTTAGATATTGATCTATATGTTCATGATTTTTAATTGTTCAGTTTTCTTACTTTCAAAATTGTGCAAGTTAATTGTTGTTTTCGGTCCTATTTCTTGCTTTATCCTAACGAAACATTTAATTCTCCAATTTACCTTACTTCTAAAAATCAAAGAAAATACTTTTTAGATTTTTGGATTACTTGAGAGCATAATTTTTTTTTAATTTTAAACATTGATCTATCATTTTTCACAAATTATTTTGTTAAACCTCTCTAGTTTGTTCCTTTTGCCAACTAGTCTTGACAACTTCTAATTATTTTCACTCTTTCAAGTTAATCCAAGAACTTTAAACCATGTTTCTTACATTTATAAGTCTTTAGGAAGCTAGGTTTAAATTGACATGAATTTACAAGTCATTTTCATATTTTAAACCTAATTTTTACTTAGAGGTGGGCATAGAAGTTTGCTTTGTCTAAAGTTCTTTCAATGGATGGTTTATGTGCATATTTTTAGGCTAATATCCTTGATTTATCTTAATGTTGGTAATTTCCTATAAAATCTAAGAACCTTGGGTTTGATCTCTTTAGATCACCTATGCTTGTATGCATTAGAGACTACAACTTTTATAAGTTGTCATGACACTTAAGCATGTTACATCAATGACATTTATTAGGATTTCAAGTTCATGATATATACTT
Source organism: Vicia faba (assembly GCA_948472305.1). NCBI lineage: Eukaryota > Viridiplantae > Streptophyta > Magnoliopsida > Fabales > Fabaceae > Vicia > Vicia faba. The sequence continues at coordinate 1,841 of CATIWC010001012.1, forward strand.
TAAGAGGGATCATTATAATGCCTTAGGACCTATAAGTATCATCTTATCTCATCTCATTTGATCTTTATCAATTTAATTTTGTTTAAGACAAATGTTTTCCATCTTTTATGATGTTGACTATCAAACTTTGTGACTTTGCTTGTGTATGAAGTTTAATCTTCATGTTATGTTAATTTTGAACCTCATCATAATTTAACTTATAACACAAGTCACACATGTAATAATTCTCAAATATGATCTCTTTACTTTATCACTACTCTTTCAACAAAACTTGCTAGTTTTTGTCTCTTAGCATCACATTCTTTGTATGCTATGTGCAATCTTTTCCCATGACTTGCCATTTAATTATGGTTTGTTAAAGTTCATTTGATACTTACTTGTATTATTTGACCCTCTTCTAATCATGTCCCCTACCATCTATCCTCTTTTTTATCCTTCTTTTTCCTTTAGGGTTGATTTAGAGTATGGTATTGACCTATTTTTGTGCTAACTCTTGAGTATGCTTTAGTAAGATTATCTTAGGGGTTCATTGACTTATGTAATACCTTAGCCTTGTGTGTTTACTTATGACTTCACACATACTTGACACATTGTACCATGATCATTTATCACTCACTTGTTTTCACTATACTTCACAACTTTGTTTTTACCTAGTTTGTGTGCTTTGGTGTTTATACCATGATCTTAATCACTAATTAAGTTTTGTCATGATTATTTGTTATGTGTTAAGTGTATAACATGTCAATTTTTTCTTTCTCTTCTTCACATCACCTCGTTCTTATCACATGTTTGCTTGTTAGTATTGCATGAGGACTTATGTCCACTTAGGGTTTTCAAACCAACTTTCCTTGAATGATTTGATTGTGAATCTTTCTCAAGTTATGTTATATGTTGATGATGAGTATGATATGTGTTCACTTCTAAATAGTATACTTATTCATCCCTTTTCACCTCACCTCACTTTCTTATGCCATGTTTGGTTAAGCATTTGACACATAAATGCTTTCATGCTAGTGCATTTGCTTTAATGCTTGAACTTGCAACCTTTAAATCCAAATTAATTGAGAATGAACCTTAGGGATATATCTATATCGTCTTGATGCTATACTCTTGTATCATTTATGCTTTCATGTTTTATCATGATATGAGGTATTTTCTTCTAAATGCATGCTTGCACTTCCACTTGTCTGGTTAGACAATTTCTTCACTTCCTTGACCCGAGTGGCCATGCTTAGGGTAGTATAAGACACATAACATGTTAGGATCAGAACTAACACTTCACTTTGATGTGATTTCATTCCATGACTCCTTAATTGCTTATCATTGCTTTCTTCTGCTACATCTTCACTTCTTCAAGTATGTTTAACAGTTTCATCTCTTATGTGTTTTGTCACATGAACTTTGTGTATGCTTGATGTTTTATCATCTTGTATGTGATGTTTTTTCATCAATGTGATGTTTTGTCATCAATGTGATATTTTATCATCCCGTCTCCCATCTTTTCTTGCTTTTCCTCTTGTATGCTCCCCATAGGATCTTCAAATCACTCTTTTCTAAGTTTGAATTTAATAGACCTTAGGATATTTATCCATGCATGACAATGTTAGGTAGATGCTTCCCTCTTATCACAACTCTAGGATCAATATTGCATGATAATTTTAGGGCTTCACTAAGACTAAAACTTCTTCTTTTTCTACAAAACTTCTCAAAACACTTAACAATAATGATACAAACCATGTGCCATGAGCCTTACACGAGTCCTTTGGGTACGAGACATCTGGCCCGACCACCCAAAGTCTCTCATGTTGTAGACTTTAATGTGGTTCAAATCACTAAATCCTTTTTCAAGGTAAAAAAACACAAACCAATACAAACCTTTTTGTCTTCGGACTTTTCCTTTTAAAACCTTTTCAAAAGGACATGCTTCACCAGCATCGACTTTAAAAAACACAAAACAAATGAAAACTATTGAGTCGAATTACAGTGCTCTTATTGCTTAAAAGGGATATGTAGGAATCTGGTCGTCGGGCTCAGCCGAGCGAAAATTTGTAATTATTTTCTTCGTTTCCCCGTGTTTTCTTTTGCATGCATTCCCTCTTTGCATTTTCCCTTTTAGCATTAAGATTTAGACTTAGATTAGACACACCCTTATATTAGAACAAACTCAAGTGGATCTTGTACCACATACGTGAGGGGTGCTAATACCTTCCTCTCGTGTAACCGACTTCCTTACCTTTTTCTCTTGGTCGTGATGACCATGCTCTTTTCCTTCCCTCAGGTTTACTCAGTATTTCCTTTCACTCTCTTGGGATAAATAAAATTAATGGTGACTCTTCTTTCCTTTCGATTCCGTTCGCGCTTCAATGAAAATCCCAGACGCTACACCTACCATTACAATGACTTCTACAATGACATTTAGGCAACAAATGAATGATAGAAACCAAGAAATGGTTGGCATGCTAGCCCAACAAATGGGGATAATATTTAATCCTTTGATCCAAAGTGCTACACAAACTAATCAATAAAATTCCAAGACAAATCAATAATTGGCAGCACAAATGGCGCAAATTGCAGATTTCTTTGGGGCCTCCCAGGCCCCAGTTTGACAAATTGATCGAGACTGGATGAGAAAAAACCAGGGGATGATTGCCGAAGAAGATCCAACCATTAACCAAGCGCAACCAATTGCACAAAATGCTGGCGAAGTGAACCAGGGGCAAAGAGTCGAACAACCTAGGATTGAACAAGCAATACCAATGGAATTTCAAGCCCCAGGGGTAGTAATGGTTAATCAAAACTAAGATGCAAACGAAGTTCTTGATCATGTTTGATAGGACGAATTTGCAGGAGAAAATAATATGGCAGCCATGATTGAATGGATAATGGCTCGAAATGTGGTAAATGTAGGCCTTCGAAGGCCAAACTATACTTCCTCTTTGTCTGAATAAGTTTTACATACTGAATTACCAAGGGGATGGAAAGTCCTAATGTTCAAAAAAAATTTCGGTGATACTAGTGAATCCACCGTCGAACACATAGCAAGGTATTTGACTGAGGCTCGGGACATAGTAAATAACGAAAACCTAATCATAAATTATTTTCCTAGTTCACTTACCAAAAACGCCTTCACTTGGTTCGCGACTCTCCCAGCAAGTTCTATCCATGACTGGACTCGTTTAGAAAGATTATTCCATGAACAGTTTTTCATGGGTGAGTCAAAGATTAGTTTGACTGAATTGGATAATATTAAGCGCAAGTTTAGCTACATAATAGATTATTATCCTAATAGGTTCTGATTGTTGAAGGTAAGGTGTTTCACTCAAGTGCCATAACAAGAACTAATCTAAATGGTTGTGGGTGGTTTAGACTACTCCATCAGAAAGATATTAGATACCCAGTATTTAAGAGACATGGCCTAGTTGGTAGACAAAGTTCAATAGGTTGAACGTATGAAGGTTGAAAAGGCTAGGTCTAGCAAAAATAATAGAAGAGAAAGGGTAGTTGTGATACGGTGGCAGAACCGACTGTTAATACTGGTTTGCATTTTTTTGTTCGCAAATGTCGCGGTAAGCAAGAATCACCACTGACTTTTATTTTATCCAATCAGGAAAAGGAAAAAGAATAGAAAAAACCTTTTTCAAGATGTTTATGAGTACGGGGGGGTAGATTATAGAAAGGGAAGGTGTTAACACCCTTTCTATCCGTGGTTTTCCACGGGCTCTTAGGTACTTGATCATTTTGAAATTTCTTGTGTGTGCTTGCTTTGAAAAGTTTTTTTACTTCGTTTTAACCATTGTTTTTGTCCTCAAGAGTGTTATGAAGTTGTTTTTTGAAAACTTTGTTTGGAAAGTTTTGGTGTGAAAAAGTTTTTGTTTGTTTGAGAAAGTACCTAGGAACTAATCTACCTACTCGAAAAAGGTTTTTTCGTTTTCCTTTTAGACAATTCTATCCCATTATTGAGAAATAGGTAGCATCATCGTTGGAGTTTTTTAGGGACATTCGAAGGGACAAATACAATCATAAAAGCAATGTTAGGAAATGTTAGTAATCATCCTAAAGCCTTAAAGATCTTTTTCCGAGGCAACATCCGAATGGGTCATTTTAGATCTTTCGGGGCTAGAGGACAAGCACTAACAAACCTTATACTTCATGACCATTTACCGAAGGCAACCAGAGTGGAGTAAACCCTAGGAGTGAGCATGTGCGAGTGTAATTTTCAGTTAATTTATCTTTTCACATTTAGGGTTTTCTACTGTATTAGTTTTCAGTTAGTATTTCCATACAATCCTATTAACATTCATCTAAGCAGTTTATAGTTTGCGGCAATTAAAGCGAGAAAGTTAAAGTCCTAGCTATTACAGGCCTTTTGCAGATACATGATTATTTTGATTGAAAATAAAGATGCGGAATTTAAAACCATAATTAATCTATTACAACCTCGAAACAGTTACAATAATAATAAAAGGAAATTAAAAAAATGCGTGCGGCAAATTAAATGCGAGAATAATTTAGGAAACCTAAAAAATCTAATTGAAAAATATTTAGGCTAGTTTTTGAGAAAAAATTAGGTTATGTACAAATTAAACCCTAATTTCTAACTATTTTAGATTATATAAAAAGAATTAAATTGCCCTCATTTTAATTAAACTAATTAATTAAGGAAATAAAATATTTTATGAAAAAATAATTTTTGATGTTTTTTATGATTTTTTATTAAATAAAAAATGATTTTTTGGGTTATTTTTGTAAAGAAATAATTAGTGAATAATTAAAAAAGAAACACAATAAAAGAAAGAAATTGAAATTGGGCATGTGTTATAAGCTGAAAGGGGGGTGTATGTTGAATTGTTCAGGCCCAAATTCTTGGTCAGCCCAATCCTTGCGTGGGATCCAATGTAGCCACAATTGGAGGGTGCATCATAGTCTTTCATTGATGGGCGTTGGATCTGGATTGATGATGAATCCAATGGTTCAGATCAGGGTGTATAGTGGACGTCTTGGAACGTGTATGCATAGAACCTATTGTCAAACATTAAGAAAATAGAGAAAACGTTGGAACGTGGGATCGAACCCAAGTCCTCCCACTCAATATACGCGCGCTTAACCAACTAGGTTACAGTGTTTAATTGTTAATATGATAATAACAATAAATAATATATAAAGAAACATGGATAATCAGAAACAAACAAAACGCGCACCAGCCATTCAAACCGGCCAATGGTTATCAGCCACGTATATTATTCTTCCCATGTCCGTCATTTTAGGTTTGCAACTTTTACCTACGGACACCTTCCATGGCTATAACCCTGTAACTTTCAAAAATTCACAACAAGCATGATAAAAAAATTGTGAGTACATAGATTAACCCGTCTTGATCTCACGAGCATCATGGTACCCTTTTCATGGGCCAATTTAACCTGTAGAGAAAAACCCTAAAACGGCCATGGAAACCCTAACAATGGCAAACACGTATACAGGCATCAAAACGCAAAATTACATAAACCAAAACATTCCAAATTTCATTACAAACACAATTATATGCTTCAAAGTGATTAATTATGCGTAAATTATCAAACTCAGATTCAAAAGATGAACAAAACCATGAGACTCGTATGTCCTGTTTCTGGGCTTGGGAAGGCTTGAAATTGATCGTGTTAGCTTCTGGGAAGGTCCAGGAAATGATTGGTAGCTTTGAAATGCTTTGAATTTCCCTCTAAGCTTGAAATCGATCCATCACTTATTATCAATTTTTCAGTTTTTGTTTGATGCTTTCACGACCTGCAAACCTTTGTTCTTGTGCATTGTTCTTGCTCAGTATATATAGTGGAACATATTAGGTCAACAAAAATGCTTTGTATCTTTGATAATCATGGAGATTTGATTTGGTTTTTCTCTTGCATTATATCTTTCCAAAATAGGTGTAATCATGCCAATTTGCACCAATTATCCCTTGATCTGATTTGATATGGTTTGGCCAACTTCATTAGATTGTGATTCCTACAAAAATCAGATCAAAATCAATCTTTTATATTTTTTTTTTGCAATTTATTTGATTTAATCTAACTTTTAATAAATAAAAATCAAAATAAATAAATAAATAAATAAGCAAATAATAAATGGAGGCTGATTTGGGGCGTGGACCATGTCACAAACAAGATGCAATCATGAAATGCTAGGCCCATTTAACAAAAAATGCACTTTTGAGCATATTTGACTTTTGGCAATTTTGCAAAAATGGTCAACTTTGACAAGGAATATCTCCTCAAATTTTAACCCTAGAAAGGTTTTCTTTGACTTTTTAGAAAGATTAGGATGTCCCCTAAACAACCCTTTTGGTTTCATATCAATTGGGTCTTCCATGTTCATGCAAGAAGCTTTGACCCAAAATGTATTTTTGTTGACTTTTCAAAAGAACCTATAATGTAGAAATTCATATCTTTTGATGAGTGCATATTTTGAACTTGTGGGCTGAAGATGAGTTGTAGGTAATTGCATCCTATTCAAAATGAGCCTTGGATGGAAAATTTCTGATAAAGTATAAAGAAGTTATGCCTGGTCAAAGTTTGGTTGGCTTTTCCTATGAAACCCTAATTTAGCAACTTTTGGGTTTTGATAAATTCGGGGAATTCCTTGAGGAATCATGATCAACCCTTGATCAAATTATGGATATCACTTCAAAATGTTGATGTTAACCAAAAATCTTGAAGTTTGACTGTATGTGGGCCACAGTTGACTTTTGACCTAGTATAGTTAATTTTCAGGCATCTGGGCAATTGACTGGGCAAACTTCTTGTGCAAGGCATGAAACTTGACATGGTTGATCTTGAGAACATATTGGGACCATTTAAGGAATTTGGGACCCTTGGACTTCAACCATCTTGATGAGGAGTGAACCCTAGTTTGAGGCTTGTTGCCTTAGGAGGAGGATTTGTCTGGTCAATCCTTAGTCATCCTTGAGCAAGTTGAGGACCTCAATGGGCATGTGTTGAGTAAAATGAGCGGGGAAATTTTTGGGTACAACAGTAGCCTATGTCTAAATGTATGAGGACTAACTTGATATGTATAGTGAACCTACAGGTTTCGACGAAAACGAAATAGATTTGGCCAAATTAAAACAAGGGCTACCCTCATGCAAGGTTCTTGCTCCTTCGAATGGGAAAAACTCTTGTCGAAAAAGAAAATAATGATAAGTTCCTGAAAAGAAAATACACCTTATATGTAAAGAAGTGTAACGAAATCTTCGAATTGTTAGTAAAAGATGGCCAAATGATAGTGCCACCTGGCACCAAAATTTCTCCGTTGGAACAACGAAAGAAAAGAGGATTTTGCAAGTATCATAATTTCTTAAGACATAAAACCTCATAATGTTTTCTTTTCAAGGATTTGGTGAAAAATGCTATCCAAGATCGGAGACTTAAGTTTGGTGATAAGAAAAAAGTGCAAATGAAGGTTTATTCAGACCATCTACAAGTGGTTGATTCCCACTACACAGAACCGTCAGATATTAACATGATTGAGGTTTTTGAGGACTTTGAAGACCAGGACACCAAGAATGAAACTACTAAAGGCTTCCATCAGAGTGTTGAAGCAGTTGAGGATACTGAAAGCCTCAGGCTTAAGTTGAAAAGGTTTAGGATCACTGACGGTCCTAAGTTCGATATTAACATGGTAGAACTTAGTGGGGAAGTAACTATGGAAGCTAACAAAGAAAGCATCCAAACGGAAGAAAACAAATGAAAGTGGCCTATCCCAGGGCCAATGAGAATATTCTAGATTTACTTCTTCACTTCCAAAAGAAGATTTATGAAGCCCTACTGTGTCCCAGATATAGTTCGATGTACGATAGGAAAATGGATAAAAACTTAGAGAGGGTTCGAATTAATAGTCAGAAAGGGATCTGGAAGAATGATGGAGGTTGTGATGCGGTGGGAGAACTGACTTGAGGTTTTGCGTTTGTGTTTGCAAATGTTGCGTTTTAGCAAGAGTCGCCACCGACTTTTATTTTATCCAAAAGGAAAGGTAAAAAAGCACAGGAAAGACCTTTGAGATGTTTTCTTGAGTTCGGGGGGTAGGTTATGAAAAGGGAAGGTGCTAGCACCCTTTTCATCCATGGTTATCCATGGGCTCTTAGTTACTTGTTTAGAACACTTGATTTGCTTTGAAATTGTTTGAAATGGTGCTTTGTGTGGTTTTGAAAGTATTTTGAAAAGAGGCCATCGTTTAGGCAATCTTTGTAATGATTCTCGTTCGTAAGAATGTATACAAAGATGTTTGTCTTTTGAAAAAATGTTTCAATATTTTGAAAGTTGTTTGGAAAATGTTTTGAAATGTGTGTGTGTTTATTTGAAAATAGCAAGGATTGTTTGCAAGTTGATCAAGTAACTAGAAGCATTCTACCTACTCAAAAGTCTTTCTTGTACATTTTTATTCCTTTGACATTGTTGGTTTACCATTTATTTGGTAAACAACCCTATCTTTGGATGTTAAACGGGACGGGCGTGGGTCATCGTATGACCATGATAACAATGGTGCCAAGTATCTTAGCAAGTTTTGAGGGACTAAGATCATCTTGTTTTTAGGCAACCTTTTGATAGCGTCATCGAGGGACTATGATCTTTTGTTTTGTTTTGTTTTTCCAAGATACTTCGCATGCATACCATGGCCATTTTGTTAAGGCAACCAAGTGGGTAAAACCCTAGGGGTGCTTGTGTGCAATGTGTGTCATTTACATGCATTTTGTTTGTCTTGAATTAGGTCATGTCTATTTGTTTGATTTTGTCTTATCATTCAAACCCTAATTTTACTAAACATGTATATAATGCGATAAATTGCGTAAAGTAAATCTAAGCTATTACAACAATATTATGGGAGGGGGGATACAAGTTTTTGAATGGGGATATTTGCACAAAATAAAACCCAAAAATACTATTACAACCCAATTGAATATTTGCAAATTAAATAAATAAACATATATTAAAAATGCAATAAAAATGTAAATATGCAAAAAAAGTTTTGTATTTATTTTATGTATGAGAAAAATAAATTATTTAAGTCCTAAAAATAAGAAAAATTATATTGTTATTTTTGGAAGGGTGAAAAACCCTAGTTTTTGATTTAAAAGAAAATTAGGTTTTCTAATATTTATTTGTCCATTTTTGTACTAGAAATAAATAAATAATATTATTAACAAATATTAAAAAAATAAAATATGTATGAAAATAATTATTTTATGTGTGAAATAATAAAATAAAAATGTATAGTATTTTTATTAAATGTATTTATAAATAAATAAGAAAATAAGTTCTATTTATTAAAATAAAACTATGGCAGCCTTGAGTCCGAAGATGCATGCTTCATACTCTTCCATGTTGTTCGTACAGTTGAAGCAAAGTCGGGCAGTGAAAGGAGTATGGAAACCCTCTGGAGATATAAGCACATCACCGATACCGTTACCAAGTGCATTGGAGGCCCCATCAAAGTACAGGGTCCATCGGGATCCCTATTCAAGTCCGTCATATGGTCTGAAACCTTCAACGTTGTCCAATGTCATGATGTCTTCGTCAGGGAATTCAAACTTCATGGATTGGTAATCTTCGACAGCCTGATGAGCTAGATGATCGGCTAGCACACTCCCCTTTATAGCTTTTTGGGTCGTGTACTGTATATCGTATTTCGTTAGGATCATCTGCCATCTAGTTATCCTTCCAGATAGAGCAGGCTTCTCAAAGATGTACTTGATCGGATCATCTTAGATATCAGCAAAGTGGTATGAGTCAACATATACTGCCTTAGCCGGCAAGCAGCCCATACCAAAGCGCAGCAAGTTTTCTCGAGCAGTGAGTATCGGGTCTCACAGTCGATAAAATTTTTATTAAGGTAATAAATGGCATGCTCTTTTCGGCCAGAATCGTCATGCTGCCCCAGTATGCACCCCCATTTAATTCTCTAGGACGGTCAGATACATGATTAGAGGTCTTCCCTTAACGGGTGGCATCAGGACAGGAGGTTCTAACAAATACTCCTTGATTTTATCGAAAGCAACTTGACATTCGTCATTCCATCTGACTACCTGATCTTTCTTCAACAACTTGAAGATTGGTTCACAAGTAGACGTTAGGTGAGAAATGAACCTAGCAATGTAGTTTAGGCGTCCCAAGAAACCTCTGACCTCCTTCTCAGTGCGAGGAGCAGGCATTTCTTGTATAGCTTTGACTTTGGCAGGATCAACCTCGATGCCTTTGTTGCTGACAATGAAACCCAAGAGTTTACCGGACCGGACTCCGAATGTACACTTCTTTGGGTTCAGTCTGAGCTTGTACTCCTTCAATCTGACAAACAGCTTTTGCAAGTGATCAAGGTTTTCTTCTTCCGTTTGTGATCGGGCTATCATGTCATCTACGTAGACCTCTATCTCATGATGTATCATATCATGAAACAAAGCTACCATGGCGCGCTGATAGGTTGCCCCGACATTCTTCAGTCCGAATGGCATCACTTTGTAGCAGAACGTACCCCACTGTGTGACAAATGTAGTTTTCTCCATGTCCTCAGGGGCCATTTTAATCTGGCTATAGCCTGAGAATCCGTCCATGAAAGAAAATACTTTGTGTTGAGCTGTGTTGTCAACCAGGATGGCGATGTGCGGAAGTGAAAAATCATCTTTAGGGCTGGCCCTATTTAAATCTCTATAGTCCATGCACATTCTGACTTTGCCGTCCTTTTTAGGCACGGGCACAATGTTAGCAACCCATTGTGGATAGGAAGTAACAGCCAGAAATCCAGCATTGAACTGCTTCATAACTTTTGCTTTGATCTTCTTTGACATGTGAGGTCTCATGCGGCGGACCTTTTGTTTCACTGGTGGACAGTCTTCTCTCGTGGGTAGACGATGAACCATAATGTCTGTATCGAGTCCTGGCATGTCTTCGTATGACCAGGCGAAGATTTCAACATAATCATGTAGTAGCTGAATTAGGCGCTCTTTGACACTCGGCTCTAGATTGGCACCTATCTTGATTTCCTTTTTGTCATCCTCAGTTCCCAAGTTGATTGTATCCAACTGCTCTTCATGAGGCTGAATTGCTCTTTCCTCTTGTTGTAGAAGTCTGGCCAATTCCCCTGGCGCCTAACAATCTTCCTTACCTTCATATTTGGCTTGGTTGATCAGATCTTCAGAGTTACTGAAGGCTATAGCAGTATTGTTACCCATGGGTTCCGGAATGGAAGGGTACCTGCATTTGTGAGTGTGGGTGTGTGTAAGGGAAAAGCCATCTTAAAACAACAAAATGTAAAAGAAAGACAATGAACACAAAAGGTTTATATATGAAAAGCGTCCATAATTCATTAAAATGACATATGAAATAAAATAAGAACCCTTACAAATAGACCTATGTTCCTCGGGTAAGACACAAGGTTGAAAAAGTACAAATTGTTTGTGAATTATTACATATCCAACAGGAATAGAAAAGATAAATTACTGCGGTATGAAAGTAATCGGAACAAAGTCTTTTGCTTCCCAGTTGCACAGTCCTCCATCAACAGTAGGAAAAATCCAGTCTTTCAGGCTGCCCTCTTCTTCACTGTCCTCTAGTGCATTAACCCCTCGGTGGCTGATCTTCACAGGTGGCCCTCTGGCATGGGAGCGGCGCACGGCCTTCTGACCAGTCGAAGTAAATCCCAAGCCGAATTTGTCTGATTTGAAAGGAAAGTCTGGAAGCTTCCCTCAGATTGTGCTTCCGCCTTCTTCCACCACTGCCCTAGCATCATTGCGAGATGACATCCGAGGCGGAGGTCTGGAAATTGTGGGTACAGAGGACACTGTCTTGGTCGCCGCTATTTCCTGAGCTACCTCTTCAAAATGCTGGAAAGGTGTTTCGATGAATTCGCCATCCAAATCTACATAACAGAAAGAATTCATATGACTGATCATGTATTCCTCTTCGCCATGAACAATTATGATTTCCCCCTGAACAGGGTACTTGAGCATTTGGTGCAGCGTAGAAGTGACGGCTCCAGCATGGTGGATCCAAGGTCTTCCCAACAGGCAAGAATAGGAAGGAAGGATGTCCATCACGTAGAATGTTGAATTGAACGTTTGGGTACCCACCTTGATCGGGATGTCCACCTCTCCATGGACCAACCTCTTAGAAACATCAAAGGCTCTGACAATTATATTGTTGGGTTTCAGGGTTAAGCCTTCACAATCCAGTCTATCTAAGGCTTTCTTCGGCAAGACGTTTAAAGATGAACCAATGTCTACCAGTACGTGTGCTAGGGTTGTCCCTCTGCATTCCACCGAGACATGCAAAGCATCATTATGTTTTCTCCCTTTCGAAGTTAAATTTGCATCGGAGAATCCTAGACCATTGTCAGTTGTTAAACTAGCCACACATTCCTAGAACTGATAAGCGAAGGTTTCTTGTGGCACGTGGGTCGTCTTCAAAAACTTGACCAAAGCTTTAGCATGTGCCTCAGAGTACAACAACAAGGCTAACATAGAGATTTTGGAGGGGGTCTACCCCAGTTGTTCAACAACATCATAATCACTTTTCTTAATGATCCTCCGAATTTCTTCCATCTCTTTCTGGGATGTTTCAGGAATGACTAGTGATTGAGCCTTCGTCAAGACAGGCTCCTCTTGAACATTCTTTCCTTTTTTTCTCAGCAGCGGAAATAGGGATGGGAATTGCATTGTCATTGTTGGCGGGTACACTTACAGATACAGTTACTGGTATAGGTGTAATCCTCGGAATGGCCGCGGGTCCAAAGACTGCTGTTGGAGGAGCAATCTCTGGAGAAAAGATTCTCCCACTACGAGTAATTTTGCTCGTTCCGGCAATGTTACTGATGTCGGTATTATCTTCCTCAGAGCTTTCTTCTTAAATGGTCTGTTCAATCTGTTTGACACCATCGTAGTAGATTTCTCCACCATAGTTCCATGGTACCATTTTATCGGTTTTGTATGTGGTTGGTCCGTGCATTGTTATCTTCAAAGGAGTAGCCATAGGAGCATATGTAATCCTAACGGGTTTTTTAGGAACCCTGGAAGGATTGGCGTATATGGTTATTATTGAAACTTCTGGAATTGGAATGGGTGAGACGGGAGCTTTCTCAAACAAAATTTCCTTGTTATCAATCAGTTGTTGGATTCCTTTCTTCAAAAGAGGACAGTCAAATGGGGAGGACACGCAAGCATGGCAATCTTGGTCACATCCTGGGAACACCCCAGCTTTCAACAAATTTAACTTGATGGTTAAGAGAGGAGTTAACAATTCATCCACAGTAGAAGCAAACAGATCTTCTTCCACGGCATTGGCATTGTGCCCATGCCTCGGCATTGGGGTGGAGATAACATTCGGCTTTTCAGGAGCTTCAAATTCAACTTCCTTTGCATTGATCAGATCTTGAATCTTATTCTTCAGGGCCTAACAGTTGTTGGTGTTGTGCCCTGGACTTTTTGAATAATACGCGCATCTGGCGTTGGGATGGTAATGTGGAGAAGCAGTGTTAGGATTTTTAGGGGCCTCTTTTAGCATGGCCAGGTTTAACTTCAAGAGATGTGGTAAGACTTGAGCAGGAGTCATGTTTATCTTGGTGAATTTCCTTACAGGCCTTTCCACCCTCTGCTGGTTATTTCTCGACTGATCATTTCTTGGCTGGTTGTTTCTCGACTGGTCTGATGCAGACTTTTGAATCATAACGGCCCCCACTGTTGGTCGTCGTTCGGTTCTTCCCTGATTTCTTTAGGCATAGACAGCAGACACATCCTTCTTTCCAGTGAAGGGTTTTTTTGCAACTGCAGAGGTAGACGAATCTTTCTGAATTTTCCCGCTTCTAATACCGGCTTCCACCCTCTCGCCAGTTAGAATTAACTCAGTGAAACCTGCAGAGGAGCTTCCAATCAGGTGATTAAAGAAAGGACCTGACAGAGTCCCCGAGAACATGTCCACTAGCTCTCTTTCAGATAAAGGTGGTTGCACCCTTCCGACTAAATCCCTCCATTTTTGGGTGTAGTCTTTGAAACCCTCGTTGGAAGCCATAACCATACTCTGTAGCTGAGCACGGGTTGGCGCCAAGTCGGCATTGTATTGATACTGTTTATAAAATGCGGCTGCCAAGTCTTCCCAATTATGGACATCTGCTCTCTCCAACTGGTAGAACCAATCAAGTTGTGTTCCTGACAAACTGTCCTGGAAAAAGTGGACCCACAGGTCTTTGTCAGAAGAATGCGGTTGAATTTTTCTGACATAAGATCGTAGGTGCATCTTGGGACAAGACACCCCATCATACTTAGAAAACAGAGGTACTTTAAACTTAGGAGAGATTACAATTCAAGAAACCAACCCTAACTCCTCAAAATCCAGCCCCGGTACTCTTTGCACCTCCATAGCAGCTAGACGTTCTTCCAGGTTTTTGTATTTGTCATCGGCCGGAGGGTACTGTTGTTCAGAATAATCCTCATCTTCCTCTTCCTCTACTTCAGAATCTGATGGCACTGCAGTTCCCTTTCCTTTTCCTTCCCCCTCTTCAGATGTTGATGGGAATTCCAAAGTCCGCCTGGCTTGTCCTTCAAACCTTCTGCCCATGATAACCACACCGGCTCGCTTCTTCTTCTTTTTCTCTTTTTCCTTCCCTAGTAGAGTCTTGAGCTCCTCCTGCCCCTTGGCCAAGGTCAAGAGTAGCTGTTGAAATTATGAATTTTGAGCTTGTAAGTCTTTGACCGTTTGTTCTAGATCCATCTTGCTGAAATAAACAGCAGAGAGATGAGGAAACTTGGTGTGAAGACCTGTTTATGCATATGATGAATGATATGTATTCATGTAATGCTTTCAAGGATTCAGAAATTCAAATTTGTTTTAAACAAAAAAGAAACACACGTTATATTAATAAGATAGAATTTGTTAGTACATCAATGCCCCTTGGGAAAAATAATACAAAGTTCTAAGGTAAAAAGACGTTGCGCATCCTCTTTGGTTCAATGTAGGTGTTGAGAGTCTGCTCTTCATGAAGTAGTCGAGTAAGTTCCAAAACCTTCTTCTCACTTGCGTAGAATTAGGCTTCGAAAGTATCACGCTCTCCCTTGAGTTGTATCCAACTCCTTTGTAAGTCTTCGAGTGATGTTGGCATGTCAGGATGTAGGAGGGTGTATGGAACCTCTCCTTCCTTAACAGGCTCTATAATCACAGGGAGAATGGAGGGGTAAGGCATCATAAGACTTTGGGCGCGGGTTCGTACCCACTTCAGGTAAGGCTCAAGAGGGATGAAATTCTTGTGTCCAAAGGTCTTACTGTCTACCTTGTTAGGCATCCTCCAAGCTCGGATGAATCTTTGACGAAGTCCTTGATTGTCGTTGTCGAAGTCGAAAACCAAACCTTGAATCAGCATATCATGTGGGCCATCCCTTCGGGCATAACCAAACTGTCTCAGAGCCAAACAAAGGTTGTATGTGATGCCTCCCCTAATGCCAAGTAGAGGGACATTAGGGAATTCCCCACAATGGTCAATGATGATGACATTCTCTTTGGACCGAGAAAACCAATGAATATCTGAATGTGTAAGAGTCATCAATCATTGTGACCACCTCAGACCTTACTCATTCTTCAACACTGATTGGGGAAGATGAGAAATAAACCATCTTGCCAAGAGAGGAGTGCAACACATGAGAACACCTCTTTTCCTCATTGTATGAGTGTGAAAAGAGTGGAGGATATCCCCAAGCAATGTGGGCACCGGGTTGCGAGACATGAAGATTTTGACAGCACTTACATCTATGAGTTGGTCAGGGTTAGGGAACAAGACCATCCCATAGATGAGAAGAGATACAATCTCCTCAAAAGCTTGCAAGTCTAGAGAATTCCAACAACTTTGGGCCTTCTCAAACAGATACTTTGACAAGAATCCTTTGACACCACTTCTAGTTTCCCAATGTGTTGTGACATCAGATGAGTGTAAGTGTAAGGCTTGAGCAAACTCTTCTAGCTTTGGATCTCTTTCCGTACCATTGAAGGGTAGTTGATTGAGAATAGGAATCCTCAAGAGTTGAGAAAATTCCTCCAAAGTGGGCACAAGTTGGTAGTCATGAAATGTGAAGCAATGATGCAAAGGGTCAAAGAACTGGAAGAGAACTTTCAGCATATCCTCCTCGGTGTTGGCAGTGACTAAGTTGAGTAGACGACCATGTCTCTCGGTGAATGGATAATTCTCAGGAATCCTTGAAGCTAGCTCCTTGAGTTGTGGAGGAATTCTTACAAGGTTGACTTGGATAGTTTTCCTGCGAAGTGAATCCATAACCTACAAAACAGGAACAAAGATGAAATTCCAAAAATCCTTGAAATGGTTAGTGGATGCATATGATGCTTCATGATGTCCATGATGTTATGCACAAGTATGTATGTACAAACAAATCACACAAGTTCCTAGTTTAGGCTTGCATGGGGGTTCATAGGTAAATACCCTCTTGATGTTTAGTTGGCTCAACCTGTCCTAGAAATAGTAACCGGGTTCTAAAGAGCTCAATATCACTGGATTGTTTCCTTGTTCATTGTTTTAATTCAGCCTCTTTACTGGCGACCGAAATATTCCAAGGAACCAACCCTCAATGAGTGTAGTATCGAGTATCTATCAACTTCGTATTTCACCAAAGCCGGTCATCTCACTACATCCTAAGAGGCCAAGTTGGTCAAGTAAAGGTTCTAGAAGTTCGTTAGTGCTTCATGACATAGCTCAGCGGCCCCGCATTCTCTTTGATTGACTCAAAGGCTACCGGTACCCACAAATATGTCGCACTAACATAGCTATTGCTTAGACCATGTCGGTATACCCCGCACAGTTTCCACAATGTATTGCTATTTACCTATGAATGTTTCGTAAATCCGGGTAGAGGATTCAAACCCAAACAATAGAACCAAAGTGTAAAACAAACAACTCAAGCAAGATAAGCATGTAAAAGTGATCTAAAACCCTAAGGTAACCCCACTTTTATAATTTTCCCTAGCAGAGTCGCCAATAATGTGATACGGTGGGAGAACTTACTTGAGGTTTTGCGTTTGTGTTCGCAAATGTTGCGGTTTAGCAAGAGTCGCCACTGACTTTTATTTTATCCAAAAGGAAAGGTAAAAAAGCACAGGAAAGACCTTTGAGATGTTTTCTTGAGTTCGGGGGATAGATTATGAAAAGGGAAGGTGCTAGCACCCTTTTCATCCATGGTTATCCATGGGCTCTTAGTTACTTGTTTAGATCACTTGCTTTTGCTTTGAAATTGTTTGAAATGGTGCTTTGTGTGGTTTTGAAAGTATTTTGAAAATAGGTCATCGTTTAGGCAATCTTTGTAATGATTCTCGTTCGTAAGAATGTATACAAAGAAGTTTGTCTTTTGAAAAAATGTTTCAATGTTTTGAAAGTTGTTTGGAAAATGTTTTGAAATGTGTGTGTGTTTGTTTGAAAATAGCAAGGATTATTTGCAAGTTGATCAAGTAACTAGAAGCATTATACCTACTCAAAAGTCTTTCTTGTACATTTTTATTCCTTTGACATTGTTGGTTAACCATTGATTTGGTAAACAACCCTATCTTTGGATGTTAAACGGGACGGGCGTGGGTCATCGAATGACCATGATAACAATGGTGCCAAGTATCTTAGCAAGTTTTGAGGGACTAAGATCATCTTGTTTTTAGGCAACCTTTTGATAGCGTTATCGAGGGTCTATGATCTTTTGATTTGTTTTGTTTTACCAAGATACTTCGCATGCATACCATGGCCATTTTGTTAAGGCAGCCAAGTGGGTGAAACCCTAGGGGTGCTTGTGTGCAATGTGTGTCATTTACATGCATTTTGTTTGTCTTGAATTAGGTCATGTCTATTTGTTTGATTTTGTCTTATCATTCAAACCCTAATTTTACTAAACATGTATATAATGCGATAAATTGCGTAAAGTAAATCTAAGCTATTACAACAATATTATGGGAGAGGGGATACAAGTTTTTGAATGGGGATATTTGCACAAAATAAAACCCAAAAATACTATTACAACTCAATTGAATATTTGCAAATTAAATAAATAAACAAATATTAAAAATGCAATAAAAATGTAAATATGCAAAAAAAAGTTTTGTATTTATTTTATGTATGAGAAAAATAAATTATTTAAGTCCTAAAAATAAGAAAAATTATATTGTTATTTTTGGAAGGGTGAAAAACCCTAGTTTTTGATTTAAAAGAAAATTAGGTTTTCTAATATTTATTTGTCCATTTTTGTACTAGAAATAAATAAATAATATTATTAACAAATATTAAAAAAATAAAATATGTATGAAAATAATTATTTTATGTGTGAAATAATAAAATAAAAATGTATAGTATTTTTATTAAATGTATTTATAAATAAATAAGAAAATAAGTTCTATTTATTAAAATAAAACTATTTTATATGTGAAAAAAATAATAAAATAAAATAAAATTGCAAAAAATTAAGAAAATTATTTTTGTGATTTTTAATGTTCAGAAAAAATAATAATAAAGTCAATAAACATAAAAATATGAGAAAATATGCAAAAATATAAAAATATGCAAAGGGGGTGTAGAAATCAAAACAGGGGGTGTGGAAAGTAGAAAAGACAAGGCCTAGGCGCGCCAGGCCCAGAACATCATCTTCATACCTGTCCTTGGCTTCTTGTGAGCGTTTCTGAGTTAAAATCTGTAACTTGCTATAGCTTGCATAAAATCAAAAACTCATAACATAAAAAGTGTAGCTTGTAAACTCATGATTCCAATGATATAAAATTCATGATCTAACTCTCAAAGATCAGAGAGAATTTTATCACCCCTAATTTCTGACCTAAATTTTTCATGAACTTCAAGCTTCAAATTCTCACTACTCAGTTAATATAAATGACAACTATGCATATGTACAGCTTAAGCAAGTTAAGGACTACATTTTTTCTTCACAAATCAAAGCTTGAGGATTCCTAAATAGAGAGATAGAGATTTGAAAAATACCTTGTTCAACTGAGTTTGGATATGTCAATGTGGGGGCTTTGAGTGAGGCCTGAAGATCGTGTGAGCTTCCTTGAAGTTCCCTCAAGCTATCTCAATGCTTAGCTTGCCTTAGGGATGCTTGAAACTTCATGTAGAAGTCAACCTGCAACCTTCGAAAATGAAAATGGTAAAGTATGAAACAGGGCACACAGTTGCAGTGCAAGGGCTTGGATAGTTTGGATGTGGTGTATGGAAGATGTTTTATGTATTGAAACAAGAAACGCACGAGCAAAATATGATTTGGCTTGAGTTTTGCAGAAGCTGCCCTGTTTGGACAGAAAAATGTGGTTTCGGTGTTTGAGAGTGTTTGGGATGTTAGGAAATCGTGTATTGGCTTGTGACAAGTTTCTGAAGTTGTTTAGAATGAAGCCAAGTTCACACTTTAACAAATGTGCAAGTTATCTTGACTTTTGCCACCTTTCTTGCTTTTGAAGAAAGTTGAAATGACTATGCCAAAAGCCTGTACACGCTAGCTTGTGGGCTGCAGAGGGTTGGTATACCTTGCCTGATATTTGTGGATATTGCTTGCAACAAAAGATCAGGTCCATGGCTCAAGAATTGTAAAGTTGGAAAAGCTTGCTTTATCAAAATGGTATTGTGAACTTTTGGCCATTTATGGAATTATTCTTTGTACAATGCTCTAAAGGTCAAAATAAAGCCATTATCCCATGAGTTTGCATTTAATTATGGAGTGTAGAAGGGATTTGGGACCTGTAATGCAAGGTACAAGCATGCTAGGATCTGATTTGCAACTTGAACCATTGTAAACATGACTTGAACAAAAGTGACAAATTGCCATTTTCTCTTCTTCGATTCTCCCTAACCACAACAAATCTTGGAGAGTTCTGGGACATTTTGTAAATCTTGCAACATAATCTACAATCCATATTTGAAATGAAACTTGAGATACTTCTTGGAACTAGGTGAAAAGTTTCCATGAAGTTAGGTCAAAAACCTGCCTAAACTAGGGCAAAATTTCACTAAGTTAAAAAGTTTATGGACCCCTATTCACAAAATCATAACTTGAGATCCAAGAATCTTTTGGGAAAACTTTGTGAATAAAAGTTGTAGATTTCATGTAGTACTACAACTTTCATGTTGGAAGTTTTCTTTGAATCCAATTGCATCATAGTGAAAAAGTTGTGGAAAAATGGGAAAAAATAAGAAATTTTCCATACTTAGAAAAATTCTAAGTTATGAAAAATTTCAAATTAAAACCCTAATTTGCAAAATTGATTTTCTTGATCAACAAGTTTCATATTTTAACATATATTTATGAATTATGACCCTTGGCACTTGATTTTGACCAAAAAGTCAAAGTTTGACTTTTCAGTATACAATTGACTTTTGATCAGTTGACTGCAAAATTCATCTATCAATCCTAGGCATTTGAGATCTTTTGAACTATGTGATTAGGTCAAGATGATTCTATTGGGTCCTTGAAACCATGCTTGAACCCCATTGGTCATTGGCTAGGTTAAAAATCAGAAATTGCCCATTCTCAGTCAAAACCCTAATTTTGACCATTTTGCCCTTTTGATGATCAGATCAAATTTCTTGAGGAGTTGTGATCCAAACTTGATCAAATGGTTCATAGGAGCCTAAAATGTTGTTGTGGATCAAAAACTATGAAGTTTGACTATAAATTGGCCATGGTGGACTTTTTCCCCAATACAACTGATTTTTAGGTCAATTGTCCAATTGAATGGGCAAAAAAGTGATTCAAGGCTTGAAAGTTGGTATGAGCAATCTTAGGGGTCCAAGATGGTGTATGAAAGTCACATGAAGCATTGATGGTACAAAAATCCTTGTGCAAACTCAAACCCTAATTTCGGGTTATCAGTGCAAGATGAGGTCTTGAGCTGAGCAAACCCTAATCCTGTCTTGAGTCCAAGAAGTTTTGTGAGGAAAATCTTGATAAATGAGAGGGAAAATTTTGGGGTACAAAAGGGGCAGATTTATGTTCGATAAAAGGGGAGTTCCTTGAAGGCTTCCGCAAGGAAGACAAGACCTCATAGAAATAAGAAGGCTTCGTTTAAGCCAACTACAAATGTCCCAACAAACAAGTGGGTAAAGTCTGTAAAAAACAGAGCTCCTGGACAGCAAAAGTTGTGAAGCTTTGAATTTGGACTAGGCTCTTTGATTTCTTATCGGAAGGAGTTTCAAGTGTCCTGACAACAAGCTTATAAATCTGAGAATTACAATGGGAAAACCCCATGTCTAGGTCTTTGTGGAAAAGGTTTTGGAGAAAAAAGAAAGCAGAGAGAGAGACAGTTGAGGCATGTATGGCTGAATCTAGCACCAACAAACTTATATCCACTAACAGAGTTGAAGAGAAAGAACTAGTGGGAAGGAAACTATTATCTCTTAAAGGAGAAAGATCCAAAGGAAAAGTACCAGAGCAACCCCATGATAACGAGGATATGCTGACAGACGATTTCAACTCAGGTTCTGAGTCATCCCTGGATATTAATTATAATTTTGTTTGTGTTGCCTTATGAGTACAATCAGGTGACAGAAGTCGAAGAAATTGAAGAATCTGATGAAACTAAAATGGCCAAACATAGGCCAATATGTTTCTATGTCATGAATAATGGCGCAGTCGAAGAGAAAAATGCCTTCTTCAAAAGGCCACATGAGGGGATGAAGAACCATTTTAAGCCCTTGTTCATAAGAGGGAAAATGGAAGGTACTGAGGTCAACAAGATCCTAGTAGATGGTGGGGAGGCAGTTAATTTAATGCTACAATTCATGTTAAAAGAATCTGAATGTTCGATATATACCTGAAGCCTCACAACATGATATTATCGAACTATGAAGGAAAAATTGACCACACCTTGGGTGTCATTCAGGTCAACCTAATAGTAGGTACCATCACCATACCAACTATGTTTATGGTGATAGCTTCGAGGGACAACTATAACTTACTCATGGGAAGGGAGTAGACCCATGGCATCAGAGTAGTGTCATCCTCACTCCACCAAAGAATATCAATTTGGAAGGAAGACAAAATTGTGGAAAAATATTCAAGCAGATCAAAGCTATTACATGGCTGAGGTAAACCATGTAGATAGATGTCACTTCGATATAAATATAGCAAATATAAGGCCTTGTGACTCTATAGATCATGCCTATTCACCATCAAATAAAGCCCTTTATTTCTTTGACTTACACCCAACCCATGGATTTCAATGGGATAGAGAAATTATGGGAGAGAAAGATGATATAGAAGGGCTAGCGGGACTTCGGCCAACAGGCTAGGGGATGAAAATGGTGACTATGTCTGAGTCCAGCTTCTTGGAAAAGATTTCAGCTTAAGTGGTCGAAAACTAACTAAAAGTGACCTTGGAGGCTAAAGTGAAGTAGATGGTTGTTGAAGCCAAATAAACTCCAGTGCAACTAGAGGGACCTGGTGTGGACTTCGAACCCAAGCCACCTGATAGATCATACAATGACAAAAAAATCCAGAGGCCCGACACTATCTATGACGATAAACCTTTGGGTTTCGAAAAGGATCCGACAATAACTAACATCAAAAAACTGGTGCATGATCCCTTCAAAGGGATCGACTTGGGAAATGGATAAGTTAAAAGGCAAACTTACATAAGTACCAAACTTTATCTAGAACTCAAAGTCGAAGTGATCCAATTACTGAAGGAATACATGGACTACTTCGCATGGGATTACGATGAAATGCCTAGTTTAAACAGAGAGCTGGTAGAACTGAAGTTTCCTATCAAGCTTGGGAAGAAGCCAATCAAGTATACTCTAAGGCGCTTCACACTAGAGATCTTATCAAATATAAAGGAAGAGATCAAAGACTTCTCAAGAGTAAGTTCATACGCACCACCAGGTATGTCAAATGGACTGTCAATATAGTTCACGTGATTAAAAAAATGGAACTTTGAGGGGTTTGCATTGACTTCAGATATTTGAACGCTATAACCCCAAAGGATGAATACCTTATGCCAGTCGCTGAAATGTTGATAGATTCGGCTGTAGGCTTTGAATACCTTAGTATACCTGATGGGTATTCTGGGTATAATCAAATATTTATTGCTAATGAAGATGTGCCCAAAACAGAATTTTGTTATCCCGGTGCCCTAGGAACATACGAATGGGTAGTTGTGCCCTTTGGTTTAAAAAATGTTGGGGTAACCTATCAAAGGGTGATGGACTATTTTTTCCCTTACTTCATCGAAACCTTTATGCAGATTTATATTGAGGATATTGTTATTAAGTTTGTATCAGGGAAGAGTCATATAGACCACCTTCGATAATCATTCAAAATAATGAGAAAGCATGGTTTGAAAATGAACCCCTTAAATGTGCATCTCGTGTGTAGGAATGAGACTTCTTAGGATTTGTGGTCCACAAGAATGGAATTGAGATAAACCAAAACAAGACCAAAGCCATCATGGAGGAGAAAGCGCCATCAACAAAAAAGGAATTGGAGTCTTTGCGAGGGAAGATGAATTTCTTGAGGAGGTTCATCTCAAACTTAAGTTGCAAGAATTTAGACTTCTCTCCTCTTCTTCGAATAAATAAGGAAGGTTAAGGGCAGAAAGAATCTTTTAACATAATTAAAGACTATCTTGTAAACCCCCTAATTCTTTCACCACCTTGTAGAAGTAGAAGTATGAGATTGTACATCTCTGCATCTGAAGTCCCTATAGGGAGCATGCTTGCTCAAGAAGATGAAAATGGAATGGAAAGAGTTGTTTATTATCTTAGTTGTGTCTTAAATGATGCATAAACTAGATACAGTATGGTCAAAAAGCTATGCCTATGCTTGTATTTATCTTGTACAAAATTGAAGCATTATATAAAGCCAGTTGATGTTTACATTTTGTCTCACTTTGACATAATTAAACATATGCTTTCAAATATCTTGCATAGTAGAATTGGAAAATGGGCATTATCCTTGACTGTATATTATTTGACTTACATGCTTTTAAAAGCTATGAAAGGGAAAGTGGTTACAGATTTTATAGTTGACCATGTTATGGTTGAAGTTTCCCATGATTTAGTGGAACTCGAACCCTGAAGATTATACTTTGATGGTTCAACACATAAGGATGGTACTGGATTTGGAGTCTCGATTATCTCTCCTAACAAAATTCTAACAAAATTCAAGTACAAAATAAATGGTCCCCCTTGATCGAACAATGAGGCTGAATAAGAGGCTTTGATAACTGGCCTTGAGATCTTGTTGGAATTGGGGGTAACTAGGGTCGAAATAAGAGGACACTCTGAATTGGTGGTTAAACAAATAACCAAATAGTACAAATGTGTCGATGAAAATTTAATCATGTACTTCGTTGTAAAAAATAGGTTGCTACGAAAATTTGAGTACGTAAAAATCAAACACATTCCTCGACTCAAGAATCAAGAGGCCAATGACTTGGCCCAATAGAATCTAGATATAAGGTGTCGAAAAATAAGTTAGAAGACTTGATCGAAGTTCGAGGGAGAATGATGGGAACAAGACTATCTTCATCTGATATAGAGATGTCAAAGTTGGGTTATGCAGACGAGGAAAATTTAAAAGTTTTCACTATTGACAGCCTAACAGAAATAGATTGGAAGAAGCCAATAGTAGATTATCTAGAAAATCTCACAACATCCGCAAAACAAAAAATCAGGTATCGCGCTTTAAGATATACTCTTATGGGTAACTAACTGTTCAAAAATATGCCTGAAGGAATTTTGCTCAAATGCCTTAGTGAAAGTGAGGCATATCTGGCTCTTTCGAATATCCATAGTGGGTGTTGTACCCCAAATTTTTCCCTCTCATTTATCAAGAATTTTCCCACAAGATCTCCTTTGACTCAAGACTGTGTTAGGGTTGATAAGCTCAAGACACCTCCTTAAGCATTGATGACCAAAATTAGGGTTTGAGATTTCACAAGTATATTTGAACTTCCAATGCCCCATATGACTTTCATGGATCATTATGGACCCTCAAGATTACTCATGTCAAGTTTCAGGCTTTGGATCACACTTTTGCTCAGTCAATTGAGCAGTTGACCTAAAAATCAACTATATTGGGGAAAAAGTCAATTATGGCCAATTCACAGTCAAACTTCATAATTTTTTATCCATATCAACATTTTAAACTCATATGTATCATTTGATCAAGTTTGGACCACAATTCCTCAATAAATTTGATCAAATCTTCAAAAGGGCAAAATGGTCAAAATTACGGTTTTGACTGGGAAAGAGCAATTTCTGATTTTTGACCTAGCAAATGATAAATTGGTTTAAGAAATGATATCAAGAGTCCAATTGCATCACTTTGACCTAATGACATGGCTCAAAACATTTCTCAAGTCCAATGGATTGACAGATGAATTTTCAGTCAACTGATCAAAAGTCAACTGTATACTAAAAAGTCAAACCTTGACTTTTTGGTCAAAATCAAATGCCAAAGATCATAATTAATCAAAGCATGTAAAAATATGAAACTTATTCATCAAGAAATCAAAACATTCAAGATTTCATTACAACACTTAGAAATTTTTCTAAGTGTTGAAAATTTCTTATTTTTTCACAACTTTGAACAAAATTTTCACCATGATGCAAGATGATTCAAAAAAAACTTCCAACATGAAAGATGTAGATATCCATGAAATATAAAAATTTTCTTCACACAACTCCTTCCAAAAGTGCTTGGATCTCAAGTTATAATTTTAAGAATACATGGTCATGAAACAAAAACACTTAGTGAAATTTTGCCCTAATTCGGTCAGGTTTTTTACCTAACTTCATGGCACTTTTTCATATAGTTCCAAGGGTAATTTTAAAAAGTGATTCAAAGATGGATTGTAGAGCATATTGCAAGCTTTCAAAAATTTCAAGGAAATCCTTGAGATCATTTTTTAGTATGGAGAATCGAAGAGATGAAGTTAGGATTTTATCACTTGAATTACAAGTCATTTTGTGATGAACCAAATTGAAAATTCAAAGTTATGTTGCATAACCTATACTTTGCAGGCCTCAAACTTATTAGGCACTCCATAATTAATTGCTTGCACAGCTGTTAGAGGTCTCATTTCAAGCATTCAATGCAAGGTCATGCTTTATATCCATTTTGGGAAGAAAGTGCACATTGCCATTTTGATAAAGTGACTTTTTGCACAAAACTTGTTCTTGAGCCTTGAACTTGTTCTTTTCTGATCATACATGTCTTATAACTCAAGAGAAACTTGTTAGACGCTTACAATCACTCAGCCCATGCTTGTACTTCTCCTTGAAACTTGTTTTCCCATTTTTCTTGAAAAATCAAGTACCATAGCAAATAGCTTGTAACTTGTACTTCTGAGTTTCAAAACCACTCAAGACCTTTTGCTTATACATACACAAGCCATTTCCCACAAATCCCATGCATGCTTAAGCCCTAAAAACACCTAGAACACAGAATCACCAAAAACACTTCAAAACTTGTCATTTCTGAGTTTTGAATCCAATCTCCAAATTTGCTCGTGCGTTTCTTGGCCTTTTACTTTCAGAAGCTTCTAAACAACATATACAAACAATCTCAACACCTGCAACACCACTGTAACACCTCCATAATCATCCACCATTTTCAAAAACAACACCTTGCACCTTGACTTCTCCAGAACTCCTCAGGAACTTTCATCTCAAGCTAAGCATCCCATTAGCTTCATGGAAACTTGAGGAAGCTAACCCAATCATTGGAACTCACTGAAAGCTACTCAAACTCCAAAACCGATACCCTCTTGCAAGGTAAGTTTTCTGACTTTGGAACTTTTCATACAGGCATCATTAATGGTTTATTTGTGAAGGAAAAATGTAGATATCATTGCCCTAAGGCTAACCATGTCCATAATTTTCATTAATTTTGCTTGAGCTTAGAGAATTTTAGGATTGAAGTTTCTGAAATTTTTAGGGTTTAGATTAGGGCCATTAAAATTCATGCTTGTCTTTGATCTATAATTTTATTGCTTTTCATTTCTGAAATCGTGAGGAAATTTGCTACAAGTTTCCTGTTTACAATTTTCATTTTTGTTGAGATTTGAACAAGATATAGAGGCTATGGTCGGGCGTGAGGTTGAAGATGAAGTTCAGGCCTTGGATTTGTTTACTATCATATATTTATTTGTTATTTATATAAACGGCTGTATAGCCACCCCAGTGGTAGAAGCGCGCGCCTGTGACTGGAGGGACCTAGGTTCGAGCCCCAGTGGTACCCTTTTGGATTTTTTTTTACATTTTTCACACACTCTGATTTTTTTGGACAGGCGCCTGGGCCTCCCTTGGGCCTTATTGTTTTTTTCTTACTGCTAACCCCCCTTGCTGGCTATCCACACCCCTGGCCCATTTTATTTTCTTTTTCTTTTTTTTATTTATTTGTCTTCTTAAATATTTTTTCTAATACTAAAAAAATCATAAAAAATATAAAAATAGTAGATTTATATTTTGACATAGTTTTTTTTCTCACACAAAAATTATTTAATCATACTTTATTTATTTTGACTAATTTTTTTTGTAAATTTAATTAAAAAAACTAGGGTTTTAGTTATTTTTCTTTTACACCATTTAAATATATTATTTTAAAACCTAAAAAGACCAAAAATATTTTATAATACTATAAATTATTTTTAAGACAAAAAAATACCAAGAATATTCTTCTTTTAAACTTAATATCTTTTTTAATCAATTAATAGATTAGGTCTTTATTTGAATTCTTTTCCTAGTAAATTTAGGTTTTACTTTTACTATCTTAATTAGTTATTTTATTTTAGTTAATTAGTTTAAAGCCACCCCCTTTTTTACTAAAAAAAATCAAGAAAACATCCATTTACTTTACATTTACATTCTTATACATTTATTCATTTTTGTTCATTATTTATTCAATTCTTGTACCAATTCAATATGGTTGTAATAGATAATTAAGTTTATTTTCTTATAATCCCCATTTGTAATTTATACACTCCCTCCCACAAGTATTGTAATAGCGTAGTAATTTTAAATTCCGCAATTTATCGCTTTATATACAAATGCTAGCAATTAGGGTTTGTATGGAAAGACTAAAACCAATCAATTAGAAAAACCTAATCAAAGACAAAATCAAGCATGAAAATAATACACTTGCACACAAGCACCCCCTAGGGTAAAATCCACTTGGTTGCCTTACAAAATGGCCATATTACGCATGTGAGGTATCTTTGCAAAAACAAGCAAAATACAAGATCATAGTCCCTCGATGACGCTATCTATGTTGCCTTTCAAATGATCTTAGTCCCTAAAAAGAGAATTCTAAGATACCTTGCAATATTTGTAATCATGGTTATACGATGATCCACGCCCGTCCCGTTTACATCTAAATATAGGGTTACTTACCAAATCAATGGTTAGATAACAATGTCAAAGGAAAGAGGAAATGAACATAAAAGATGTTTGAGTAGGTAGAATGCTCCTAATTACTTGCTCAATTTCAAGAACAAAACATCCTTGCTATTTTCAAAAACAAACACCTACACTTTCAAAACATCTTTCAAACTTGAAAATATTTTTAAAATATTAACATCTTTGTATACATTCTTACAAACGAGAATCATTACAAAGTTTGCCTAAACAATGGCCTCTTTACAAAATACTTTCAAAAACTACACAAAGCACAATTTCAAACAAAAGAAAGTGATCTAGAAAGTAACTAATAGCCCATGGAAAACCATGGATGAAAAGGGTGCTAATACCTTCCTTTTCATAATCTACCCCCTGAACTCAAGAAATAATCTCAAAGGTCTTTATTGTGTTTTTTCACCTTTCCTTTTAGATAAAAGAAAATTCGATGGTGACTCTTGCTAAATCGCAACATTTGCGATCAAACGTAAAACACTCAAGTCAGTTCTCCTACCGTATCACAGAACTGGCGACTCTGCTGGGGAAAATTCTAAAAGTGGGGTTACATTAAGGTTAGATCACATTTATTTGCTTCCATTGTTTGACTTGTTTTCTTTACATTATGGTTCTTTGTTTGGGTTTGAATCCTCTACTCGGATTTGGGTTACCTTATAGGTAAGTAGCAATACATTGTGGAAACTGTGTGGGGTATACCGACATGGTCTAAGCAATAGCTATGTTAGTGCGACATATTTGTGGGTACCGGTAGCCCTTGAGTTAATCAAGGAGAATATGGGGCCGCTGAGTGATGTCATGAAGCACTAATTAACTTTTATAACCTTTACTTGACCAACTTGGCCTTTAGGACGTAGTGAGATGAACGACTTTGGTGCAGTCTGAAGTTGGTAGATACTCGATACTACACTCATTGAGGTTTGTTTTTTGGGATATTTTGGTCGCCATTAAAGAGGCTTGTGCTGAAACAATGACCAAGGAAACAAACCAGTGATATTGATCTCCTTAGAACCCGGTTACTATTGCTAGGACAAGTTTTAAGCCGACTAAACTTCAAGAGGGTACTTACCTATAAAACTCCATGCAAGCCTAAACCTAAGTACTTGTTTGCTTTGTTTGTATATATTTACTTATACATAACATCATGAACATCATAACATCATATTTATTCACTAACCATTTCAAGGATCTTTGGATTTATCTTTATTCTGTTTTATAGGACATGGATTCTATTCGCAGGAAAACCATTCAAGTCAATCTTGTAAGGATCCCTCCTCAACTTAAGGAGCTAGCTTCAAGGATTTCATAAAATTCTCCATTCACCAAGAGACATTGTCGCCTACTAAACTTGTTCACCTCCAACACTGATGAAGACATGATGAAGGTGCTCTTTCAGTTCTTTGATCCTTTACACCATTGCTTCACATTTCCCGATTATCAACTTGTGCCAACTTTGGAAGAATTCTCCTAACTATTGAGGATTCCCATTGTCAATCAACTACCTTTTAATGGTACGAAAAGAGATCCAAATCCAGAAGAGATTACTCAAGCTCTACACTTGCAATCATCTGATATCACGACCAATTGGGAAACAGGGAGTGGTGTCAAGGGTTTCCTAGCAAAGTTCTTATTTGAGAAAGCCCAAAATTGTTGGAACTCTTTGGACTTGCAAGCTTTTAAAGAAATTGTGGCTCCCCTCATCTACGGGATGGTTTTGTTTTTAAATCCAGACTAACTCATAGATGTGAATACCGTCAAGATCTTCATGTCTCGTAACTCGGTGCCTACTTTGCTACGTGACATCCTACATTCGTTTCACACTCGAACTATGAGGAAAAGAGGTATCCTTATGTGTTGCACTCCTCTCTTGGCATGATGGTTTATTTCGCATCTTCCCCAATCTGTATTGAAGAACGAGCAAGGTTCAAGATGGTCATAAAGGTTGATAACGCTCAAACATTCAGACATTCATTGGTGTTCCTGATCCATAGAGAATGTTACTATTGTTGACTGTTATGGAGAATTCCCTAATGTACCTTTACTTGGCATTAGGGGAGGTATCACCTACAACCCCTTCTTAGCCTTAAGACAGTTTGGTTACGCCCGAAGGGATGGCCCACATGAGATGCTCATTCAAGGTTTGGTATTTGACTATGAGAACGAAGATCAAGGTATTCGCCAGAGATTTATCCGATCTTGGAGGATGTTGAACAAGATAGATAGCAATACATTTGGGCATAAGAATTCCATCCCTCTTGAGCCTTACCTCAAATGGGTACGAACTCGCACTCAAAGTCTTATGATGCCTTATCCCTCCATCCTCCCGATAATCATTGAGCCTGTTATGGAAGGAGATGTTCCATACACTATCCTACATCCTGACATGTCCACCTCTCTTGAAGACTTACAAAGAGATTGGATATAACTCAAGGGGGAGCGAGATACTTTAGAGGCCCAATTCTATGCTAGCGAGAAGAAGGTTTTGGAACTCACTAAGTAACTTCATGAGGAGCGGGCTCTGAATTCCTACATTGCACCAAAAAGGATGTTTACAACCTTTTTATCTTAGAGTTTTGTATTTGTTTTGCCCAAAGAAGCATTTATGTACTTGATCTTTAATTTATTAATATAAGGTGTGTTTCCTTTTTGTCTAAAACAAATTTGAATCTTTAAAATACTTGAAATCATTGCATATGCATTTACCATTCATCATAACATAAGAAGGTTTCTTGCAACAAGTCTCCTCATCTTTCTACTGTTTATTTTAGTAAGATGGATCTCGAGCAAACGGTGAAGGACCTCAAAGCACAAAATGCTCAGTTTCAACAGATGTTCTTAACTCTAGCCAAAGGACAAGAAGAGTTGAAGACCTTGCTGGTTGAAGAGAAAAAGAAGAAGACAAAGAAAATAACCGGAGTTCTAAGTATGGGAAAAATATTCCAAGGTCAAGCAAGAAGGACCTTAGACTTTGCAACGTCATCTGGGGAGAAAGACAATCAAGATGGGAAAGGAAAGGAAGCAATTGTCCAGCCAGATTCAGAAGAGGAAGAGGATGAAGAAGATTATTCTGAAGAAAAATATCCTCCAGCCGACGACAGGTATAGGCATCTGGAAGAACGGTTAAGTGCAATGGAAATTCAAAAAGTGCCTGGATTGGACTTTGAGGAGTTGGGTTAGTATTTGGGATTGTCATTCCTCCAAAATTCAAAGCACCAGTGTTCTCCAAATATGACGGAGTTTCATGTCCCAAAATTCATCTCCGGTCCTATGTGAGGAAAATCCAGCCTCATACCGCTGACAAGGATTTATGGGTACACTTCTTTCAAGACAGTCTGGCCGGAACTCAACTTGATTGGTTTTACCAGCTAGAAAGAGCCAATGTTCATAATTGGGAAGATCTGGCCGCTGCCTTTTACAAACAATACCAATACAACACTGATCTTGCTCCTACTCGTACTCAACTCTAGAGTATGGACATGGTTTCAAGTGAAGTCTTTAAAGACTATGCGCAAAAATGGAGGGACTTAGCAGGAAGAGTCCAACCTCCCCTATCCGAAAGAGAGTTAGTATATATGTCTTTAGGCACCTTGTCTAGTCCTTTCTTCAATCACTTAATTGGGAGTTCATCGGAAGCTTTTACCGAATTGATATTGACCAGAGAAAGGGTGGAAGCCGGGATAAAGAATGGGAAGATTCAAAAAGATGCATCCTCTGCTGCTGTAAGGAAACCATTAATTGGAAAGAAAGAAGTTGTTGTTGTATATCCTCATAGAAATCAAGATAGGGATGAACGTCGTCCAATGGTGGGGGCTGTCATGATTCCTAAACCCGCACCTTCTCAACAAAGAAGCAACCAACCAAGAATGGAAAGACCAGTCAGACAATTCACCCAAATTAACATGACACTATCTCAAGTATTGCCACATTTGTTGAGATCCAATCTAGTGACTTTGAAAGAAGCTCCAAAGAATCCTAACACAACCTCTCCTCATTATCATCCTAATGCCCGCTGTGCATACCATTCTGAGAGTCCCGGCCATGACACTAACAACTGTTTGACTCTAAAAAACAAAGTATAATACCTTCTTGAAGCCAAAGAGATTGAATTCGACGCGCTAGAAATTCCCAATGTAATCATTGCCCCTATGCACAAGCACGGCCGTGATGTCAATGTCGTTGAGGAATATATGTTTGTTACTTTGGTTGATGAACTTGTGGCCCCACTCCAAACTATCAAAAAGAACTTGTTAAATGTCGGTGTATTCCCAGGCTATGATGAAATTTGTCATTTTTGTTTATCCTCACCAACCAACTATCATTTATTAAAAGCAGACCTTCAATGCCTAATAGATAACAAGGAGATTTTGTTCGAGAAGACTTCTATTCCAACTGTTTCTTATAATGATGTTTCCATAGTGATCATTTCCGACAATTCTTCCAGGATATCCACCAAAAGACCCGTTGAATTACATTAGTTCCTAAAGTAGCTCCATTGATAATTACAATTCCTGGACCAATCTCGTATTCGTCGGACAAAACCGTCTAATTATGGAGGTGATGTCTACTACCACGGTATCAAGCAAGATTGGCCAGCTGCTGAAGATTCAAGTTCTAAGAAAGTTGACTTTGATATCAATAATATCACAGGGACTAGCAAGATAACCCAAAGCGGAACGGTATTGTCTCCAAAAATTGCTCCCTCAAAAGCTATTTCTGGACCTGTAATATTTCCTATTGTTGTTGCTCCTCCAAAAGCTATTCACAGTCCTGCAATCATATCTGGTAATACTCCTGTTGACAAAACTGTTACAATCCCTGTTATCACCCCTACTGACATTCTTGCTGCCGAGTCAATTGAGACTTGAGGTAAAGTTATTCTGGTTGAGCTTGTCCGGATGAAGGCACAATTAGTAGCTATCCCTGAGACCTCCCGAAAAGAGATGGACGAAATTCTAAAGATCATAAAAAGAAGCGACTACAACATAGTCGAGCAACTGGGGAAAACTCCATCAAAAATTTACATGATGGCTTTATTATTATGTTCTGAGGCTCATGCAAAGGCCTTGGTAAAATTCCTTAAAAATGCCCATGTACCCCAAGAAACATTTGTCGATCAGTTCCAAGACTACGTGGCCAGCTTGATTGTAGATAATGGTTTAGGTTTTTCAGATGCTGATTTAACACCAAGGGGGACGAAGCATAATGAGGCATTTCATGTCTCAGTTGAATGCAGGGGCACGACTTTGGCTCATGTTTTGGTTGACACCAGTTCGTCTCTAAATGTGTTGCCTAAAAAGGCTCTTGATAGGCTTGACTGTGAAGGATTGATGTTGAAACCTAGTAACATAGTAGTGAGGGCCTTCGACGGCTCAAAAAGGATGGTGCATGGGGAAGTGGACATCCCCATAAAAGTTGGAACCCAAACTTTTTATTCAACTTTTTATGTAATGGATATTCGCCCTTCATATTTTTACTTATTAGGCCGTCTGTGGATTCACAATGCTGGTGTTGTTACCTCTACGTTGCATCAAATGCTAAAATATCCAATTCTAGGGAAAATCATCATTGTTCATGGAGAAGAAGAGTATATGGTCAGTCATCTAAATTCCTTCAGGTATTTGGAATTAGATGGTAAATTTACTGAAACTCCATTCCAGCACTTTGAAGAAGTCCCGCAGACTGTGGCAGTAACCAAGGTTGTGTCTCAAGTCCCCAAGATTACAAGGCCTCCGCTCAAGATGTCATCTTTGAAAGATTCCAAGGCAGCGATAGAATAAGGGGGGGTGAATTATTTGGGGCCAACTCCCAAATATCCCATACAAATCTGACAAATTTGGTTTGGGTTTCACTTCAGGAGCCCAGAAGGTTGTACGCTGCGCTCGTGCCGGAGGACCACCCTTGAAGATCAGCAACCACCAAGTCAGCGCCGTGGAGGATGATGAAGACAGCTATAACCTGGAGGATTGGATTTTCCCAACTGTCAGTGGAGGGCTCAGCAACTGGGAGGCTAGAGATTTTATCCTGATCACATTTAGCCAACAGTAATTTGTCTTAAAATTTTGTCGGATCTGTAATATTAAAACAATTCAAACTCTTAAAACCTTGTGTCTTACCATAGGCACAATGGTCCATTTGTAAGGGTTGTTATTGTAGGATCAAGTGCTTACCACTGAACTAAAAGCAATTGCTTGTAGCTAAGGTGCAAATTTATTTCCATATAGTACGAGCATTTTTAGGGGCTGCACCTAGTTTACTAAGCGCCCATGGGTGGGATGTTAAGCCCTTCCAATCTCTAAGGTTGACGCTGGATATTTTAATCCAATAATCTCCCCCCCCCCCCCCAGTGTCATCCGGGGGATTCAAACCCATGACCATGCTCTGATACCACTTGTAGGATCAAGTGCTTACCACTGAACTAAAAGCAATTGCTTGTAGCTAAGGTGCAACTTTATTTCCATATAGTACGAGCATTTTTAGGGGCTGCACCTAGTTTACTAAGCGCCCATGGGTGGGATGTTAAGCCCTTCGAATCTCTAAGGTTGACGCTGGATATTTTAATCCAACAGTTATCTCATTTCCATATGACATCAATGAATCATGGACGTTTTTTGCATACAAACTTTGTGCTTATTGTTTTTCTTTTTTACATTTTCATTTCTTTCAAAGATAGTTATACTCTTACACACACTCACACTCACAATGCAGGTCTACATCCACTCATGATCCCATGGGTAACGGTTCTGCTATGGCCTTTTGTGACTCTGAAAATCTAATCTACCAAGCTGAAGACAAAGGTGAGGAAGATTGTGAAGTGCCAAGGGAACTCGCCAGGTTACTACAACAAGAAGAGAGGATCATTCAGCCCCACAAAGAACCAGTGGACACAATTAACCTAGGTACCTAAGAAGACAAAAGAGAAGTCAAGGTGGGTGCCAATCTGGAAACTAGTGTCAAAGAGCGTCTGATTCAATTACTACATGATTATGTTGAGGTCTTTTCCTGGTCGTATGAAGACATGCTGGGACTTGATGCAAATATCGTGGTACATCGTCTACCTACAAAAGAGGACTTCCCACCGATAAATAAAAAGGTATGTCGCATGCGATCAGACATGTCAGAGAAGATCAAAGTAGAAGTCATGAAATAATTCAACATCGGATTCTTGGCCATCACCTCTTATCCGCAATGGGTTTCCAATGTTGTTCCCGTGCCTAAAAAGTACGACAAGGTACGAATGTGCATGGACTACAGATATTTGAATAGGGCAAGCCCTAAGGATGATTTCCCACTTCCCCATATTAATATTCTAGTTGACAATACGGCATAGCACAAAGTGGTTTCCTTCATGGACGGTTTCTCAGGATACAACCAAATCAAAATGGCGCCCAAGGACATGGAGAAAACACCCTTTGTCACACAGTGGGGCACATTCTGCTACAAGGTTATGCCATTCGGGATGAAGAATGTTGGGGCAACCTATCAATGTGCCATGGTAGCTCTATTTCACGACATGATACATCACGAAATAGAGGTTTATATGGATGACGTGATAGCTAGATCTCAAACAGAAGAAGAGCATCTTGATCATTTACAGAAACTATTTGAGAGGCTAAAGAAGTACAAGCTGAGGTTGAACCCAAATAAATGCACATTTGGGGTGAGGTTCGGTAAACTCCTAGGCTTTGTCGTCAGTTGAAAAGTTATTGAAGTCGATCCTACCAAGGTGAAAGCGATACAAGAGATGCCTGCTCCTCGTACCGATAAGGAAGTCAGAGGATTCTTGGGACGGTTAAACTACATTTCCAGATTCATTTCTCACCTGACAGCTACTTGTGAACCAATCTTCAAATTACTTAAGAAAGCTCAAGTAGTTAAATGTAATGACGAGTGCCAAACAGCCTTCGAAAAGATCAAAGAGTACCTGCAAGAGCCTTCTGTTTTGATGCCACCAGTCGAGGGAAGACCCTTGATCATGTATCTAACTGTTTTGGAAAATTCAATGGGCTGTGTGTTGGGGCAGTATGATGAGTCTGGCCGAAAAGAGCATGCTATTTATTACCTGAGCAAAAAGTTTACTGACTGTGAAACAAGATATTCATTGCTCGAGAAAACTTTTTGCACTCTGGCATGGGTTTCTCGCCGGCTAAGACATTATATGCTGACCCATACTACCTTATTGATATCTAAAATGGATCCAATAAAATACATCTTCGAGAAACCTGCCCTCTCTGGGAGAATAGCAAGATGGAAGATGACCCTGACAGAATATGACATACAGTATACTATCCGAAAGCAATAAAGGGCAATGTACTAGTTGATTACCTTGCTCATCAAGCTGTGGATGACTACCAGTCCATGAAGTTCGAATTCCCAGATGAAGACATCATGATGGTAAACAACTGTGAAGAATTCAGACCATATGACGGACCTGAACAAGGATCCCGATGGACCCTTGTTTTTGATGGAGCGTCCAACACACTCGGAAATGGTATTGGTGTTGTACTCATATCTCCTGAAGGATGTCATACTCCCTTTACGGCAAGACTCTGCTTCAATTATACAAACAACATGGCAGAATTCGAAGCGTGCATCTTTGGTCTCAAAGCTGCCATAGATTTGGGGATTAAATCCTTAAATGTATTCAGAGATTCAGCTTTGGTCATCATCCAGATCAAAGGAGAATGGGACACCAAACACCCTAACCTTATCCCCTACAAAGAACATGTGCTGACATTGATCCCACATTTTAAGAAGATTACCTTCGAGCATTTCCTGCGAGAAGAAAATCAGCTAGCAGACGCACTAGCCACAATGTTATCCATGTTTAAACTTAAACGGGATAACGAGGTTCCCCAGATCACCATTGAACAAATGGATGAACCAGCTCACTGTCACGAGATTAATACTGAAGAAGTAGTGGACCAGCCTTGGTTTCACGAAGTCAAGAGGTATCTCGAGGCTCAAGAATATCTGGAAGGAGCTTCATTCAATGATAAGAAGTTCTTAAGGAGATTCTCTGATAAGTTCTTCCTTAGTAATGGCATTCTCTACAAACGCAACCATGACTCTGTTTTGCTCCGTTGCATAGATAAGGTTGAGGGAGAAAAGATCATGGTTGATCTACATGAGGGCACTTTTGGCACTCATTCCAATGGGCATACGATGGCAAAGAAAATCCTACAGGCAGGTTATTACTGGTCTACCATGGAAGTAGATTGCTATCGTTATTCTCGAACCTGCCACAAGTTTCAGATCTATGCTGACAAGGTGCACATACCTCTGGTTCCTTTGAACGTCTTGACGGCTCCTTGGCCCTTTGCTATGTGGGGCATCGATATGATTGGGGAAATCAAGCCAACAACCTCTAATGGACACCGCTTCATCTTGGTGGCCATTGACTATTTCACAAAGTGGGTTGAGGCAGCTTCTTTCGCTTCTGTTACCAAGAATGTTATCGCCCGGTTCATCAAGCAAAATCTCATCTGTCGATACGATATCCTAGAAAGGATCATCACATACAATGGTACGAATCTAAACAATACTATGATCACTGCCTTGTGCGAGCAATTCAAGATCCAACGTCACAATTATTCCCCTTACCGGCCCAAGATGAATGGTGTTGTCGAAGCTGCAAATAAGAACATCAAAAAGATCATACAGAAAATGACAGTCATGTACAAATACTGGCATGAGATGCTACCATTCGCTCTCCACGGTTATCGTACCATGACACACACATCAACCGGGGCAACACCCTACTCTCTGGTATACGGCATGGAAGTTGTCTTTCCTATTGAGGTTCAGATCCCCTCTCTAAGAATTATGAAGGATGCAGGTTTAAACGATAACGATTAGATCCAGACTCGACTTGATCAACTGAACTTGATTGATGAAAAAAGGCTCACTATTGTCTGTCATGGTCAAATGTATCAAAAACAGATGATCAAGGCTTTCAACAAAAAGGTCACGCGCCAAGTATATCAAGTCGTTGATTTGGTGATCAAATGTATCATACTTCCGCAAGGTGATCCCAGGGGAAAATGGACTCCTACATATGAAGGACCGTTTGTAATCAAAAGCATATTCTCTAGTGGAGCAATGATCTTGACCACTATGGATGGTGACGACCTGCCGCACCCCGTGAACACGGACATAGTCAAAAGATACTACACATAAGAGACCTGCTAGGTTGACACATCTAGGCAAAACAAGGGCATACCGGCAAACTAAAAAAGTTCGGGCAAAAAATTTGTACACCCGGCAAGCTAAAAACCCGAAAGGGCGGCTTGGGCAAAAAGGGGTATCCATGTGGACCGAAAACCCGAAAGGGTGGTCCAGGCAAAAGTTAGGGAATTAACGTATGACTATGTCCTGTTGGATCACCTTACGGAAAACCCGCAAACTCGACGATTCTGATAAATTCAATCAGCTTCGGATAAGGCAACAAATAGATAAGATGCTCAGAGACACGAAGGCTATAGAAGAATGGGAACCCCATGGGATTATTTCACATAGCTATCTTTTCTTTGTATCAAACTTTCATTTTTTTACGACAGAATTCTCTTACCATAATGGTTGTCTCATTATACAAAAATACTTACTCAAAGTCAATACAAATATATCCCTTTGAAAGTGTAAAACTATATGTTTTTCTTTACTCTTGTGTTTGTTTACGAAAACGCCCAATGATTTATTTTTGAACATATGCATTTGAGCATAACCACCATTTACAAATGAACAAAATAGAAAGACAATCACTAATGGACTTAAGAGATAGGGAAATATCTTTAAGTTATTCCATAAAATCCCCCGCAGTGTGCAGTTTAATCACCAGCGGAACAAAACTTCCAGTTATCACTCCCCGTTAGAAGTCGCCAAATTTCTCAGGATTTCACAAGCAGTACGCGGCGTTTCCCTTACAACAGAGTTTATTTCTCTAAGAGGGAATTCATCAACACTTCAAAACATGAAGACTTACACTCTGTATCCTCAGCAGTAGTCAGGGATTTATTTTCCTCAAATTCAAGCAAGAAGTGCAGCAGATTAGCTCACATACGCATACATCACATCCATATATCATAAACATTGATAACACGAATGCATGTATCATAATCTCATTATACCATGCATTTCATACAACATGAAATTGCATATTATCTAACATTTTACCCTTTTCAGGATAAGGTTAATCAATAGCTACCATTAACAATGTTCAAAGGCCTTTCAGATACAGTTCAGATACGCTTCAGACACGGATGACATTCTGATACTCATTCAGATTCAATCTTCAGATACAGTTCAAATACGCTCCATACATGGATTCCATCCTGATACTCATTCATATTCAACTTTCAGATACAGTTCAGATACGCTCTAAACACGGATGTCATCCTGATACTCATTCAGATTCAACTTTCATATACAATTTAGATACGCTCCAGACACGGATGCCATCCTGATACTCATTTAGATTCAACTTTCATATACAGTTCAGATACACTCCAGACACGGATGCCATCCTGATACTCATTCATATTCAATCTTCAGATACAGTTCAGATATGCTCCAGACACGGATGCCATTTTGATACTCATTCAGATTCAGCTTACAAATATGGTCCAGCAATCATTTCTGGATGGCATCTACAAGACCATCTCCAACAACTTTCCACCATCCCTCCAAATGGCATCTTTAATCCCATTCCCTATACCACCAACCATCACATCACCGAGTGCAAATTTTTGGGCACTCTAATGTCCAATCATCTTCCACCTTCGAGTCACGAATGGAAAAAACTCGCCAATCTAACTCTTAAGTCTTAAGAAGATTGAACAGGGGCAGCTGTTGTACACCAAAATTTTCCCTCTCATTTATTAAGAATTTGCTCACAAGATCTCCTTTGACTCAAGACTGCATTAGGGTTGATCAGCTCAAGACACCTCCTTAAGCACTGATGACCAAAATTAGGGTTTGAGATTGCACAAGGATATTTGAACTTCCAATACCCCATATGAATTTCATGGATCATTATGGACCCTCAAGATTACTCATGTCAAGTTTCAAGCTTTGGATCACACTTTTCCTCAGTCAATTGAGTAGTTGACTTAAAAATCAGCTGTATTGGGGAAAAAGTCAACTATGGCCAATTCACAGTCAAACTTCATAATTTTTTATCCATATCAACATTTTAAACTCATATGTATCATTTGATCAAGTTTGGACCATAATTCCTCAAGAAATTTATTCAAATCTTCAAAAGGGCAAAATGGTCAAAATTAGGGTTTTGATTGGGAAAGGGCAATTTCGGATTTTTGACCTAGAAAATGATCAATTGGTTTAAGGCATGATCTCAAGAGTCCAATTGCATCACTTTGACCTAATGACATGGCTCAAAACATTGCTCAAGTCCAATGGATTGACAGATGAATTTTCAGTCAACTGTATACTGAAAAGTCAAACCTTGACTTTTTGGTCAAAATCAAATGCCAAAGATCATAATTCATCAAAGCATATCAAAATATGAAACTTATTCATCAATAAATCAAAATATTCAAGATTTCATTTTGGAAAGTTAAAATTTCAACACTTAGAAATTTTTCTAAGTGTTGAAAATTTCTTATTTTTTCACAACTTTGAACAAACTTTTCACCATGATGCAAGATGATTCAAAAGAAACTTCCAACATGAAAGTTTAATATCTCCATGAAATATACAACTTTTCTTCACACAACTCCTTCCAAAAGTTATTGGAACTCAAGTTATAATTTTAAGAATACATGGTCATGAAACAAAAACACTTAGTGAAATTTTGCCCTAATTTGGTCAGGTTTTTTACCTAACTTCATGGAACTTTTTCATATAGTTACAAGGGGAATTTTTCAAAGTGATTCAAAGATAGGTTGTAGAGAACATTTTAAGCTTTTCAAAATGTCCAAAAACTCCTTGAGATCATTTTTGAGTAGGGAGAATCGAAGAGATGAATTTACGGTTTTATCACTTGAATTACAAGTCATTTTGTGATGGACCAAATTCAACATTCAAAGTTATGCTGCATAACCTCTACTTTACATGCCTCAAACTTGTTAGGCACTCCATAATTAATTTCTTGCACAACTGTTAGTGGTCTCATTTCAAACATTCAATGCAAGGCCATACTTTATATCCATTTTGGGAAGAAAATGCACATTGTCATTTTGATAAAGTGACTTTATGAACAAAACTTGTTCTTGAGCCTTGCACTTGTTCTTTTCTGATCATACATGTCCGATAACTCAAGAGAAACTTGTTAGACATTTACAATCACTCAGCCCATGCTTGTACTTCCCCTTGAAACTTGTTTTCCCATTTTTTCTTGAAAAATCAAGTACCATAGAAAATAGCTTGTAACTTGTACTTATGACTTTCAAAACCACTCAAGACCTTTTGATTATACATACACAAGCCATTTGCCACAAATCCCATGCATGCTTAAGCCTTGAAAACACCTAGAACACAGAATCAATAAAAACACTTCAAAACTTGTCTTTTCTGAGTTTTGAATCCAATCTCCAAATTTGCTTGTGTGTTTCTTGGCCTTTTACTTTCAGAAGCTTCTAAACAACATATATAAACAATCCCAACACCTGCAGCACCATTGTAACACCTCCATCATCATCCACCATTTTCAAAAACAACACCTTGCACCATGACTTCTCCAAAACTCCTCAGGCACTTCTAGCTCAAGCTAAGCATCCCATTAGCTTCCTGGGAACTTGAGGAATCTAACCCAATCATTGGAACCCACTGAAATCTACTCAAACCTCAAACCCGATACCCTCTTGCAAGGTAAGTTTTCTGACTTTGGAACTTTTCATACAGGCATCATTAATGGTTTATTTGTGAAGGAAAAATGTAGATATGATTGCCCTAAAGCTAACCATGTCCATAGTTTTCATTAATTTTGCTTTAGCTTAGAGAATTTTAAGATTGAAGTTTCTGAAATTTTTAGGGTTCATATTAGGGCCATTAAAATTCATGCTTGTCTTTGATCTATAATTTTATTGTTTTTCATTTCTGAAATCGTGAGGAAATTTACTACAAGTTTCCTGTTTACAGTTTTCATTTTGGTTGAGATTTGAACAAGATACAGAGGCTCTGGCTGGGCGTGAGGTTGAAGATGAAGTTCAGGCCTTGGATTTGTTTACTATCATATATTTATTTTTTTATTTATATAAACGGATGTATAGCCACCCCAGTGGTAGAAGCGCGCGCCTGTGGCTGGAGGGACCTGGGTTCGAGCCCCGGTGGTACCCTTTTGGATTTTTTTTACATTTTTCACACACTCTGATTTTTTTGGACAGGCGCCTGGGCCTCCCTTGGGCCTTATTGTTTTTTTCTTACTGCTAACCCCCCTTGCTGGCTATCCACACCCCTGGCTCATTTTATTTTCTTTTTCTTATTTTTATTCATTTTTCTTCTTAAATATTTTTTTCTAATACTAAAACAATCATTAAAAATATAAAAATAGTAGATTTATATTTTGAGATAGTTTTTTTTTTCTCACACAAAAATTATTTAATCATACTTTATTTATTTTGACTAATTGTTTTGTAAATTTAATTTAAAAAACTAGTGTTTTAGTTATTTTTCTTTTACACCATTTAAATATATTATTTTAAAACCTAAAAAGACCAAAAATATTTTATAATACTATACATTATTTTTAAGACAAAAAAATTCCAATAATATTCTTCTTTTAAACTTAATTTCTTTTTTAATCAATTAATAGATTAGGTTTTTATTTGAATTCTTTTCCTAGTAAATTTAGGTTTTACTTTTACTATCTTAATTAGTTATTTTCTTTTAGTTAATTAGTTTAAAACCATCCCCTTTTTTACTAAAAAAAATCAAGAAAACATCCATTTACTTTACATTTACATTCTTATACATTTATTCATTTTTGTACATTATTTATTCAATTCTTGTACCAATTCAATATGGTTGTAATAGATAATTAGGTTTATTTTCTTGCAATACCCATTTGTAATTTGTACACCCCCTCCCACAAGTATTCTAATAGCGTAGTAATTTTAAATTCTGCGATTTATCGCTCTATATACAAATGCTAGCAATTAGGATTTGTATGGAAAGACTAAAACCAATCAATTAGAAAAACCTAATCAAAGACAAAATCAAGCATGAAAATAATACACTTGCACACAAGAACCCCCTAGCGTAAAATCCACTTGGTTGTCGTACAAAATGGCCATATTAAGCATGTGAGGTATCTTAGAAAAAACAAGAAAAATACAAGATCATAGTCTTTCGATGATGCTATCCATGTTGCCTTTCAAATGATCTTAGTCCCTAAAAAGAGAATGCTAAGATACTTTGCAATATTGCTAATCATGGTGATAGAATGACCCACGCCCATCCCGTTTACATCCAAAGATAGGGTTACTTACCAAATCAATGGTGAGATAACAATGTCAAAGGAAATAGGAAATGAACATGAAATACTTTTGAGTAGGTAGAATGCTCTAAATTACTTGCTCAATTTCAAGAACAAAACATCCTTACTATTTTCAAAAACAAACACCTACACTTTCAAAACGTCTTTCAAACATGAAAACATTTTCAAAATATTAACATCTTTGTATACATTCTTATGAACGGGATTCATTACAAAGTTTGCCTAAACAATGGCCTCTTTACAAAATACTTTCAAAAATCACATAAAGCACAATTTCAAACAAAAACAAGTGATCTAGCAAGTAACTAAGAGCCCATGGAAAACCATGGATGAAAAGGGTGTTAATACCTTCCCTTTTCATGA
This sequence comes from Vicia faba, assembly GCA_948472305.1. Classification (NCBI taxonomy): domain Eukaryota; kingdom Viridiplantae; phylum Streptophyta; class Magnoliopsida; order Fabales; family Fabaceae; genus Vicia; species Vicia faba. Next base: position 46,071 of record CATIWC010001012.1, read on the forward strand.
TCTACCCCCCGAACTCAAGAAACAATCTCAAAGGTCTTTCCTGTGCTTTTTCACATTTCTTTTTGGATAAAAGAAAAGTCGGTGGCGACTCTTGCTAAATCGCAACATTTGCAATCAAACGCAAAAAACCCAAGTCAGTTTTCCCGCCGTATCACGGTGGGGAATATGGAGCCCATCAGGTGGGACATAAGATAAAATGGCTACTATTCAGACAAGGCATGTATTGGCCAACAATGCTAAAAAGTTTGCAATGAGTTCGCTAAGGGTTTTCAGGAATGCCAGGTTCATGCAGGTATTCAACATGTTCCTGCAAGCGAACTACACTCTATTATTAATCCTTTGCCCTTTAGAGGATGGGCTTTGGATCTGGTTGGAGAAATTCTACCAGCATCTTCAAAAGGTCAAAGATACATTTTGGTAGGGATTGATTATTTCACTAAATGGATCGAGGCCATTCCTTTTGCAAATGTAGATTAAAAAGCACTGATTGAGTTTATCCAAAGGAATATAATGTACATGTTTGGAATTTTAGATACCATAACAATTGATCAAGGGTCAGTTTTTACTGGTCGAAAGATGCAGGAATTTGCCAAAGAGGTGGGAATTATACTGCTAACATCCACACCTTATTATGCCATAAATCAAATAGTCAGGTTGAAGTGAAAAATAAAGTAGTAACTGGTTTAACAAAGAAACATGTGGGAAAGAAGCCAAAGAATTGGCATATGACCATATATTAAATCCTTTGGGCTTGCCAAACATCTTCTAAAGAGGCGACCAACATTACACCCTTTCGACTAATATATGGTCACAATGTGATATTACCCATCAAAATATGTCTACAATAAACCAGGATACAAAGACAATATGAAATTCCATCGGAATCATATTAGAATATGGTGTTAGATGAATTGGTTGATCTAGACAAAGAGAGACTAAAAGCCTTATAATTATTAAGAAGGCTGAAGAAAAGAGTAGAGAAAGCTTATAACAAAAAGTTAAGATCAAGACCTTTTCGTCTGATGGTCTAGTTTGGAAAGTGATCCTACCTATGGATCAAAAGGATATAACTTTGGGAAAATGGTCCCCAAATCGGGAAGGTCTGTTCCAAGTTATTCAAGCCTTTTAAACAATGCTTATGAAATCGAAGATCTGGCAGAAGATTGAAGACTTCTACGAGTAAATGATAAATATTTGAATAAATATAAGCTTATACTGCAAGAAGTCAAAATATCAACAGAGTAAATTTGAATACAATTAGAAAGCCGAAATGGTAAGATTAAACACGCCAAAATGCTTGTTATGTGTGTATTATCCCGTATTATAACTAACTCCTAATGACACTACTAAATTATGTTTAGTGATGGTTATTAGAGGATTAATATATATTACCTATTTAAATTTTATTGAAATAAGATGTAAATAGAGTGGTGAGGGGTATTATGGTCTATTCTCACTTAAATTAGGATAGTAAGGGTTTGTAGAGAAGCATGGAAAAAGAGGAAGAGAGGAAGCCACCCCCAAGTTCAAGTTCATCATCTCATCTTGCATTCTACAAGACTAACATCAATCTTTTGACTCATCACCTTCCAATTTTGTTTGAAAGCTTCTTCATCCTTCTTTTAAGGTGAGTCTCTAGTTAGAGACTTTGGGAATGTTATGGATTATAACATGCTTGGGGATTTAGGGATTTGAGTGAGAAATCTTGTTGCATGTTTCTTTTAATTGTTGAATAGCATGTGAATAACTTGTATCTCGTATTTGTATGCCATGGGTGTGAAGATAGGAATGTAAAATTAAGGTTTTCGGACCCAAAATAGAGCTGATATCGTTCTAATTTTTTTGAAAATTGCAGACCGCGCTTAGTGTTTGGGGTCGCGCTTAGCGTGCCTCCATGATACTTGAATTTGTGAAATTCACAAAATCGCGCTTAGTGCGCTTGCTCCTCTTAGCGTGCCCTCCTGGGAATTGAAATTTATTTATTTCACAGAGCGCGCTTAGCGCGGGAATCTGTGCTTAGCGTGCTCTCCTGGACAGAACTGTGTTTTTGAAAACCCTTGAGTGCAGTCCTGTTGTAACCCAAAATTTTCCCTCACATTTTACTCAACACAAGCCCATTGAGGTCCTCAACTTGCTCAAGGATGCCCAAGAGTTGACCATACAAACTCTCTCATAAGGCAATGTAACTCAAACTAGGGTTTCCATTTTCATCAGGGTGTGGGAACTCCAAAGATCCCAAATTCCTTCCATGGTCCCAATATGTTCTCAAAGATCATCCATGTCAAGTTTCATTCCTTGCACAAGAAGTTTGCTCAGTCAATTGCTCAGATGCCTGAAAATCAACTATATTAGGTCAAAAGTCAATTGTGGCCCATATACAGTCAAACTTCAAGATTTTTGGTCAACATCAACATTTTGAAGAGATATATATCATTTGATCAAGGTTTGATCATGATTCCTCAAGGAATTACCCAAATTCATCAAAACCCAAAAGTTGCTAAATTAAGGTTTCATAGGAAAAATCAACCAAACTTTGACCAGACATAACTTCTTCATACTTTATCAGAAAGTTTCCATCAAAGGCTCACTTTGAAGAGGAGGAAATTCCCTACAATTCATCTTTAGCCCACAAGTTCAAAATATGCACTCAAAAACACCTTTTGGGTCAAAGCTTCTTACATGAACATGGAAGACCCAATTGAGATGAAACCAAAAGGGTTGTTTAGGGGACATCCTAAGATTTCTAAAAAGTCCAAGAACACCTCTCTCGGGTTAAAATTGGAGGAGATATGTCTTGTCAAAGTTGACCATTTTTGCAAAATTGCCAAAAGTCAAATGTGCTCAAAAGTGCATTTTTGTCAAATGGGCCTAACTTCTCATGATTGCATCTTGCTAGGGACATGGTCCATGAACCAAATCAGCATCCACACATTATTTGCTTCATTATTTATTTTATTTTGATTTTTTATTATTTAAAATTCAAATTAAATCAAATAAATTGCAAAAAAATATAAAAGATTGACTTTTGATCTGATTTTTTGTAGGAATCAAATCCAATTAGGCTGGAATATCATATCAAATCATGAAAAGGCAAATTGAATCAAAATTGGCATGATTAGGCTCTTTTGGAAAGATATCATACAAGGAGCAAAATTAAATCAAATCTCCATGATTTTAAAAGATACAAAGTGTTTTGTTTCCCTAATTCGTTCCACTACATATATAGAACATAACCAATGCGCAAAAATAAGGATTGCGGGTCGTGAGAGCATCAAGCAAAACTCAAAATTTGGCAAAAAAGTGTTGGATCGGTTTCTAACCTAGACGTCAATTCAAGCCATTCTAAGACTACCAATAGACTCCTGGACATCTCCAGAACGTATCTTAATCAATTTCAAGCCTTTTCACATCCAGAATCACGACTTACAGACCCACGGTTTGCATATCTAAACTTGATTTTGATTTTACAGTTTACGCATAGTTGTTCACTTTTAAGCATAGCATTGTATTTGTATCATCATTTGGAATGTTTTGGTTTAATTAATTTTGTGTTTTGAGGCCTGTATGCGTAATTGCCATTGTTAGTGTTTGCCTTGTCGTTTTAGGGTTTTTTTATACAGGTTAAATTGGCCCAAGAAAAGGGTATCATGATGCCCGTGAGATCAAGACGAGTTGATCTATGTACTCACAATTGATTTATCATGCTTGCTGTGAATTTTGGAAACTTACAGGGTTATAGCCATGGAATATGTCTGTAGGTAAAAGTCCCTAACCCAAAATGACGGACAGGGGAAGAAGAAGAAGCTCATGTGTCTAACTACCATTGGCTTGTTTAAATCTCGCGCATTTTTTAATGCACTGACTTTTCATTATATAATATATATTTCTTTTATTATACTAACAAATAGAACATGTAGCCCAGTTGGTTAAGCGTGAGTGGAATTAAGGGGGAGGACCTAGGTTCGATCTCAGGTCCCAGCATTTTGTTATTTTCACAATGTTTAATTACACATTCCATAATTTACATAGCCAGACGTATACCATGCATTGTCATCATCCTACCACTGGACCATCACTAATCCATATCCGACGCTCAGTCAAAGGGAAGTCCATGATGCACCCTCCAAGTGTGGCTACACAAGATCAAGCGTGGGACTGGGCTGAGCAAGAATTTGGGCCTTACAAATTCAACATTGCGCCCCTTGGATTGCTTCTGACAGGCCCATCTCTTTTCCTTTTTATTTTAATTCTTATTTTAATTATTTACTAATTGTTTCTTTTTACAAATAACACAAAAATTATTTTTTCATTAAATCAAAAAATCACAAAAAAAAACATTAAAATCATTTTTTTCATAAAATATTTTATTTCCTTAATTAATTAGATTAATTTAATTTAGGGCAATTTAATTCTTTTTTTCATAATTTAAATCAATTAGAAATTAGGGTTTATTTTGTATATAACCTAATTAATTTTTCCTCAAAAATAACCTAAATATTTCTCAATTAGATTTTCTAGGTTTCTTAATTATTTCTCGTGCTTAATTCGCCGCGCGCAATTTTAATTTCCTTTTTATTATTATTATAACTGCTCTGAACTTGTAATAGTAATTAGGGTTTCAATTCCACATCTTTATTTTCAGTCAAAATAATTATGTATCTTAAAAAGCCCTATAATATCTAGGACTTTAACTTTCCGCACTTTTAATTTCCGTAAACTATAAACTGCCTAGATATTAATAGGATTGTATGGAAAGACAAACTAAAATTAAAACGGTAGAAAACCCTAAATGCGCAAAGATAAGTTAACTGAAAATTACACTCGCACATGCTCACTCCTAGGGTTTACTCCACTCCGGTTGCCTTCGGTAAACGGTCATGAAGTATAGGGTTTGTTAGTGGTTGTCCTCTAGCCCCGAAAGATCTAAAATAACCCACTCGGATGTTGCCTCGGAAAAAGATCTTTAACGCTTTAGGATGATTACTAACATTTCCTAACATTGCTTTTGTGATCGTATTTGTCCCTTTGAATGTACCTAAAAAACTCCAACAACGATGCTACCTATTTCTCAATAATGGGATAGCATTGTCTAAAAGGAAAACGAACAGACCTTTTTCGAGTAGGTAGATTAGTTCCTAGGTACTTGCTCAAAGAAACAAAAACTTTTTCACACCAACACTTTCCAAACAAAGTTTTCAAAAATAACTTCATAACACTCTTGAGGACAGAAACAAGGGTTAATACGAAGTAAAACAAAACTTTTCAAAGCAAGCACACACAAGCAATTTTCAAAATGAACAAGTACCAAAGAGCCCGTGGAAAACCACAGATAGAAAGGGTGTTAACACCTTCTCTTTCTATAATCTACCCCCATACTCAGAAACATCTCGAAAAAGGTTTTTTCTGTTCTTTTTCCTTTTCCTGATTGGATAAAATAAAAGTCAGTGGCGACTCTTGCTTACCACGACATTTTGCGAACAAAAAACACAAACCAGTATTAGCACTCGGTTCTGCCACCGTATTACAGAACTGGAGACTCTACTGGGAATAAAATATAAAGTGGGGTAAACCTTAGGATCTAGGTCATATTTAATTGCTTTCTCTTGATTGTCTTGCTTGCTTTATATTTATGGGAATTGTTTGGGTTATTTGATCCTACACCCGGATCGGGAAACACCTTTTAGGTAAGTAGCAATAAACTGGGAGGGAGCTGTGCTGGGATATACTGACACGATTGAAGCAGTAGCTACGTTGATGTGGCACTTTGGTTGGTACCCGTAACCCTTGAGTCAATCAGGGAGATGTACGGGGCCGCCACGTGGTGTCATAAAGCATCAACTGACCTTAGAACCTTTAGTTGCACAACTTGGCCAGTAGGACGTAGCGAGATGGTCGGCTTTGGTGTATGCCCAAGGTCGACAGATACTCGATGCTACACTCATTGAGGTTTGACTTCTGAGTTTTGTTTGATTACGAGTCAATCGTCGATTGAACAAGGCTTGGGGGAATGATCAGTGATATTGAGATCCCTCAGAACCCATATACTATTTATAGAACAGGTTGAACTAATCTAGCTTCAAGAGGATATAATCTTAAAACCCATGCAAGCCTAAACCTAAGGTTGTTTGCGTGACTTGTGTGCTTTTAACTTGAACTACTTGCAGAGTTTTATTACTTGAAAACATGAGTTCCTTGCAGGTTTTGTTTACAATTATTATCCAATAACTTGGATTTCTTGCAGGTTTTACTTGCTTACATCACTTTACGCCTTTGCTTAAAAGCATAGCATACACATCATAACATCATGCCTTAACATTTCCTTAACCATTTCAAGGATCTCGAGGGCCTGTAATGCAGGTTATGATAAATCAGACGTCTAGCAAGGGGCAAGGGGATTTATTTTCCTCTAGCCAATGTCGTTAGAAGATCAAAATTCAACAACTTGAGTCAGGGGCTATGACCCACTTGATATGGTGAGCTTGACTCTCATAGAAGGACTCTCAACAATACGAAGTTTTTCGATCAAAGATACAAATTTCAACTTTTGACATTTTCTTGTTTACCCTGCGAGATCCTTGAAAACATCGCATACATATATAATACATATCATTGCATAAGCAGGTTTCAAAGAAGGTCTCTCATGTTCTCGATGTTTATTTCAGCAATGGCTCTCTAACAAGACAACAGAGATATCCAAGCTCAAGATGCCCAGTTCAAGGAATTTCTCCTGAATCTATTCATGGGGCAAGAAGACCTGAAAACACTCTTTGCCGGGAATCTGACCAAGGAACGTCCTGACAACAACAAGGATGAACAATTGGAACAACTGCAAACTGAGGTAGAAGCAATGAGAATCCAAATGCTAGGGCAGATGGCTCTTATCCAAAACTTAGCTCGAGGACAAGAAGGGCTAAGAGCCTTCCTCAACAAGCTTCACCAAGATGGATGCAGATCCATGAAACAAACAGTTAAAATTATGGATCAAGGAATTAATCATCCCCCAGTGAGAGAAGAGGTTGGTTTGGTTAGGAACAAACCTTTCCAGATTGCTACTACATCACAAGCCCAACCATAACCTCCCCAACGATAACTGGGCAATCGGCATAAGAAGAATACATCCGGAAGACGCTTCACCTAAATCAACATGTCATTGGCTCAAGCATTGCAACGCCTGTTGAAGGCCAAGTTTGTTATGTTAAGGGACCCTCCTTAGAATCCCAACATAGCCTCCCCAAGGTACAATCCAAATGCAAGATGTGTGTACCACTCCTACAGTCTTGGACATGACACCAACAGTTGTTGGGTGTTGAGAAATAAAATTCAAGATCTGATTAATGAAGGAGCGCTATAATTTGCACAAGACGGTCAAGATGAGTTCTTCTGCCATCCCTCCAAGGCATGCCATCTGAAGTGACAAGTTCTCACAAGAATACTTTTCGTTCATTAGAATTTTCAATGTGTAATTTTATTTTGATTTGTTTGAACATTTATTCATATCAAACCTCGTTATTTCATCAATGCTTTGCACATGTTTGTCTTGAATCAATTCATTCGTATTCACTATTTCAAAAATTTGTTCTTATTTCCTTTTGTGATATTCAACTCTCGATTAAAAACTCTAAGCCTTAGAGGGAAGATGACGAAAATGATACCATAATCTCGACAGTATGCTTTTGAACAGACCCCGCTGACGATGTACAGGCATTGTTTCAAATCCCAAACAGTGGAGTTATAAGGAAGATAATCCCTAGTCAACCCCTTTGAGCCTAAGAAGTAGGAGTTTTTTTTTCACAAAAATTAAAACCCTTAATCATAACCTGGGGCAAGGTAGTTTTCTCAGTTAATTCAGAGGTGCATCCAGTCACAATCTGCCGCTTCGTACACAATGAATGGCATTGAAGACGTCCTTCCAAAACAAAAGACGGTAATGGTTCTGTATAATCGTCAAGACAGGCAGTCATTATCTCTCGAAACAAAAGCCCATTAAGTCAAAACCTATGAAGGAGACTTAAGAGAAAATTGGGGCATCCCGCTTACTGTAATCACAAAAAAAACAGTTTAGGAAAAAGAAGGGATAACGAAAAGAAGAAAAAAAGAGGTTACTACAAATCCTCGACAAAAAGAAGATTACAAAAATGACTGCCTTTTCAAAACAAATGTTCAATTTCTGAATCATCACCAAGTATCAAAGAAAAGATTCCAGACTCAATCGGGATCTAAACGCGCAATTAACTGAGCATAGGACTGAAGAACATCACGAAGAGCGGGTTGGGTACAAATAAAATTTGAGCCTTTATCCTTTGTTTCTTGAACCGTGAACCAGGCCACGTTATAACCCTTAAAAGTCCCTAGCTGAAGCATGTGTTAGTTTGAGAGTATATTGTTATAAAGGTATCCTGACTCCTGCAGGCTTTGTTACGAATCTTGAGTTGATATCACATTCTTGCAAATTTCGTTTTACTACACAAAACACATTTTCAAAAAATTTTCAAGACAGACATGAGTTTTGCATTCTTTAAATGACATTGTTTGCATATGACTAATTGTTTGACAGCAGAGAAATTCGCACAATGGATATTCAACGAACAAACATTCTCTCAATGGACAGAATCACCTCAGCGGGAAAGACACTTCCAATAACAGGTCTTCCATAAGCAAGGGCCATGACATGATGTCTAAACACACCTGGGGCAGTCTCTCCAAAAGGGCCAAATAACCAGGGGCAGATCTCCATCTGAATCGCTTGGGGAATTACGCACGCATTCCAGCAACGAATCATGTTCCATCAAGAAAACTTTTTTGACAGTACTACAACACAACACTATGGACGGTGACAACTCTCTACATCCTGAAAGCGTGGACATAGTCGGAAAATACTACGCATGGAAAAAAAGACCCACTAGGTTGACACACCTAGGCAAAAATAAGAGAATCCCGACGAACCAAAAGGGTTCGGGAAAAAGTTAGGGATATACGTAAAAAAAATCTGTACATCCGACAAGTCGAAAACCTGAAAAGGCGGCTTGGGCAAAAAGGTATCTCGGTGGACTGAAAACCCGAAAGGGCGGTCCAAGAAAATGTTAGGGATTTAAAACATACGACTATGTCCCGTCACTTGTCTATCAGTGGAAGACTTATACCTTGATCAGCATTCATCAAGAGCACCATAATCGAGAAACGGTTCAGATACGATCCAGATACGGATGTCATTCTGCTAATTATTCAAGATTTTCATACATCGATACAGTTCAGATACGCTCCAGATACGGATGCCACTCTGATACTCATTCAGATTCAGCTTTCCGATACAGTTCAGATATGCTCCATATACAGATGCCATTTTGATACTCATTCAGATTCAGCTTTTAGATACAGTTCAGATACGCTCCAGATACAGATGCCATTCTGATAATCATTCAGATTCAGCTTTCAGATACAGTTCAGATACACTCCAGATACGATGCCATTCTGATACTCATTTAGATTCAGCTTTCAGATGCATTTCAGATACGCTCTAGATACGGATGCCATCCTGATACTCATTCAGATCCAGCTTTCAGATACAGTTCAAATACGCTCCAGATACGGATTCCATTCTGATACTCATTCAGATTCAGCTTTCAGATACAGTTCAGATACGCTCCAGATACGGATGCCATTCTGATACTCGTTCAGATTCAGGTTTCAGATACAGTTCAAATACACTTCAGATACGGATGCCATTTTGATACTCATTCAGATTCAGCTTTCAGATATAGTTCAGATACGCTCCAGATACGGATGCCATCCTGATACTCATTCAGATTCAGCTTTTAGATACAGTTCATATACGCTCTAGATACTGATTCCATTCTGATACTCATTCAGATTCAACTTTCAGATACGGTTCAGATATGATCCAGATACGGATGCCATTCTGATACTCATTCAGACTCAACTTTCAAAAATAGTTCAGTTCAGATACGATCCAGAGACGGATGTCATTCTGACACTCACTCAACACATGTTTCAAGTACATTTCAGACACGATCTAGAGACAGATGTCATCCTGACACTCATTAAATACATGTTCAAGTACAATCACGACATAGATCCATCCACAAAATCTCCGCATGTACTTTTTCCAGCATGGTACAAGGGGCAGAGACAGTTGGAAACAAAGTCACTATCACCTACAAGCCAGTGATACCTATATTCCCCACAGAGTCGAGAAAACCAAAGTCCAACCTTCATATCCCCAAGCAGGAATTCCTTCCCCAGCAGGCTCTTTCAGAAAGCTAATGTCTGCATTCCCCAGCCGAGTTTTATAACCATGAGCAGTTTATAAATCCATCTCCCGAGCAGAGTTTATTTCTCTGACAACAGAAGCTCAATCTCCAATAGAGCTCTTCTCTCCAGCAATGGAAGGTCATCCCCCGCTGAGTTTATTTCTCCAAATCAGCAGATCTTCCAACAGAGTATCTCTCTTCCCCACAGAGTCATTCCTCCGCAGGATTATTCTCAAACAGAGTCTCCTCCGGTAGAATGTTCTTAAGAAGAATGGATGTAAATCCCAAGCTAATCATCTTCGGTCACTATCCCCAGCAGAAACGAAGAACTCAACTCCTTATACTCTCCAGCAGCAGTCCAGGATTTATTTTCCCCAACTAGAGAATATCACAATAGCATTGCATATCCATACATCATGGCATGTGCATACATATTATACAGCACAATCTCATTTATTTTGAGAACATAATTACTCAATACATTTCATACATCATGACATTACATACGACTAACTCTTTACCTTTTAGGGAAAGATGCAACCAAGTTCTCACAAGTTCTCTCTGGTTCAGTCAAACCGACACCAATGTTTTTATTCCAGTTGAAGATATTCCAACACTTTTCAATATTTTCTCTGGTTCAGTCAAACTGACACTAAGGTTTCTATTCTAGTTGAAGATGTTCTAAGACTTTCATCTAGGTCAGCTGAATCTCCGCTAAGATTCTCCTGATTTCTATGCCAGTCAAAGTCAATCCGAGACCTTCCCCTGGTCCAGTCAAATCGATGCTAAGATTTATTTCCTAAGTGAAGACAGCTTGAGACCTTTCCCTGGTTCAGTCAAATCGATACTAAGATTTCTGTTCCAGTTAAAGAATCTATGAAGCCCGAAAACTGACTGGATAATAACTTGATTTCCACAAATTACTGAAGCCTAGAACACGACTAGATAACGGTAAAAGACACTGTGAAACCTGGAGCACAACCAGATAACAGTATAAGGTACTATGAAGCTTGGAATCCGACCAGATATCAGTTTACTCGGCCAATTACTATTGAAGCCTGGAAATGACCGGATGTTAGTATGCCTTAAATTCAAGTTGAAACCCGGATGCAACCGGATAACCACTTAATTCCTTATGAAGCCTGGAGTACGACCAGATAACAGTTTTTGAGATTGCAAAGCCTGGAGCACGACCAGATAACAAGTTTAATCTCATTTCCCCAGTAAGTCACTGTAAAACCTGGAGCATTACCAGATAGCAGTCAGTCTTATTATCCTTGGCAAATCACTGTAAGGTCTGGAGCACGACCAGATAGCAGTTTATTTTCATCTCCTCGACTAAGATATGATTCCCCAGTAGAGTAATGGACAACTGAAGTTCCTAAAATTCCATTTCTCCCAAGACATAGACCAACATTCCTCAGCAAATTCCTCCTCAACGACAGGAACAAGAATTCTCATCAAAGGAATATCTCGGGAAATCAACATCCTCTAGATGGCATCTTTAAGCCCATCTCCAACGATTCTCCGTCATATCTTCCGGATGGCATATTTAAGCCCATCTCCGATGACCTTCCATCATCTCCTCCAAATGGCATCTGTAAGCTCATTCCCGATACTACCTACACAGTCCAGCACCATCTCAGATGAGTGCAAATTTCTGGGCACTCTAGTGTTCAATCATCTTCCACCTTCAGATTACGAAAGGCAGACAGCCAATCTACATCCTCAGGTTTAAGAAGATTGAACAGGGGCAGCTGTTTTACCCCAAAAATTTTCCTCTCATTTTACTCAACACATGCCCATTGAGGTCCTTAACTTGCTCAAGGATGCCCAAGAGTTGACCAGACAAACTCTCTCCTAAGGTAATGTACCTCAAACTAAGGTTTCCATTTTCATCAGGGTGTGGGAACTCCAAAGGTCCCAAATGCCTTCCATGGTCCCAATATGTTCTCAAAGATCATCCATGTCAAGTTTCATGCCTTGCACAAGAAGTTTGCTCAGTCAATTGCTCAAATGCCTGAAAATCAACTATACAAGGTCAAAAGTCAATTGTGGCCCACATACAGTCAAACTTCAATATTTTTGGTCAAAATCAACATTTTGAAGAGATATCCATCATTTGATCAAGGTTTGATCATGAATCCCCAAGGAATGCCCCAAATTCATCAAAACCCAAAAGTTGTTAAATTAGGGTTTCATAGGAAAAGTCAACCAAACTTTGACCAGGCATAACTTCTTCATACTTTATCAGAAAGTTTACATCCAAGGCTCATTTTGAATAGGATGAAATTCCATATAATTCATCTTCAGCCCACAAGTTCAAAATATGCACTCATCAAAAGATATGAATTTCTACATTATATGACCTTTTGAAAAGTCAACAAAAACACCTTTTAGGTCAAAGCTTCTTACATGAACATGGAAGACCCAATTGAGATTAAACCAAAAGGGTTGTTTAGGGAACATCCTAAGATTTCTAAAAAGTCCAAGAACACCTCTCTAGGGTTAAAATTGGAGGAGATATGCCTTGTCAAAGTTGACAATTTTTGCAAAATTGCCAAAAGTCTAATGTGCTCAAAAGTGCATTTTTTGTCAAATGGGCCTAGCTTCTCATGATTGCATCTTGATAGGGACATGGTCCACGAGCCAAATAAGCATCCACACATTACTTGCTTCATTATTTATTTAATTTTGATTTTTTATTATTTAAAATTCAAATTAAATCAAACAAATTGCAAAAAATATAAAAGATTGATTTTTTATCTGATTTTTTGTAGGAATCAAATCCAATTAGGCTGGCATATCATATCAAATTATGCAAAGGCAAATTGAGTCAAAATTGGCATGATTAGGCTATTTTGGAAAGATATCATACAAGGAGCAAAATCAAATCAAATCTCCATGATTTTCAAAGATACAAAGTGTTTTTGTTGCCCTAATTCGTTCCACTACATATATAGAACATAACCAATGCATAAAAACAAGGATTACAGGTCGTGAGAGCATCAAACAAAACTCAAAATTTGGAAAAAAAAGTGTTGGATCAGTTTCTAACCTAGAGGTCAATTCAAGCCATTCTAAGACTACCAATAGACTCCTGGACATCTCCAGAACATATCTCAATCAATTTCAAGCCTTTTCACGTCCAGAATCGCGACTTATAGACCCACGGTTTTCATATCCAAACTTGATTTTGATTTTACAGTTTATACATAGTTGTTCATTTTTAAGTATAGCATTGTATTTGTATCATCATTTGGAATGTTTTGGTTTAATTAATTTTGCGTTTTGAGGCCTGTATGTGTAATTTCCATTGTTAGGGTTTGCCTTGTCGTTTTAGGGTATTTTTATACATGTTAAATTGGCAAGAAAAGGGTACCATGATGCTCGTGAGATCAAGACGAGTTGATCTATGTACTCACAATTGATTTATCATGCTTGTTGTGAATTTTGGAAACTTACAGGGTTATAGCCATGGAATATGTCCGTAGGTAAAAGTCCCTAACCTAAAACACCGGACAGGGAGGAAGAAGCTCACGTGTCTAACTACCATTGGCCTGTTTGAATCTCGCGCGTTTTTTAATGCACTGACTTTTCATTATATAATATATATTGCTTTTATTATACTAACAAATAGAACATGTAGCCCAGTTGGTTATGCATGAATGGTATTGAGGGGGAGGACCTGGGTTCGATCCCAGGTCCCAGCATTTCGTTATTTTCACAATGTTTAATTACATATTCCATACTTTACACAGCCAGACGTATACCATGCGCTGTCATCATCCTACCACTGGACCATCACTAACCCAGATCCAACGCTCAGTCAAAGGGAAGTCCATGATGCACCCTCCAAGCGTGGCTACACAAGATCAAGCGTGGGACTCGGCTGAGCAAGAATTTGGGCCTTACAAATTCAACATTGCACCCCCTGGATTGCTTCTAACAGGCCCGTCTCTTTTCCTTTTTATTTTAATTCTTATTTTAATTATTTACTAATTGTTTCTTTTTACAAATAACACAAAAATCATTTTTTCATTAAATCAAAAAATCACAAAAAAAAAATTAAAAACATTTTTTTCATAAAATATTTTATTTCCTTAATTAATTAGATTAATTTAATTTAGGGCAATTTAATTCCTTTTTTCATAATTTAAATCAATTAGAAATTAGGGTTTATTTTGCACATAACCTAATTAAATTTTCCTCAAAAATAACCTAAATATTTCTCAATTAGATTTTCTAGGTTTCTTAATTATTTCTCGTGCTTAATTCTCCGCGCGCATTTTTAGTTTCCTTTGTATTATTATTGTAACTGCTCCGAGTTTGTAATAGTAATTAGGGTTTCAATTCTGCATCTTTATTTTCAGTCAAAATAATTATGTATCTGCAAAAGCCCTATAATAGTTAGGACTTTAACTTTCCGCACTTTTAATTTCCGCAAACTATAAACTACCTAGATATTAATAGGATTGTATGGAAAGACAAACTGAAATTAAAACGGTAGAAAACCCTAAATGCGCAAAGATAAGTTAACTGAAAATTACACTCGCACATGCTCGCTCCTAGGTTTTACTCCACTCTGGTTGCCTTCGGTAAACGATCATGAAGTATAGGGTTTGTTAGTGGTTTTCCTCTAGCCCCGAAAGATCTAAAATGACCCACTCGGATGTTGCCTCGGAAAAAGATCTTTAAGGCTTTAAGATGATTACTAACATTTCCTAACATTGCTTTTGTGATCGTATGTGTCCCTTCGAATGTACCTAAAAAACTCCAACGACGATGCTACCTATTTCTCAATAATGGGATAGCATTGTCTAAAAGGAAAACGAACAGACCTTTTTTGAGTAGGTAGATTAGTTCCTAGGTACTTGCTCAAATAAACAAAAACTTTTCCACACCAACACTTTCCAAACAAAGTTTTCAAAAACAACTTCGTAACACTCTTGAGGACAGAAACAATGGTTAATACAAATTAAAACAAAAAATTTCAAAGCAAGCACACACAAGCAATTTTTAAATGAGCAAGTACCTAAGAGCCCGTGGAAAACCACGGATAGAAAGGGTGCTAACACCTTCCCTTTCTATAATCTACCCCCATACTCAGAAACATCTCGAAAAAGGTTTTTTCTGTTCTTTTTCCTTTTCCTGATTGGATAAAATAAAATTCAGTGGCGACTCTTGCTTACCGCGACATTTTGCAAACAAAAAATGCAAACCAGTATTAACAGTCGGTTCTGCCACCGTATTATAAGTCCCATATCATAGCGAGTACAAGATGCCTCTTTGATTTTAGTGATCGTTGGGAAATATGTGGTGTAATGCTTGTAAATATTATATGATCATTTATTCGTTATGACATGAATATCCATGATTATGTTGAAATCACAATATATGATATATGCTATGATATAAATTATTGTATGTTCCTGTTTGTTTCAGATTGAACGTTCGAATGGATTTATTGCATGGTTGATGTGATTGTGTGACATATGCTTGAATCGAGGTAGACCCGGCTAGATAGTAAATTTCTTATGACTATGATTGTGTTTGTACCGACGCGATAAGATGTATGATCCTATCAGTGTTATCGATACGTCATACACATATGAGCTACCAATCGATACGCTTGTGTGGGTCTGTTAAGTGGCACTCTACCAACAGTTAATAACATTGTGTGCTTGGTATGATGGGGAGGAAAAGTTTCCACGTAGGCAAATCCTTGGACTTAACTCACCTCTAGTGGTGCCACGTAGCCTACACCACTAGGATTTTTCCCGATGGGCTCGTTTTGCTGAGATGGCGTTTTGTACTGTGTTGGATTGTGTATCCCTCACACGTTTGTATCGATGTTCGACAGGGTCGTGATGCCACTTAGGCGTATACTCATCACGGATGGACTTCCACTTAGGATTTTTCGTTTATCATTTGTGTTCTGGTACAAGTCTCTTGACGTGATGCACTTGGTAACTCACCGAGGATGCAAATTTGTAATCTATGATGCGGGTTATACTTACCTCTAGATTTCTCATCCATGGGTACGAGTCTTCATATTGTTTGTGGCCGTTGTGTCGGGCCTTGTGCCTATTGTTTGTGGTTGTTGTGTCGATTATGTCTTCTCATTACCTCATTGGTTAGTTATGGGGCTTTCAATGATGGTAATATCCTATTTGTGTATGTGCTCCTAGTCGTGAGGAAACCCGAATTCGCGGTGAATTCATTTTGATGCATGCACCTTGTAGGACTGAGCGAACCCGTAAGATATGAGACTCATTGAGATTTAGTAATCTCACCCCCATTCCAATTATTATTTTTTCAGGTTCTTCAAGGCAGGATTGTGGCAAGGGTAAGATGACTTAGCTTGTCAATGGTGTTTCATGGTGATGTTTCATTTCCTTTTTGGACCTTTCTACTATGTATTATGGATTTGTATTAGTACTTTTGGATTTTTATTATTTTGGCCATGACGGTTTTGGCAAGTTGTAATTTTTACTAATACGTATTTCTATTTCCGATGCTTATGTGTGGATGTTTATGTACCATTTTAATACCAAATTCATATATGCTAGGCAATGTATGTGTGGGGTGTTACAGTTAGTATCAGAACATGGTTAATTCTCGGCTTTGCCATGAAACATCATAAGTCAGCTTAATTTTGCCTCATATGTGTAGATTCCTTATGTTTTACTTATGGCATTGAGCTTGATCAACTTGATTCTATGTGTAGGACAAACATGAAGATGGCTGATGGATGCAGAGGTCCTAGAAGGCCCAGGCCTAGGAATGTGGAGTATGAGCCTGAAACTGAGAATGAAAATATGCTTGGTTGTAGATGATGTGACAGATGCAATAACAGAATCAAATGATGATGCAGATCATGCAGGGTATGCAAAGGCAACAACCACCTGCTTCTGCTCTTACTCTAAAAGTTCTAACATATCCAGATTTGTTTCACCTTTTTCAGGATGAAACCACCAGAATTCCTTGGTGGCTTAGACCCAGTGGCTTCTCATGATTAGCTCTATGGTATGGAGAGGGTCTTTCAGGCCATCTAGTGTACTGAAAAATAGAAGGTGATGGTTGCTGCTCAAATGTTGAGGGGTCCAACTGGTAGGTGGTGGGATACTGCATCTACCCACTTCACTTCTCAAATGATTACGAGAGATTGGAAACAATTCAAGATAGCTTTCTTGGGGAAATATTATCTGAATAGTTTGTGTGGCCAGAAAGAATGTGAGTTCCAACTGTTCAAGAAAGGCAACATGTCGGTGTCTGAGTATGCTGAAAAGTTTGAAGACATGGCTGCCTAATTCAGACAACCTATGTATGCACCTGATGAGTTGTGGAAGATTGACCATTTTATGTTTGGGTTGAATGCTAATGTTGCCCATAGTGTATCCCAAAGGGAATTCTCCACTTATGCTGAGTGTTTGAGGTAATGCTATGTTGCTTAAAACAGTTTAAAAAGGGTTCATGATGAAAGGGATAAAAATAGGTCGGTGAGAAAGAAACAAGGAAGATCGAGACAATACTTGAAGCCCCGCAGTTCACCTTCAGCAAAGAAACCATTCAATGGTAATCTATCAACTCAACCACCCTGGTGTGGAAAATGTAATAAAAAGCATTATGGAGATTGTGGGGGCAGAGAAGCCGAAGTCTTATAGGTATGGACTGACAAGTCATTTTGTGAAAGATTTCCCTACTCCAGAGACTCGTGAGAATATTGCAGGTCGTGTTCACACCTTGGATGCGAGGAAGACCCAAGGAAACACCAATATTGTTACTGGTACGGGCTATGTTAATAATTAACCTTTGTTTGTTTTAGCAAATTGTGGAGCGACGCGTTCCTTTATTTCTAACTCATGTGTATGACGACTTGGATTCGAAGCCACTACTCTTTCTAATCCTATAATTATCTCGTCTGCTACGGAAGATATAATAGATGCTCAGAAGGTCTGTAGGGATTGTTCAGTTACTTTCAATGATCCTAACTTCTTGATTTATCTTATATGCTTACCGCTCAAGAAGATCGATGTGATATTGGAAATGGAATAGTTGTCAGCTAACTTAGTGTACATCAGTTGTAAAGAGAAAGCTATCTTCATTCCTGCTGAAGAGACCACTCCTTCTAATGCTATTGGGAACCTGATCGAAGGTACAATTAATTTGGTCAATTGCCTTTTTACTCAAGAAAAGTCTTTCCTTTTGGTTCTTACTTCAGATCCTGAAAGTGAGAGGAACGTGTATGATATTCCTATTGTGTGTGAATTTCCTGATGTTTTTCCAGAAGATGCCACTTCTCTTCCACCATAAATGGAAGTCAAATTCTCTATCGATCTTGTTCCAGGAACCGCTCTAGTTTCTATTGCTCCATATCGAATGTCTCTTGCAGAGCTGAGGGAATTAAAGAATCAATTAGAAGATTTATTATAAAAAAAACTTTGTTTGGCCCAGTGTTTCTCCATGAGGCGCTCCTGTCCTACTGGTAAAGAATAAGGACGGTAGTATGCGCTTGTGCATTGATTATAGCCAGTTGAATAAGGTGACCATCAAGAACAAGTATACTTTACCACAGATTGATGACCTCCTGGATCAGTTGAAAGGATCCTGCATGTTCTCGAAGATTGATCTCAGGTCAAGATATCATCAGATTCGAGTTAAGAGTTCAGATGTATCGAAGACTGTGTTTAGGACGCGATATGGACACTATGAATTCTTGGTTATGCCATTTTGAGTGACCAATGCTCCTGCCATTTTTATGGATTACATGAACCATGTGTTCCAACCATATCTGGATCAATTTGTATTAATCTTTATAGATGATATTCTAATTTATTCTCAGACTGTGCAAGAGCATATGGAAAACATGAGGATTGTATTGTCTGTATTGAGGAAGAAGTCGTTGTTTGTGAAGTTTAGCAAGTGTGAGTTCTGGATGACAAAAGTCAAGTTTCTTGGACATGTTATTTCTGGTGGCGGTGTAGTCGTAGACCCGTCTAAAGTGGAAGCCGTGTTGAATTGGGAACGACCCAAAAATGCAACTCGAGTCTGAAGTTTCCTAGGCTTGGAAGGTTACTATCAGAGGTTCATTATGGGACTTTCTAAATTGGAACCACCTTTGACAAGACTTACAAGGAATGAAGTTTCTTATAATTGGAATTTAGAGTGTGAGAGAAGCTTTAAGAAGTTGAAGGAGAAACTGACGACCGCTCTGATGTTGATGATTCCAGACTCGGAACGATCTTATGAAGTTTTTTGCGATGCTTCCAAGAAGGGTTTAGGTGGAGTTTTGGTGCAAGATGGTCAGGTTGTAGCTTATGCATCTAGACAGTTAAGACTGCATGAAGAGAATTATCCTACTCATGACCTTGAGCTTGATGCAATAGTTTTTGCGCTTAAGGTGTGGTGACATTACTTGTATGGAGTCAACTTTGAGATGTTCAATGATCATAAAAGTCTGAAGTATCTTTTTTATCAGAAGGAACTCAATATGCATCAAAGGAGGTGGATGGAGTACCTTAAGGATTATGATTTCAATTAGAAGTATCACCCTAAAAAAGATAATAAAGTGGTGGATGCCCTGAGGAGGAAAGAGATTTGAGTTGCTGAGCTAATGGTGTTAGAATTTGATCTCTTGGAGAACTTCAGAAACCTTGACCTATAGTTCGAATGGGTGCCAACAAGCATATTAATCAGTAACTTGAATGTTGAGAATGTTTTTCAGGAAAGAATCTTCCAGGCGTAGTGCAACGATATAGAGCTATAAGCTAAGGAAAGTCTTCCAGATTTCTCCCGAGCAATCGATGGGGTTATCCTGTTTAGAGACAGAATGTGTGTAACTAGTGATGTAGAGTTGAAGAGATTGATTCTGGACGAAGCCCACAAGAGTAAATTTACCATTCATCTCGGAGCGACCAAGATGTATCAAGATTTAAGGAAGAGCTTTTGGTGGCCCGATATGAAAAGGGATGTTGCTAATCATGTGGAGCAGTATGGGATTTTTCAATAGGTAAAGATAGAAGACCAGAGGCCTGGTGGTATGTTACAACTATTGGACATTCCTATATGGAAGTGGGATAGCATATCCATGGACTTTATTATGGGATTATCCAGTACCTTGGGTGGTGATGATTCTATATGGGTGGTTGTGGATAGATTGATGAAGAATGCACATTTCTTTATGGTTAAGATGACTTATAAGACGATTCACCTAGCTAGACCCTTCATGGCAGAAATTGTAAGGTTGCATGGTGTACCGTCCAATAATGTCTCGGATAGATATTAGAAGTTTACTTTGCGATTCCTGAAAGCGTTTCACCATGAGATGGGAACAGATTTGAATTTGAGTACTTCAAATTATCCTCAGACTGATGGACAAATGGAAAAAACCATTCATACAATTGAATACATGTTGGGAGCATGTATTCTGGAAAGTGGTGGAAATTGGAAAGATCACTTGCCTTTGATTGAATTTGCAGACAACAATAGCTATCACTCGTGTATCGACATGGCACTGTATGAAGCCCTATATGGAAGGAAATGTTTATCACTGTTGTGTTGGTCAGAAGCTTCCAAAAGAGGAATTCTTGGACCGGAAATAATTCAAGAGACGATAGAGAAGATTAAGACAATCAAAGAAAAGACAAAGAAAGCACAAGATTACCAGAAGAGTTATGCGGATAAAAGGAGAAGACCTTTGAAGTTTGATGAAGGAGATTGCGTGTTTTGAAAGTTACTTCGAGGCTAAAGTTGAAGGACTATTTAAGACGAGGAAACTTATCTCGAGGTATGTGGGACCATATCAGATCATGGGAAGGGTAGGCGAGGTTGCATACCAGTTAGTGTTGCCTCCTTCACTATCCGGGCTGCATGATGTATTCCATGTGTATCAGCTTCAGAAGTTCGTGCCAGATTCATTTCATCCTATCCTTCCAGATGCGATTGAGATAGAACTAGATCTTTCCTATCAGTTGCGACCCATTTGTATTTTGGAATCTGATAGCAAGTCCTTGATGAGTAAGGAAATACCTCTTGTGAAGGTGTTGTGGGAAGAGTCTCGCCCTGAGGAAGTTACTTGGGAGCTCGAATCAGAGATATGAGAGTGTTATCCTCATCTATTCTGGTAAGTTTTTTAATTCGAGGATGAATTCTAATTTAAGGGGGGGGGGACTGTAATATCCTGTATTATAATTAACTCCTAATGACACTATTAAATCATGTTTAGTGATGATTATTAGAGGATTATATATATATATATATATATATATATATATATATATATATATATATATATATATATATATATATATATATATATATATATATATATATATATATATATATATATATATATATATATATATATATATATATAATTACCTATTTAGATTTTATTAAAATAAGATGTAAATAGAGTGGCGAGGGGTATTATGGTCTATTCCCACTTAAATTAGGATAGTAAGGGTTGGTTTGGTTATTCTATTCTCATTATCCCAAACAAAACACAGATTGAGGAATAGAGATAAAGTGGAGAATGGAAAGGAAGGAAGAGAGAAAGCCATCCCAAATTCAAGTTCATCATCTCATCTTGCATGCTACAAGACCAACTTTAATCCTTTGATTCATCACCTTCTAATTTTGTTTGACAGCCTCTTCATCCTTCTTTCAAGGTGAGTCTCTAGTAAGAGACTTTGGGGATGTTTGGGATTATAACATGCTTGGAGATTTAGGAATTTGAGTGATAAATATCATTGCATATTGCTTTTAATTAATGAATAGTATGTGAATAACTTGTATCTCGTATTTTTATGCTATGGGTGTGAAGACGGGAAGGTAAAATTGAGGTTTTGGGACCAAAAACAGAACTCATATCGTTATGATTTTTCTTTAAATCACAGACCGTACTTAGCGCGCCTCCCTAATACTAGAATTTATGAAATTCCTATATTGCACTTAGCGCGACTTCTCCGCTTAGTGTGCCCTCTTGGGACTTGAAATTTAATTATTTCATAGAGCGCGCTTAGTGCGGGAAGCTTTGCTCATCGCGCCCTCCTGGACAAAATTGTGTTTTTGAAAACCTGTGAGTGCAGTCTCGTATCGTAGCGAGTACTAGATGCCTCTTTGATTTTAGTGATCATTGGGAAATGTGTGGTGTAATGCATGCAAATATTATGTGATCGTTTATTCATTATGACATGAATATGCATGATTATGTTGAAATCATATTATAAGACAAATGTTGTGATATGACTTATTGTATGTTCCCATTCATTTCAGATTGAATGTTCTGATGAATTTGTTGCATGGTTGATGTGATTGTGTGACATATGCTTGAATCGAGGTAGACCCAGCTAGATAGTAAATTGCTTATGACTACGGTTGTGTCTGTACTGACATGATTAGGTGTGTGATCTTATCAGTGTTATCGGTACGTCATATGCATCTGAGCTACCTTATGATGCACTTGTGTGGGTCAGTTAAGTGGAGTTTCACTAGAAGTTAATAACATTGTGTGCTTGGTATGGCGGGGAGGAAACGTTTCCACATAGGCAAATCCTTGGTCTTAACTCACCTCTAGTGGTGCCACGTAGGCTACATCACTAGAGTTTCTCCCAGTGGACTCGTGCTGCTTAGATGGCATTTTGTACTGTGCTAGATTGTGTATCCCTCACACGTGTGTACCGATGTTCGACGAGGCCATGATGCCACTTAGGCAATGTCACCACATATACTCGTCACAGATGGACTTTCACTTAGGATTTTTTTCATTCATCATCAGTGTGCTGGTACAAGTCTCTTAACACGATGCACTTAGTTACTCACCGAGGATGTGAATGTGTAATCTATGCTGCGGGTAATACTTACCTCTGGATTCCTCGTACATGGGTACATATATTTATATTTTTTGTAGCTGTTTTCCAATTATTTGTGGCCGTTGTGCCGATTATTTCTTCTCATTACCTCATTGGTTAGTTATAGGGCTTTTAATGATGGTAATATCCTTTTTGTGTATGTGCTCTTAGCCGTGAGGAAACCCGAACTCGCGGTGACTCCATTTCGATGCACGCACCCTGTAGAACTGAACGAACCCGTAAGATAGGGAGACTCACTGAGATTTAGTAATCTCACCCTTATTCCAATTATTTTTTTCAGGTTATTTGAGGCAGGATCGTGGCAAGGGTAAGATGACTTATCTTGTCGACAATGTTTTGTGGCGATGTTTCATTTCCTTTTTGGTTCTTTCTACTATGTATTCTGGATTTGTATTAGTACTTTTGGATTGTATTTTTTTGGCCATGACGGTTTCGACAAGTTTTAATTTGTACTAATATATATTTCTGTTTCTGCTGCTTATGTATGAATGTTTATGTACCATTTTAATACATATGCATATATCCTAGGCAATGTATGTGTGAGGTGTTACAATGTGTTACAAAAGTACCCAAAAAAATTTAATTGATAAAACAAAGAACAACATAATTCAACAAGTTTTAAACTTAGTTGGGAGAGAGGCCTTCATGTGTTTATACTTTAAAGAAGACATTAGCAAGCGACCCTCGATCACATATTGGTTTTTCTTTAGGTTCTCAATCTCGGTCTCCAATTGTTGGGCCTTTTAGACATGTTGGACGCCTATCTTAATTTCATCATTAATTTGTTTATGATCGAGTTTACGGATCTCGTCCTGACGATCCTTTGCTTTCTGAATGTTCTCCTTCAATTTTTGAATTTTCTTCTCCTAAGTTGAGATGTTTTCTACACAGAGCTTGAGTTCTTCGTCATATTTGGAAAAATATTTTTCCAATGTTTCAACTTTAGTAATTGACTCGGTTGGTACAATCCATTCAGTTGTTTGGGTTCCCGTTTTGTCTGCGATCTTGTTTGAGACTTATTTCTTTTTAGAGTAGTCTGCAGAGAAATTGTCTAGGAGGAACCCAAGATCAACTATAACATCCGCAACTTTTTGCGGAACATCTAATATGTCAACTTGTTTCAAGAGTTCTTTAATTTCATGGTAGGCATTGATATTTCTCTCTAGCACTTGAATCAGACCAACATCAAATATATTCTCCTTGATTTCGAGAAAAAGCTAATCAACGGTTTTGTTAGAGGAATGGCCACCAGAGGAAGTCAAAGAAGTGGTACCTTTGTCAGATGAACTTACCCTTGCACTCATCATGGCTTGGAGGTATTTAGTTGGATTGGTTTATTTCAAGTCGTATAACTTCTCTTGAGAGAGAGAGAGAGAGGTAGGAGTGACATTCGAAGAGGTCCTAAAATCCTTTACTGACCAAAGGGTTGGTTAGTGTCACTTGCATCCCCCGCTTGGGCCTTTTTAGTCTGAAGCCCTCCTTCGTCATGATGTTCTTTGCCATGATCAAGTTCCTCTTCGCTTTGGGGGTCCTCATCGATAATTGTCATATGCACATCTTTATTAATTGTTTTGCCTTCATTTGGTGGAAGATTACTGGTGAAGAATTCTCGGGTTGGTCCTTGTCTTGGTCCTCGATGTTTGGAATTTCCATGATGATAGGCCTTTCTTCATCACTTTTAGTCTCAGTATCTGATGATTCAGTTAAATGGGGTGAAGTAGGAGGAGGAACTGGTTGTTGAACTTCAAAAAAGGGATTTTCTTCGCTATTCGACCCTTTGTTCGATCCTTTATTTGAAACAGGATGAATGGAGCGAGAGTTAATGCTCCCGAGAATGTACTTTATGCTCGAAGTGGTGGTGCCAATCTGGTCACCCTATAAAGGAAACAAGTTTAGTACGAGTCAAAAACTAAAAGTGAAACGAAGAAAAGTAAATAAAATCAAGTAAAATACCTTAAGTCATGTAGCCCCGAGGCTAGAATTCTCACTTTATCACTTTCGACAATATCCAAAACATTGTTCATTGTTGGTGTTTCAACATCTATTTCCCTCTGCACAGCCGGCTTTGATGGTGGAAGTTTGGTGGTGATCTTTGTTTGGATGGTATAAATGGAAGTTTTGGATTTCTTTTTCTTGGGAGAAGGTCTTAAACAATCTGGAGACACATCTTCAGACTCTGATTCAATTTGGACAGTTTTTGGTTAAGCTAGTTTGCATTTCTTTGGAGTAGGAGGTGGTTTCTTACTTATATGAAAAACCAAAGGTATTAGTAAATTTTGAATAGAAATATAATGATATTTTATGATTATAACAAGTACCTTTGTGGTAGTCTTAACAATGGTGGTCCCTTCACTTTGTTTGACTTCCTTCGAGGAAGAAGAAAATTTGTCCTTGACCATCTTCCTTCGATCAACGGCTAGAGAAATAAAAGAAAGCAAAGTTAGAAAAGAAGTTGAAGGAATCTTTTTTAATTGAACCAAGTCGAGAGATTTTCCAATCCCACACCTTCATGTATTGGAGAAAGTATGTGAACATGCTCTACATCGACATGAAGGTGACCTTTGAAAATGCCCAGTGTATCCTTAGTCGGAACCACCTGTTTAGTAGGTTCTTGCAAATCTTGTTGTAGAACCTTTAGTTGAGACCCACATACGAACCATTATGGTAATAGAGGTACGAAACTAAGCTGAAATCAGCATTTGGAAATGTTGGGAATCTCGGGGGTTCGATCTTGAAAGCTAGCTCATATCGATGATTAGGTCTAACACACGGAGGAAGGTTAAGATTGGAAATCTTTTTCATAAAATTTTCCTTCAAAGTTACTGCTGCAACACAGATGGTTCGACTAAGATTGTCTTGTCTATACGCAGTTTCAAATACTTTTTGAATGCGTGAATCTCATTGATATGAGTGGTCGTACATTTCTTAAAGTGGTACTGTATAGAGGCAAAAGCACGAGTTAGATGTCTAGTAAAATCAGACATATTGAAGATTTCGTTAGTGTAGTAATTCTTCCACCAAGTGTCAAACTCTTGCGTGTAGTAAAAGGATGGTCAAAAGGAAATAAGTGTGAGCATGGTTTTTCCAGTATATTGAGCCATGTGCTTTTTATACCCTTCTTTAGTGAAAACATGATGTGGAAGCATAGATGTCCCTTCTTCTCGAAAAGTGGTTTAGGCTTTATCTGATTTAAGCCAAACTGTTGAGAAACTAGATTGGGCTGATAGCTAGCAAGGGTATAATGATTATTCGAAGGCCTTAGCCTGTTGACAAGCAATTTTGGGTGAGGAGTGCTTCCCAAATAGCCATGGATTTTTCTTCTTGATCTGGGGAAGAAGCATGGAATTATCTTGTGAACTATTCAGGGACATGCTTCATATTGACGAAAGGAGCCATTCAGGGAGTAAAGTTGTAACACTTAGCGAATATCATTGCAAACTAAGTTAATGAGCTCATAAGATACGCTCCTTCATCACAATGGGTTAAGAGAGCTAATCCCCTTCCTTCGACAGTCTTGTTTTTTATAATATCATCCTCCTCATCAATGGTGTTGTATGTTAGGAGTGATGGTTTGAATGTGGCATCCAACCATAGTTGAAGTAGCCATAAGGGTCCTGCAAAAAGAATGTTGTCCCTCATTTGATAGTGCTTTATATTGTCAACAGCTTCTCCAAGGGATTCGTAGAGCGAACCCAAGATCTTTTGGCTAAGGCATAACTTTTTCCCAACATTCACTTGGTTCTCTATGATGAGAAGCCTCTTCGCTACTTGAAGAGATCTTAATAAAAAGACACAACGCGATAACATAAGGCCATGAAGGAGATATGCACTTTGCCTGAGACCACTTCATCATCTTGAATATGGTGATCAATGGTAAATTGGGTGAAGGTAGCTTTATCAAAATTGATAGTATCTTCGTCCATTTTCATTGGATCAAAACTCTCCCCAGTTGGTTGAATCCCAACAATGGCAGTAACGTCAAAAAGGGTGGGGGTCATCATTCCACAAGGGAAGTGGAAAGTGTTGTGGGAAGAATCACATAAATAGAGTGAGACCACTATCATATTCTCTAAGCCAAATTTTGACAGCATCACTAAGTCATAAATCTCCATATCTTTCCAAAATTGAGATTTCTTCTTCTCAATCTTGGTCGACCAAGCATAATATGCTTCTGGCTCCTTAGCTAAAGGGGTGGCTCGAATTACTCTAAGAGCATTGATCATGTAATCCAGATTGATAGAGTCATGGACAGTCAAAGTATCAGTCGAAGAATTTTCTTGGTCCTTTTCATACGAAGGTGCGATTACAGGAATGTGTTTACCTTTGTCATCAAGTTTTTGTTGCTAGCCAAGGGCCTGGAACGATGATAAATAGGGAAAAACTCTAAAAGAGTTGTAGCATCTGCATCAGGGTAAATAAAAATATCCATGAATGCGTGTGTTTCACCGGAAATGGTCAAGGGTATAAGTATTTGAGATTCATAAATTTTTGTCTTCTCTTCAAGAAAGGGAGGCTCTAGGACATATTTTTGGTTCCCTACTTGTGTGGGTTTAGCAATTTGGATAATGGGCTGAGAAGCATCTTGTTGTTGTTGTTGTTGTTTCTTGGGAATGTTTGCTGCTTTAGGTACCATTCTTAAGTATTGAGGTTGGTAGCTTGAATATTGTTGAAGGTTGAAGAAGAAGCGTTGATAAATGTTTCAGTTTAGAAAAGTTTAGAGTGTGAAAGTGTGGAATGTTGAAGGTTGTTGGTATTTATAGAAAGGCAATGAGCTGTTTCATATTTCATTTAAATGATGAATGCAAATTGAGTGGGGCACGTGGATCTCTCTGACAGGAGGAAAAACGGTTGTGCAAGTTACCACTTTACTCCTAGTTTATAGGAGTAATAATCATTAGCAGGTGCGCACATCTTGATTAGACATTTGGGAAAGTGTCCATTATGACCATGACATCACGACAATGTTGGCATTAGAGTCAAAAAAGTTTTCAAAAAATGTCCTTTTCTAAAGTTGTCGAAAAGAAACATTTTGGGGGCAATTTGTTAGCTGTAATTTCGATGCTCCAACGAATAGAGGTTCAAGGAGAATTCGATAGACAAGTGCTAGGATGATAAAAGCTAATTTCGATATAAAGTGATAGAAGACACATTTCGACCGAGTCTACACAAACAAAACAATGCAAGGCAGATGACTTAATAAATTTTCAGAAGATACTCGAAGCGGGTTTGACATATATTTAGATGAGGCTATAACTGATTTTAGCGCTTATCTGATCTTCGAAAAAGAGATACGTGAAAGCTTGAGAAATACTAGAGACATACAAACAAGGACTTGCAATCCTCTAAGAAGAAGATTATTCTTTACAATTAGTTTGGAATTATTATATATAGGAGTTTTTATGTTAGAATTATGTGTGTTTACTTCTTTGTAAAAATTACTCAAAATAACTCAAAGTACCAAGTGTTCGAGAAATGAGTTGCTGAGAATGCACATATGAAGCCCCAATTTTATATTCAATGTTATTCTTTTTCAATTGAAGTCCTTTATATTCCATTTAAGTTTAAATTGAAATTTCTTTACATTCCAGTTTTTACTTTAAATCGTTTTATTACTACTTTTGAGTAACAATCTCTATCGAAGAGATTAACACCCAAAAAAAATTAGAAAATGAAATATACACTAATGTCCTAGGATAAATCTAGTTGATCTTGTAAGCAACCAGGGTCTTTAGGATTAAAAAGACTCGAGCTTATTTATCAAATTTCATGGTAAACACATACCTATAAAATATTCTCGACAGTTTGGTATTTCAAATTCATATGCTGTTGTGACTTTGACAAATCCTTAATTCAAGCTAAGTATAACTCAGTGTTCAAATAATAAGGTCGAAAGAGCATATATGAATAGCATACCATATGCTAATATAGTAAGTTCTTTGATGTATGCTATGGTCTTTACTAGGCAGTACATAACATATGTAGTGCGCCTTGTAAGCTGGGATATGGCCAATCCTAGAAAGGCACACTTGTAAGTATTGAAATGGATCCTAAGGTACATAAATGGTTCTCTGAGAATATTTATGGATTATGGTGGAGCTTGTGATCACGATATTAAAGTAGAAATCAAAGAATTTGTCAACTTCGATTATGCAGGTTGTATGGATTCTAGAAAACCTATTTCTAGATATGTGTTCACTATGTTTGGAACATAAATCAGTTGGAAAGAAACACTTTAGAAGGTTGTTGCCTTATCAACCCACTGAAGAGAAATATATTTCCCTCAATAAAGCTGTGAAAGAAGCATTGTGTCTTGAAGGTTTGCTAAGGAGCTGAAACTTCAAGGTCAAGCAATCATTATTAAATATGACAACCAAAGTTCAGTACACTTGTCAAAGAATTCGGAATATCATGAGCCAACCAAGCATATTGATGTGAGGATGCATTTCATTAGAGAGATAACCGATCATGGAGAATTCCAAGTGTTGAAGGTTTTAACTGATGACAATGTTATTGATATGATCACCAAGACTTTTCCAAGTTGTAAGTTTTTCCACTGTATGCAGCTGACAGGACTGCATGATTATAGAAATTTTATTTCATTTTTCAAAGTTTGTTCCAATGTGGATACTTGTAGCTTATGGGTTATAAGCTGGTGATGTAGCAAACTCTGTCGAAGTCGAAGAGCTAGTGTAGCTGACGAAATATGCTAGGATTGTTAGCATGTTGAATTGGGTTAGTCTGCTAGCCCAATTGTTTAGTATGTTAGTTGAAAGCTATTGTTTATTTTTTTATAAATAGCATACTAGTCTTCACTTTCTAATAATCCTAATTAGAAGGATAAAGTGTTGTGGTTAAGATTCAATTGTAAACATTGTTCCAAATGTGGAATTGAATCAAGCATATAGGGTTTTATACCACTTTGAATTGTCTTTCTTTTTTTCTCGTCTCACTTTTCTTACTTTGTGTTTTTTTTTTGCTGATAAAGAAACCAATTATACTCTGTTTTCTAGGAATCATTTTCACAAAAACATGTTTATTGTTATTGTCTCGTGGTATGTAGTTATGGCCTTAATTGTCTTTTATTTTGTTTTATGATTTTAAATACAGCACATGTGTCACGTCTTATGCTCTAATAGTTATATCTAACTTCTTTTTATCTTATTTTCTCGTATGTAAAATGAGTATTCCTTTATGTAATGTAATATAATGAAGAAAGATAAGAATATAAGATCAAAGGAGAACAACCATGGAGGTATGATTTGGAGAAACGTAGATCATTCTTGGGTTTAGTTTAGGTTCTCTTGCTGGCTTAAGGGAACAATCGTTCTAGGGTCCCTAACTATATCATTTTATTATATTAATGTTGATTCATGTGAATGTATTTTTATGTATGTTTATGTATGTGGCAGATGATTTATATGATAAATAAGTCAGTGAGATCAAATTAATTGAAAGCTCCATCAAAACAAATCATAAGTGTAATATTTACAATATTTAGCACTCATAAAGACTAATATCGAATTCTGCATATTTCCCCTGACGTGAGGTGTATGTTCTATTTTAGTAATTTGTGATAGGATAAATGTAATATCTGATTGCTAAAATTTTGGGTTTAACTTAACATAAACTAATTATAATAAGATTATATTTGTTTAAAAGCAAGAGTTGGAAATAATCCACATGATGGATTAAATTAAGGATTTATTCACTCAACAGATAATATTCTAGAGTTATATTAGATACAATTAGAAGAAGTTCCTACATAATTAACTGAATTTTGTGTAATCAGTTTCCCTTTGACTTAAAGCAAAGTGAAATATAGATCTCGATCCACAAGATAATCTTTGAACATGGTTTTATGAATCAAATTTTGAGGGTCATTTAGTTTGAGTAAAATATTGAGAGAATATTTAATTAAATTCCTAATTTAATATGTTTTTAATACTTATATCTTCATTTTTTTAATTGAAGATTATTATGTCAACAAACATATCAAACCATATTTTACGATCATCCTAGGCAATAAAAAATAGTTTGGCACTAATTTTTTGAATCGGCACCGAAACTTGAAGATTGTGCTCAAATGTGAAAAAACTTTATGTCTTAGATACACGTGTCCTTGAAGAGGAGTCTCCAAGTTCTGTTCCTAAAGCTAAAAGAAATGCTTATAAGAAGCATGTTGATGACGCCATAGAAACTTCTTGGCTGACGTTGGCTACATGAACTCTAAATTTCCAAACTAACATGAGAACATTATAGAATTCAATATGATTTAACACCTAAATATGTTGTAACAATAGTGGGATAGGCATGAGAGGTTTGAATTTTCTACAGCTCCTTTTCAAGGTAAGTTAGTTGGGGTAGCCCCAATAAATCTCCATGTACTCAAGATGATTTGGTATGTGAAGAACCTTGAAAGACTGGGTTTTCCCCTCGGGAAAGAGCTTGTTCTGAAGAAGAGTCTCTCCTTAAACTTGGATAGGATTTTTATGAATATAAATACATCAACAAAATAAGAAAAAGATAAAGACATCAATGCTAACAAAGGAAGATAAAGATAAAGGCAATGATTGATCAAAGGCATTTGGCAAAGATCTTCAAAGTTTTGGTTAAACTCATTGATATTTTAAATATAATGATTCATCTCTTATATCACTTAAAACTTGGAAATAATCATTCCAACATCAGCTACAATATTTTCAAAGTTACAGTCTTCTGGTAATCAATTACCACTGTCAAAACTTGAATATTTTTAATGTTAGAAGCATGTAATCTATTATAAAATTATGGTAATCGACTACCACCTGAACCGACAAATTTTTCATGAAACCGTGACTTTGCAAAGTTGTGTATTGGTTCATGGTTCCTCTCCAAAGTATTTCATTGATTCATAGAGGTTTCTAAGTGTGTGCAAATGATGTTTTATCATTGAAAGATAATTTATAACATTCAAATTCTCATTTGCAGAACTCAAAGATCATTTCAAATATCATTCATTTTCAAAATGGTTTGAAACTTTGTAAACTTTCATAAACCAGAAAAGTTTTAAAACCAAAATAGATTTTGAGCATTAAGTGATATAAATTTGAATTATAATATTGATAAGAATTAAAAATAAAAATTTGAATTTGATTATTGTATAGCCAACATAAGTTCTTCATTTTTCAACAAAATTAGTATGAATTGTTTAGGGTTTGAAATTGCCAAACATCTAAAAAAATATGAGAAATCTTGGAAACCACACATGAAGGAATGGAAGAAGTAAGACGGTCTAGACTAAAAATTATCTCTCATGAATATGAGATGTTTAGAACACTACCAAAAGAAAAGATTTAAGATTTTCAATTGAAGTTCATTCTTTGAAAACCTGTTTAACTTTTATTAGAAAAACCTTCACCAACAAGGAATTAAATTTAAAGGTGCTTATATTTTTAACAAGACAGGAAAACCAAAATTAACTAAAATTTCTAAAAAGAAAATTCTATCAAATATGACATCGACAACACTGTTTGGAAAATTGCAAGAACATGAAATGAAACTTGATCAATTGGAAAAGCATGAAGGACTTGAACATAAATTTAGATATCTTGCTTTAAAGACTAAAGTAAAAAATTATGATCAAGAACAAGAAGAAGAATCTCAATTTGATAGTGAATAAGAAGATGATAAAGATATAGAAGTAGTAGTCAAGAAGTTTGAAAATTTCTTGAAAAAAGGACAAGACAATGAAAATTGGTGAATGAAATAAGGTTGATGAATCATAAAACTCAAAACAAAAGATCACTTACTTTGAATGTTAAAAATAAAGACATATTAAGAGTGATTTTCCTTTTCTCCAAAAGAAGAATATATTCAACAACAACAACAAGGATGGAAAGCCAACAAGAGCACACAACGCTATGGAAGACAATGATGTAGTTCTGAAAATGAAGAACAAGCACATATTTTTTTATGGATTCACATCACTTTGATGATGATGATTAGGAGTTTAGTAATTTTGACTCAAGGGACAAGCCTTCTTATGATGAATTAGAAGATGATTTTAATGATTTGCATTATGAATGTCTAAAGCTTTCTAGATTATGT
Source organism: Vicia faba (assembly GCA_948472305.1). Taxonomy (NCBI): domain Eukaryota; kingdom Viridiplantae; phylum Streptophyta; class Magnoliopsida; order Fabales; family Fabaceae; genus Vicia; species Vicia faba. The sequence continues at coordinate 79,300 of CATIWC010001012.1, forward strand.
GTATAATACGGTGGGAGAATTTACTTGGGTATTTTGCGTTTGATCGCAATTGTTGCGGATAGCAAGAGTCTCAATCGACTTTTCTTTTATGCAATAAAGGAAAGGGTGAAAAGAACTGGAAATACCTTTTGAGAAGTTTCTTGAGTTCGGGGGGATAGGTTATGAAAAGGGAAGGTGTTAGAACCCTTTTCATCTGTAGTTATCTACGGGATCTTAGTTGCTAGCTCACTTTTGAAATTTATTTGTTTGAAATGTGTTTGTGATGGGTTTTGAAAGTATTTTTTAAAAGCTCCTTCGTTTAGGCAAACTTTGTAATGACTCTCGTCTCTATAAGAATGCATACAAGGTGTTTACTTTTGAAAAAATTTATTGGAAAAGTGTTATTGTGTTTGAAAGATGTTTTGTTTTTGAAATATTATGAGCAAGCAACTATGAGCGTTCTACCTACTCAAAAAGTCTTTGTTCATTTCCTCCTCCTTTAGATATTGCTATCTTACCATTGATTGATAAGAAGCCATATCATTGGATGTGAAGGGACAGACGTGGGTCGTTGTATAGTCATAGAAGACAATATTATAGGATACCTTAGCAATTTGTTGTGAGGGTCTAAGATTGTTTACGAAAATAGCATCGAAGATTCATCGAGGGACTACAATTTTATATTCGAGGGTCATTGCTAAAGTAACCCACGTTCAAGGGACATGACTATTTATTCGTAAGGCAACAAGTGGAGTTAACCCTAGAGATGCAAGTGTCCAATTGTTTATTTTTCATGCATTGCTTTGTCTTGGATTAAGGTTTGCTATTTGTTGATTTTAGTCTTTCCATACAAACCATAATTACTAACATTTATATTCGAAAGCGATAAATTGCAAAAAATAAATATCCTACACTATTACATCATTTGGGGATGCGGGTACAAATTTACAAATGGAGGAAGCAAGAAATTAAATCATAAGTTAACTATTACAACCATATTGAATTGAATAAATAATGTACAAGAAATATGAATGTACAAGATATAAATGTGATGTGTAAAGAGAAAGAAAAAAATTTTGTTTGTGTTTTGTTATGGAAAGGTCTTTGTTCTAATTAAGATAAGTAGAAGGAAAGTAAGATAATTAGCTCAAATAAGCTAACTTAATTTGAAAAGAAATTAAGACAAGTTTTTTAGGGTTTTTGTGAAAAGGTTTTAATTTAATTAAACTAGTATAAGAAAAACTAATTAGTAAAAGCAACCTAAGTTCTAAATTAATTTTAATGAAAATAAATTTAAGTCTAGTATTAATTTTTTTTAAAAAGAAATTAAATTTGTTTAAAATTTTTTTTTGGTCTTTTACTTTTAAAAGAAATAAAATAAATATATATAAGTACATGAATAATAAATATTAAATATTTTTTGGATTTTATTAATAAAAGTAATAATAATAATAATATTAATAATAATAAAAAGAAAGAAAAGAAAATGAAATAAAATAAAATAAAGTTAGTGGTGTAAAAAAATAAGCTCAGGTGTAAATAAGTAAAGCACTCTTAAAAAAAAGGTTAGGGCCCAAACTATTTTTTTGCAATCAGGCAAGAAACAAAAATAAATAAAAGATGGGTCTGCGTGCTAGTCAGTAAAGGGGAGGTATGAGACAGAAAAAAAGATTGGGCTAGGTGGTAACTTGATTTGAGGTCCAGAAGAGTGGTGTAGACAGGAATGGGGGTGCGTGAGTGAGACACGAGATTGGGCCTGGTTTTTGTTAACAGAGGAGGGTGTGTGGCGCTGAAGGAGGGAATTGGGCCTGTTTTAGTATGGCCCAGTTTTTCTTAAACAAAACAAACCAATATGAGATGCTATCTCATTTTTGACAGAAAACTTCTCCCGTTTCTCAATTCTCTCTCGTTCTCTGTGGAATTCTTCCGCCGGAGAAGAGAACCATGTTGCACCGGAAATTGCCTCCGCGGCAGCGACAACAGCGGCGTAACTCAGATCTTCATTTTTTTACATCTTCTTATTCATTTTCTCTCTCTGATTGCTAATCTCCAACTCGTTTTTGCATATTGTGCGTGTTTTTGCATAGATCTGTAAGGGGATGAACGGAACCCTAAGAGGTTCTGATTTGCTTTTCCTGCGTGATTTCAGTGAGATCTTTCTAATCTACTCTATTTTATTGATTTTGAAGGGTTTAAAGTTTTGCGAAATTGATGAAACAAATGCTTAGGGTTTTGATGTTTGGGTTTTTGAATGTGTTTTCTATATAATCTCTCTATCTCTCTGTGAACAAAATCCTGAAAGGTTTTCTTGTTGTTGTTGTTTCGGTTATGCCTCTGTATATTCGGTTGTGAACTCGGTTTGAAAATGATTTGAGGGGTTTGTGTTTTTGTTTAGAAAAAAAATGAAGGGTTCCTTTTTATGTTGTTGTGGTTCGGTCCCCCCTTTCTCTCTTTTTGTTTATGGCTATGTTTATACTATGGGCTTCCCCTTTTCTATACAAGTTTGATATCGATTTAAAGGAGATAGCCCTTGTCCCTTTTGTTGGCCCTTGATAAATCAATTTTGTTGGACATTACGGTACTGACTTTGCTTGTTGTGTTGTTAGACTTATCTTCTTTTTTCTGATTTTCTGAACTCTGGTACTTTTGCTATACTAACTTTACTTGTTGGCTCTTTGGACTGGTTGCTGACTTTTTATATTCGTACTTGGCTTTGGTACTTTATTGTTGTACTTTTACTGGTTTTGTGACTTTGCTTTCGCTGTGAGCCAAATAAAACATTGCCTTGAGATTTGTTTTAGATTTGCAGTACAGTTTTAGCCTATGACTTTATATTATAATTCTGATTTTTTTTACTGAGACAAACAAATATGAGGCTTTGTGATTGTTTGCTTGTTGTTCTGGTTTTCTAGCTTTTGTGATTCTGCACTTGTTGTACTTGCTGCTGAATTTTGAAATTTGTACAGATTTTGGTACTTTGTCTATTTTTTTCTGTGATGCTAGCTTGCCGAGTTTTTCTCTCTTCTCTGTGCACAAGAGTATTTGCTTTTGCAATTTCTTTTAGCCTATGATTTTGACATTACAATTTATGAGTTTTTCTTTGACATGAAACAACACTAGGCTTTTGATTTTGCGTGAAAATATGATGCTGGATATGATTTCTTCCTTATCTTTTTGTGAACCAAAACCTGTTTTTTGATTTGCACAAAGTAATGTTTCTAGGCCAATGATGTATGTATGAGGGGGGTTTTTCGGTTGGGCTTGAATTTTGATTGAAATTCTGTTGGGCTGAATTGAAGGAATTCTGTTTGCATTTTTCTTCTATTGTGACCCAAAACAATTTGTGATTTGCAATAGCATTAACCAATGATAAGAACTTAAATGTTTGAGGATTTAGCACATGAAACATCCCTCTTTTTCTGATTCCATAAACCACCCTTATGATGAGTTTAAATAAATTGTAATTTTGTTCACTTTTGAAAGTTTGTTTGCTAACTCTTGTTTTCTTTTGTTTCATGTATGGTTGATGAGGAATGGATGAATATGGCTAGGAAATTTAGAAGGAGAAGTCGTGGCTTGAAATAGAAGTTTGGAGGAAAATCGAAGAAGTGAAGAAGTAGAATTTCGGACTTATAAAGTTTAGGAATCTTAGTTATATTTTTGAAAGACACACTTGTATTTGAATTTGAACTTTGTAATTATTTGGAATGTATTTGAACAATAATTTTGATAAATGTATTGAATGACTTGAATATGGCCAAAGGAAAAAAATGTAATAGCAAGAGGATTTTTAGTGACCTCTTGCTTCCTCCATTTAATTTCATGCCATAAGCATTTTCAATAACCATTTCAAGGATATCAAGGGTTTGTGATGCAGGGTTATGTTGAACCAGACGTCCATCAAGGGGCAAGATGATTTATTTTCCTTTGGCCAAATGTTGTCAAAGCAAGAAATTACAAATGGAGGAAGCAAGAAATTAAACCATAAGTTAACTATTACAGCCATATTGAATTGAATAAATAATGTACAAGAAATATGAATGTACAAGATATAAATGTGATGTGTAAAGAGAAAGAAAAATTTTTTGTTTGTGTTTTGTTATGGAAAGGTCTTTGTTCTAATTAAGATAAGTAGAAGGAAAGTAAGATAATTAGCTCAAATAAGCTAACTTAATTTGAAAATAAATTAAGACAAGTTTTTTAGGGTTTTTGTGAAAAGGTTTTAATTTAATTAAATTAGTATAAGAAAAATTAATTAGTAAAAGCAACCTAAGTTCTAAACTTTTAATGAAAATAAATTTAAGTCTAGTATTAATTTTTTTTAAAAAAGAAATTAAATTTGTTTAAAAAAGTATTTTGGTCTTTTGGTTTTAAAAGAAATAAAATAAAAATATATTAGTACATGAATAATAAATATTAAATATTTTTGGGATTTTATTAATAAATAAAATAATAATAGTAATAAAAATAATGAAAAGAAAATGAAATGAAATAAAAAAAAATAAAGTTAGGGGTGTAAAAAAATGAGTTGAGGTGTAAATAAGTAAAGTAGTCTTAAAAAAAGGTTAGGCCCCAAACTATTTTAATGCAATCAGATAAGAAACAAAAATAAATAAAAGACGGGTTTGCGTGCTAGTCAGTAAAGGGGAGGTATGAGACAGAAAAAAAGATTAGGCTAGGTGGGAACTTGGTTTGAGTCCCAGAAGAGTGGTGTAAACAGGAATGGGGGGGGGGGGTGCGTGAGTGAGATACGAGATTGGGCCTGGTTTTTGTTAATAGAGGGGGTGTGTGGCGCTGAAGGAGGGAATTGGGCATGTTTTAGTATGGCTCGGTTTGTTTTAAACAAAACAAACCAATATGAGATACTATCTCATTTTTGACATAAAACATCTCTCTCTTGTTTCTCAATTCTCTCTCGTTCTCTGTGGAATTCTTCCACCGGAGAAGAGAACCACGCTGCACTGGAAATTGCCCTCGCGGCGACGGCGGCAGCGTAACTCAGATCTTCATTTTTTTACATCTTTTGCTTCGTTTTCTCTTTCGGATTTCTAATCTCCAACTCGTTTTTGCAGATTGTGCATGTTTTTGCATATATCTGAAAGGGGATGAACGGAATCCTAAGGGGTTCCGATTTTCTTTTCCTGCGTGATTTCGGTGAGATCTTTCTAATCTACTCTATTTTATTGATTTTGAAGGGTTTAAGGTTTTGTGAAAATGATGAAACAAATGCTTAGGGTTTTGATGTTTGGGTTTGTGACTGAGTTTTCTGTATAATCTCTCTATCTCTTTGTGAACAAAATCTTGAAAGGTTTTCTAGTTGTTGTTGTTTCGGTCATGCCTCTGTATACTCGCTTGTGAAATCGTTTTTGAAAACGATTTGAGGGGTTTGTGTTTTTGTTTAGAAAACAAAATGAAGATTGCTTTTTTATGCTGTTGTGGTTCGGTCCCCCCTTCTCTCTTTCTGTATATGGCTCTATTTATATTATGGGCTTGCCCCTTTTCTGTACAAGTTTGAAATCGATTTAAAGGAGATGACCCCTTGTCCCTTTTGTTATCCCTTGATAAATTAATTTTGTTGGACATTACTGTACTGACTTTGCCTGTTGTGCAGTTGTGCTGTTAGACTTATCATCTTTTTTCAGATTTTCTGAACTCTGGTACTTTTGCTATACTGACTTTGCTTGTTGGTTCTTTGGACTGGTTGCTGACTTTTCATATTCATACTTGGCTTTGGTACCTTATTGTTGTACTTTTGGTGGTTTTATGACTTTGCTTTTGCTGTGAACCAAATAAAACATTGCCTTAAGATTTGTTTGAGATTTGCAGTACAGTTTTGGCCTATGACTTTATATTATAACTCTGATTTTTTTGATTGAGACAAACAAATATGAGGCTCTGTGATTGTTTGCTTGATGGTCTGGTTTTCTAACTTTTGTGATTTTTCACTTGATGTACTTGCTGCTGACTTTTGAACTTTGTACACATTTTGGTACTTTGTCTATTTTTTCTGTGATGCTAGCTTGTTGAGTTTTTCTCTCTTCTCTGTGCACAAGAGTATTTGCTTTAGCAATTGCTTTTAACCTATGATTTTGACATTACAATTTCTGATTTTTCTTTGACATGAAACAACATGAGGATTTTGATTTTGTGAAAACATGATACTGGATCTGATTTCTTCCTTATCATTTTGTGAACCAAAACCTGTTTTTGTGATTTGCAAAAAGTAATATTTCTAGGCCAATGATGTATGTATGATGCTTGTTTTTGGTTGGGCTTGAATTTTGATTGAAATTCTGTTGGGCTGAATTGAAGGAATTCTGTTTACATTTTCTTCTATTGTGACCAAAACAGTTGTGATTTGCAATAGCATTGGCCCATGATAAGAACTTAAACGTTTGAGGCTTTAGCACATGAAACATCCCTCTTTTTCTGATTCCATAAACCACCCTAATGATGAGTTTAAATAAATTGTAATTTTGTTCACTTTTGAAAGTTTTTTTGCTAACTCTTGTTTTCTTTTGTTTCATGTATGGTTGATGAGGAATGGATGAATATGGCAAGACAATTTAGAAGGAGAAGTCGTGGCTTGGCATATAAGTTTGGAGGAAAATCGAAGAAGTGAAGAAGTAGAATTTAGGACTATAAAGTTTAGGAATCTTAGTTATCTTTTTTGAAAGACACGCTTGTATTTGAATTTGAACTTTGTAATTATTTGGAATGTATTTGAAAAATAATTTTGATAAATGTATTGAATGACTTGAAAATGGAATGAAACTTTGTAGAAGTTTGCAAGAATTGCAACCAAACTTTGAATTGTGTATTAATATTTAGGAGAAGGATTAATTGAATTGCCTTAAGAATGGTGATTGAAAACAAAATTCAATTTCCCTCTTTTTTTCATATCTCAAAAATGTCTTGAATTCTTTTGATTTTCACATCAAAAACCCTAATCTTCCATAAGAACACTTAGATTTTGAATTTTAGGCATTTGAAATGAGATCCAAAGAAACTCTCGTGACAAATGATAGAATTTACTGTGCAAAGTATTTCGCATTATAACGTCCAAAACCTTGATTGGTGAGATAATTCCAATTGTATCTTGTAAGAATCATGACCATATGTGCCTTGACTTAAGGACACAATAATTGAAACATGAAAACATTTTAATCTTGTAACTTGAAAACCAAGAAAACCATGTAAACCATATTTCTAAATTTGGCATGCACTTGAATAATTATCTCAAAATAATCTTGATCAAGAGTAAAAAACCAAGCAACTCCAACCTTATGTTCTGAATCCTGCTTTGTATGACATGATGAAGATGATGCCTTAAAATCTTGCTCAGAAAGATGGCATACACTCCAATAGTCAAAACACTAGCTCAAGGATAGGAGAATGTTGTTTCTCTTCAAAACCCTTGTCAATTTCAATTTTCTGACGAAACAGAGAATCAACTTGAGATGTCACAAAGCCTTAGAGGTCTTAGCAGCTTGAACCAATAAGATATGAGATTTATCTCAGATTGATTGTCAACAATCAAATGAATGCATATGAGGAAACACAAGCCATGTAAAGTAAAATGAAGAGGTCAAATTTTGGGGTACAACAATGTTCTAAACAAAAAAATAATAATTTCATCTCTAGAAATTAAAACTAATACCATTTAAGTGGAATTATACAAAATTAAAACAAGTTTCACATGTAATAAATGTAATTATCTTGAATTGAACATTGTTGAATTAAAGAAAGTGATACGCATTCAAAGTATTCTAAGTAATAAAATATATACGGATGATAGAAATGAACTAACATATTTCCAATTTAATTAACCTAGTATAAGTAAAAAGACTATATTTGTTAACTATAGCAATGCTTACGATAGGTGTTAAATAATTTTCAACCAAAGTGACTTGTGTGAAAAATAGTTTCTATTCTTCTAAAAAGAATAAGCATTTTAAGTCTTCATGTTTTTATTGCAGTTGTAAAGGACATACCACTAATACATGCTATATGAAAAGATTTGGTGTACCAAGTAGAAAATATGTGTGGGTTGAGAAAGAAACTAACTGAAAAAATCTAAAGAGTTTTGGATACCTAGAAAGAAACATTAATTTATCTTTGAAGTTGTACTTGGAAACCATATGCTAACATTAAAATATAAAATTGGTTATTGAAGATACACGGATACCATTTGATACGGTAATGTAAAAATCTGTTTTGAAGATGAATTGAAAAGTTTGACACTTTCATTTAGCATTTTGAAGAAGAGTAAGTGCATGTCATTTTATCATTTTATATAACACTTTAATTATCATGATGTATTTTTACCCTATGGATTGATTTTTATTCATATGAATGTATTATTTCCATTGGTTATTCTACTTTGTCTTCTTTATGATTATGTCAAAAGGGAAAGAAATAGTTGTTCTTGTTCTGTTTATGATACTTTCATGGGGTTAAAGTCTTAAAATAAAAAAATACATGGGTAGATATACAAGATAAGAGGAGTTTCTAGTTGTTTCACAATTTGTAAGATTCGAAAAATATTAAAGCAACTCGTTAATGAACAGAAATTTCAAAGGAGATTTGTCATCATTAAAGTGGAGGATATTATGAAAAAGAACCTCTCCTCGACCTTCAAAAGGGTTTTGATGAAGGAAAATGATTATAATCCTTTAATAAAAAATAGGCCTTTAATCGATTACAGTTTT